>SJXQ01001721.1:99689-124728 GCA_006408695.1 Aepyceros melampus
TTGGACTCTGAAGAAAGCTGAGCACCAAAGAATTGACGCTTTTGAACTGTGGTGTTGGAGAAGACTCTTGAGAGTCCCTTGGACTGCAAGGAGAGCCAATCAGTCCATTCTGAAGGAGATCAGCCCTGGGATTTCTTTGGAAGAAATGATGCTAAAACTGAAGCTCCAGTACTTTGGCCACGTTATGCAAAGGGTTGACTCATTGGAAAAGACCCTGATGCTGGGAGGGATTGGGGGCAGGAGGAGAAGGGGACGACCGAGGATGAGATGGCTGGATGGCATCACGGACTCAATGGACGTGAGTCTTGAGTGAACTCCAGGAGTTGGTGATGGACAGGGAGGCCTGGTGTGCTGCGGTCGCAAAGAGTCGGACACGACTGAGCAACTGTACTGAACTGAACATAGTGTTGTAGGTCAATTATACTTCAAAAATGAACAAACAAACAATCACATAGAAAAAGAGAACAAATTTGTGTTTACCAGTGAGTAGCAGGGGGTAGGTGGAAAGAGAAATGGACGAAGGCAATCAAAAGACACAATCTTTTGTGTGTAAGATGATTAAGTTCTAGGGATATCACATACAACATGATAAATATATTAACACTGTTTTATGTTATATACGAACATTGTCAAGGAGTAAATCCTAAGAGTGTTCATCATAAGGAAAAATAACTTTTTCTATTACTTTAATTTTATGTTTATATGAGATGATGTATGTTCACTAAAGTTTTTGTGATAATAATTTCTTCATGTATGTAAGTCAAATCATTATGATACACAACTTAAACTTTAAAAAGAGAGAAAAAGATAAAAGGAGAGAGGAAGAGGAAGGAAGAAAAATGACAGTAATTTACAGGAAAGCAGGGCCCTCTGGAGGCTAAAATTTCAGTTTAGTGTTTTATTGAGATTGTATTCTATAATCAAAACTAATAAAGTAGAAACCAAAGGAAGATAATAGGGAAAAAAGATCTCATTTGTAGTAACAATGTATAAAGCACTATATGCTGTGTGCTATATACTGTTTTAAGCACTTTTAATATATTAACCCATTTCATCTTCATAATAACTCTAGAAGGCACTATTATTATTGTCCTCATATTATAGGAGGAAAAAATGAGGCACACAAAGGTGAATAGGTTACGTGATTAAGTTAATGGGACAGCTAACTTTGGTACCCAGGCCATCTGATTCCTGCATCCGTACTCTAGAGCACTATGCTTTACTAAAGGGTGTGTGCATACAAATACACAGAAATTGGAGAGTTGTAAAAGTACTGGAAGAAATAAGAGAAAACTTAAGTAAATGGGAAACCATATCAGGGTCTCTGATTTTGAAGATTCCGTTTTTAAAATATGTGAATTCCCAAAACTAATCTATAACTTTTTATTCTATCTCAATCACAAGCCCAGTTTTTTTAAAAATGTGGGATCTTGACAAAATATTTCATATGCTCATTTTTAAAAATAAACCTTAGAGTATCCATGAATATTTCTTTTAAAGAAGAGTAGTAAATGAGATGCCAGGCAGAAATTAAAACTTTAATAATTAAGACAATATAAATAAATAAATAAAAACAGCTCAGGAGTAAACCATCAACAGAACAAATGGCAAATGTAGAAAGTCTATATGCTGCTGCTAAGTCGCTTCAGTCGTGTCCGACTCTGTGCGACCCCATAGACGGCAGCCCTCCAGGCTCCCCTGTCCCTGGGATTCTCCAGGCAAGAACACTGGAGTGGGTTGCCATTTCCTTCTCCAAGAAAGTCTATATATTTATACATATATAAGAACTTGGCATATGGGAGTATATAATTTAAAATCAGAAAGGAAGATGAATAAATAACTCACTAAACTATATAAGAAAAACATTAAATCAGTGCTTAATTGCTCAGTCCTGTCTGACTCTTTGCGAACCCATGGACTATAGCCCAGCAGGGGATTTACCAGGCAAGAATACTGTAGTGGGCTGCCATTTCCTTCTTCAGGGTAACTTACCAGAGATTCTAAATGTAAAGGATGACATGATTAAAACAGTAGAAGAAAACACACTTGAATCTTTGAAATGGAGGTTACCTTTCTAACTATGACCCTAAAAGCAGAATCAGTAAGAAAGAAAATGAAAACTTTGGCTATATAAAAATGAAAAGCAAAAACTGAAAAATTATTCTCCCAGTTTCTTCCTACCTGTTGATTTTAAATAACATTTAAAAATTTGTTTGTTAAAGGTGTGGCACTGGTGTTTCTAAGAGGATGACACAGACTTCAACATAATGTTACCTAAGATATTTTATCAGAATGGGAGGGTTTGTTTTCCTTCTGCATAAATGAACAATAAATACCATGTATGGGGATGACTGACATCCTAAAGTGCTCTTATTCCTGGTGGCCAATAAATCTTTCATGATTCTCAAACTGGAAGAATATGTTCTTAATAGACACTTACTCATTCATTCAGCACATATTTAATAACTACTCAGACCAACATACAGTGCTAGACTATATGAGGGAAACCAAACTCAGAAGCCATTGGTAGTGTAATAAAAGAACACTTAACTGGAAACATAACTCTTGGGCTAGTGCTTGGGACAGTTTTGTCCTTTGACAGGTCTCTTGATCTCTCCAATCCTCTGTTCCCTTATCTTTTGTAAAGTAAAATAAAAACTTGGAGAACTGCTATGCAGATTAGAGTCAAACAAACAAATATTTATTGAGCTCCTACTCTTTTCGAGGTTCTTAGCATATATAATAGAGTTTCTGTAAAATTCTGCACAAAACTATGTTGCTTTCGTAACAAGTTCCCTGCTCTAGTGGACGTAAGAGTAAAGGGGGGCAAAATAGCATATATATGATTAGTAATAGCAAAATTCAAAAGTGAGGAAAGCTCTACCAGGGAGGGAATAGAAAGGATCAGAGAAGATTAGGGAATTCATCCTGGAAGCTTGAGCTGGACTTGAAAGGTGGGTGGGTATTTGGGCCTTTATAGTTGTATGAGAAGGTAAGTCTCTTGATCTCTCCAATCCTCTGTTCCCTTATCTTTTGTAAAGTAAAATAAAAACTTGGAGAACTGCTATGCAGATTAGAGTCAAACAAACAAATATTTATTGAGCTCCTACTCTTTTTGAGGTTCTTAGCATATATAATAGAGTTTCTGTAAAATTCTGCACAAAACTATGTTGCTTTCGTAACAAGTTCCCTGCTCTAGTGGATGTAAGAGTAAAGGGGGGCAAAATAGCATATATATGATTAGTAATAGCAAAATTCAAAAGTGAGGAAAGCTCTACCAGGGAGGGAATAGAAAGGATCAGAGAAGATTAGGGAATTCATCCTGGAAGCTTGAGCTGGACTTGAAAGGTGGGTGGGTATTTGGGCCTTTATAGTTGTATGAGAAGGATTACCTCAGATATGCAGATGACACCACCCTTATGGCAGAAAGTGAGGAGGAGCTAAAAAGCCTCTTGTTGAAAGTGAAAGAGGAGAGTGGAAAAGTTGGCTTGAAGCTCAACATTCAGAAAACGAAGATCATGGCATCTGGCCCCATCACTTCATGGGAAATAGATGGGGAAACAGTAGAAACAGTGTCAGACTTTGTTTTTTTGGGCTCCAAAATCACTGCAGATGGTGACTGCAGCCATGAAATTAAAAGGCGCTTACTCCTTGGAAGAAAAGTTATGACCAACCTAGATAGTATATTCAAAAGCAGAGACATTACTTTGCCGACTAAGGTCCGTCTAGTCAAGGCTATGGTTTTTCCTGTGGTCATGTATGGATGTGAGAGTTGGACTGTGAAGAAGGCTGAGCGCCGAAGAATTGATGCTTTTGAACTGTGGTGTTGGAGAAGACTCTTGAGAGTCCCTTGGACTGCAAGGAGATCCAACCAGTCCATTCTGAGGGAGATCAACCCTGGGATTTCTTTGGAAGGAATGATGCTAAAACTGAAGCTCCAGTACTTTGGGCACCTTATGCGAAGAGTTGACTCATTGGAAAAGACCCTGATGCTGGGAGGGATTGGGGGCAGGAGGAGAAAGGGACGACCGAGGATGAGATGGCTGGATGGCATCATGGACTCAATGGACGTGAGTCTGGGTGAACTCCAGGAGTTGGTGATGGACAGGGAGGCCTGGCGTACTGTGATTCATGGGGTCGCAAAGAGTCGGACACGACTGAGCAGCTCAACTGAACTGAACTGAAAACCACCCTCAAATGGAAGAAATTAATTACTTGATGATCATAAGCACGTAGCCCCCAACCTACTGGTGCCTAAGGATCAAGAATGTTAACCCATGTGACATCGCCCTGTTACCATCAACCAATCAGAGAACTGTGCACAAGCTGATCACATACCTTGGGATGTCCCTCCCTCACCTTGTCTTTTTAAATGCCTTGCTGAAACCATGGGGCCGGGGGCGGCAGGAGGATTTCTGGCTATTTTGAGCATTAGCTGTCCTGAACGACTTGCTTGGCCATCCTGCAATAAATGCTGCATTTTTCTTCACCACAGCCTGGTATCAGTAGATAGCCTTTACTGCACTAAAGCAAATAAATAAGGATCTAAGTTTGGTTTGCTAACAATACGAAAGGTGTTAGGGTAAACGTTACCCAGGCTTATGTTAAAGTATAGAGTTAGCTTCTTCATTTTCCCCAAGGAAATGGACACCCGCATAACTGTTTACATCTGCCATGTCTCCTTTGGAGGGTATGGAGTCAAGTATAAGCATGGATAAAGTTTTCATCTTGGCCAGAAACATAGCTTATGTGAATTTTCAGTGTGTGAAAGAGCCAGGGAGCATATATGGTATCAGATGGCTCATACTTAGAAAAATGTTCAGAGTTGGATATGTGGAACAGAAAAATACTGAGAATGTCTCCAGAGACAAATGTTGCAAACATAAACTACAATAACATTGGCTTCTTTATGTGAAGGCAGAGTAAACTACATGAATATGAAAGGTTAGATTTCTCTTCCATACTTGTGA
This sequence comes from Aepyceros melampus, assembly GCA_006408695.1. NCBI lineage: Eukaryota > Metazoa > Chordata > Mammalia > Artiodactyla > Bovidae > Aepyceros > Aepyceros melampus. The sequence continues at coordinate 104,660 of SJXQ01001721.1, forward strand.
AAATTTCTTTACGTGCTGATACTACCACAGCTCTCTTCTAGCACTATTACTAGTTTAATTAGATGACATATGTTGTGCTAAAATGTTTGGTCTCAATCTATTCATGTGAAGTAGTTCCTTACTGATCAAAAGATAGTATGTGAGGCTACACCCATAAATTTGCAAATGCGAGACAATAAGCTACTTATGCAACACATTTGTGTAATGTTATTTCATTCCATATATCCAGATTTTCTCCATGATCAGTTTCAGACTAATCTGCAATTCTGTTTCAAGATAATTATCTGCCATATTCATACCATGCTCACTTTGGCTGGTGTGTGTATAGCTGTATATTTCATACATATTAGTGCTTTTGTAAAAACATAGAAAACCTAAAAATGAATAACAAACGAAATCTTGACAGCTATTATTTCAAAATAACCTAGTGCCAGATTAAGTGAATTAAATATTCATTTCAGACCTTACTCCAGATGGAGCACTGTGCTAGTTACAACATATATAATTAAGACAAGGTCCATGGTCTACCATTTCAAGAAGCCTGTGGTCTGTTAGGAAGCAGACACAAAACAAATTTAATGCAAAGCATGAAAATTTCCTAAAGCGGGATGTTGATGACAACTCTAAGGGTGGAAAAGGTAACAACCAGTTCCAAGACTATGCTTCCCTTTTGGCTCAGTGGTAAAGAATCCTCCTGCCAGTTCAGGAGACACATGTTCGATCCCTGGGTTGGGAAAATACCCTGGAGAAGAAAATGGCAACCCACTCTAGTATTCTTGCCTGGGAGATTCCATGGACAGAGGAACCTGGCAGGCTATAGTCCATGCGGTCACAAAAGAGACAGACATAACTCAGTGACTAAACAACAATTCCAATATTATCAATGGGAGGTGGAAACATCTGAACTGAACCTTATAGAATAAATGGGGTTCAACATGTGATTACAAAACAAATAAAACAGCAGACTTCCCTGGTGGCTCAGAAGGTAAAGCATCTGCCTACAATGCGGAAGACCCAGGTTCAATCCCTGGGTCAGGAAGATCCTCCGGAGAAGGAAATGGCAACCCAGTCCAGTACTCTTGCCTGGAAAATCCCATGGATGGAGGAGCCTGGTAGGCTGCAGTCCATGGGGTCACAAAAAGTTGGACACAACTGAGAGACTTCACTTTGCTTTGCTTTGCTTCAACCTGTGATTAGAAAACAAAATAAAACAGCAGGAACAAAGACTTGGAAGCGGGAGGATGTGGGGGATGTTCAGAGAATGGCCAGTGGTTCAAGGTTCCAATGGAAACGGGGTTAAGTGAATAGTTGTTCCATGTCAAGGATTTCAGATTTTATCCTGTATGTAAAAGAAAGATGAAAGAGTGTATAGCAGAATGATATTCTCAGTAAGTTGTTTTAGAAATATCATCCTGGCAATAGTGTATAGAATTATCTGAAGAGATGGAAAAATAACTTCAGACAAGGAATTGAGCGTATTAAGATTTTTTCCTTATTTTTTGCCTTTTCAGTGCTTCCATACTGGGCCTGGCATATAAAGTATGTTCTCAAAACATTAAACATTATTGCTATGGCCTCAACAGCACAGCATGTGACTCCAACAATGAAGCTTAACATTATCACAGGAGATTTCCACAAAAGTGTGGAATTCATCTAGATAGAAGGGGAGTTCCCCCCTTCCTTTATGGCTTATCAACTTAGTTTATATTCAAGTGTGTCTAAGCATTTATTTCCACCTAGATTCAAAATAGTAGTGGTGCAAATAATGGTGAATTAAAACTTACAGGGAAAACTAATTGTTTTAAGATTCTCTTATATGCATAATTTTAGAAATGATACAGAAATATTGACAACTGAGATAAAATATAGATGATTCAGATGTGGTAAAATCCAATATAGATATAAAAGAAAACTTTTAGAAATTTCCAAAGATAATCAGGGAGAAAATCTTTGCAAAACATATAGCAGACCAAGAACAAATATTCCTTCTAAAGAATGTATGGCCTAGCTAAAAGCCTGGATTCTGAACCAGACTACCTGGGTTTGCAATTCTCATACTTTTTAGCTTAACACTGCTCATTAATAAATTAATTAGATACTTAAGTTCTCAGTGTCCCAGTTTTCTTATCTGTAAATTGGGGTTTGTAATATGGTATCTAGTTTATAAAGAGTAGCAAAGTGTTTATAATAGTATTTGTCACACAGTGAGTGCTCGATAAAAGTTAGCTATTTTTAAATTATTATTAATGTGGCAGAGACTACTATGTATGTCCCCTGGTTTTTTCTCTCCTTATTTCATAAAAAAATCTCCAAGTTGTGACTATGCAGATGACAGTCCAGAATAAAACCTGAATTTTCTAACCTTTATTACAGATAGGACCTACCATGTGACTAGGGCATGATCAATGAGGTGCAAGCAGAGATGTCACATTGCAGCTTATGGAAATCTTCCTAAAGAGATAGCTAGATATGTACCAGATTCTCAAACAGAATGAAACTGATAAGGGTCAGTGAGAATATACGGCAACAGGAACTCTCAAATGTTGCTGGTGGGAACATAAATTGGTACAATCATTTTGAAAAACAGTTTGGCATTATTGAATAAAAATGAAAATATACACATTTCTCAAGAATCAAGAAATTCATTCCTAAATTTATATCCTAAGAAAGGTATATACATACTAAGATAAACAAAAAAGGATGTTGCTAGCAGCATTATTTGTAATTTCCCAAAACTAACAATCCAAAGGCCCATCAATAGTAGAATGGATAAACAAGTGAGGTATATTTATATGATGGTAGTAATTCAACAATGAAATTGAATTAATATATATACATACAACACCACCCACTGAATAGAAGAAGCAAGAACCAAGCTAACACAAACAGTAAGATTCGAAAAGTAGGCAAAACTGTATCGTTTAGAAGTATGTACTTGGATGAAACTAAAGAAAAGCAAGGCAATGATTATCATAAAGTCAGGATTATAGTAATCTCTAGATCTAGGAGGATATTTCCTGTAGGGAGAATTGTGATTAGAAAAGAAAACAGAGAGCTCCTGAAACTCTTGTAATGCTCTGTTTCTGAGTGGAGTTTGCATGGATGTTCCTTTAAAATAATTTTTAAACTATAGATTGTCTTATGGACTTTTCTACATGCACATTATATTTCATGATTTAAATTACAGATTACGTAAGGAAACATTGTGCCCTTGGTCTCTCCTCTTTTTCATTCCTTCCTCAATCTTGCTGCCTGAAAAGACAGATATTGTCACCTGAGACCAGGAAAACAAGGATCACAACCTAGGAAGTTCAGTGTAATGAGCTGGAAGGTAAGTCCCTGAAGGCTTTGTGGGAACAGCTGCCATATCAGTTTTGAAACTTTTGCTTCTATATTTCATTTACATGAAAGAGAAGTAAATTTTATATTATTTTGGAATTTTCTGTTTTTTACATAGCTAGATTTGATAGTAACTAATATGCCTATATGTTAGATCTTATAAAAGACAACCTACTCAATAGAAAAATGGCTTGAACCTACTGCATGACACAAGGAACTCTACTCAATGCTTTGTGATGATCTAAATGGGAAGGAAATCCAAAAAAGAGGGGATGTATGTATATATATATATATGTATAGATGTATACACCTATAGTTGTTGTTGAAGCTGAAACTCCAATACTTTGGCCATCTGATGTGAAGAACTGACTCATTTGAAAAGACCCTGATGCTGGGAAAGATTGAGGGCAGGAGGAGAAGGGGACAACAGAGGATGAGAGGGTTGGATGGCATCACCGACTCAACGGACATGGGTTTTGGTGGACTCCAGGAGTTGGTGATGCACAGGGAGGCCTGGTGTTTTAGATCTTATAAAAGACAACCTACTCAATAGAAAAATGGCTTGAACCTACTGCATGACACAAGGAACTCTACTCAATGCTTTGTGATGATCTAAATGGGAAGGAAATCCAAAAAAGAGGGGATGTATGTATATATATATATATGTATAGATGTATACACCTATAGTTGTTGTTGAAGCTGAAACTCCAATACTTTGGCCATCTGATGTGAAGAACTGACTCATTTGAAAAGACCCTGATGCTGGGAAAGATTGAGGGCAGGAGGAGAAGGGGACAACAGAGGATGAGAGGGTTGGATGGCATCACCGACTCAACGGACTCCAGGAGTTGGTGATGCACAGGGAGGCCTGGTGTGCTGCGGTTCATGGGGTTGCAAAGAGTCAGAGACAACTGAGTGACTGGACTGAATAGTTGATTCACTTTGCTGTACAGCAGAGATAACACAACAGTGTACAACAACTATACTCCAATGAAAATGAATTTTTTAAAGTTGCCAGATCATATACACACACATAATCCTTAGGCAATTAGTTCTTGGAAGAAGAAATCCAAAAGGTCTCATAAACTTCTAAAAAGTACTTAATCTCAGCAGCAATCAGAGAAATGCAAATTAAACAAGATAGTATTTTTCATGCATCAGATCAGCAAATATATTTGAAAGGGAAAGTCACTCAGTTGTGTCCAGCTCTTTGCGACCCCATGGACTTACAGTCCATGGAATTCTCCAGGCCAGAATACTGGAGTGGGTAGCCTTTCCCTTCTCCAGGGGATCTTCCCAACCCAGGGATCAAACCCAGGTCTCCTGCATTGCCGGAGATTGTTTACCAGCTGAGCCACAAGGGAAGACCAAGAATACTAGAGTGGGTAGCCTATCCCTTCTCCAGTGGATCTTCCCGACCCAAGAATTGAACGGGGGTCTCCTGCATTGCAAGTTAATTCTTTACCAACTGAGCTATGAGGGAAGCCCAGCAAATATATTTAAAGAGCAATATATTCATTTCTGTTGATATTTAGGAAAATGGCTTCTCTGAGGCACTGTTAACATAAAATGCCACAAATTTTTGGAAAGTAAATTGGCAACATCTATTAAGTCTGAAATGCTGTCATTATGTGAGTCAGCAAAATAATACAAATCTATCCCAGGGACAGGGGAGCCTAGTGGGCTGCCATCTCTGGGGTCGCACAGAGTCGGACACGACTGAAGTGATTTGGCAGCAGCAGCAGCATACCATAGAAATTGCAGTAATAATATTCAAGATCATATGTCCAAGAATTCTTACTGCAGCATTATTTTCAAGGTAAAAAACTGAAAACAATCTGTTAAAATCCATTAGTAGTAGAATGTTTGGATAAATTATGGTACAGCCTTCCTATGAAATATGTGACTGTTTAAAAATGAGTTGAATCTGTTTATCTTGATCTGGAAGGTTGTTCAAGATGCATTGCTTAGGAAGAAAAATAAGTTACCCATTTTTATATAATTGGCCAACCTATTTTGTGTATGCATGTCTGTATAAATTGGTATGAACATGCAGGAAAGTGTGAAAAGATACACCCCATATGTTAACATCATCTACTTGGGAGTTGGGGGTGGTAATTAAGACTACTTTTTCTGTATCAATCTTTGGATAGTTTTACTGGCTACACTGAATATAATTATGTGTTACTTTTGTAATTTTTGCAAAATTATTCAAATTAAAATTGGTTCTAATAAAAGGTATATATGGCATCCCACTCCAGTACTCTTGCCTGGAAACCCCCATGGAGGGAGGAGCCTTGTAGGCTGCAGTCCATGGGGTCGCTAAGAGTCGGACATGACTGAGCGACTTCACTTTCACTTTTCACTTTCATGCGTTGGAGAAGGAAATGGCAACCCACTCCAGTGTTCTTGCCTGGAGAATCCCAGGGACGGCGGAGCCCAACGGGCTGCCGTCTGTGGGGTCGCAGAGTCGGACACGACTGAAGCGACTTAGCAGCAGCAGCAGCAGCCAAGACTGTGAATAATTAATGTATCTCAATGCCAGATGACATCTTCACACCTGATTCTTGTCAAACATTAAAACATAAGGCTGTAGCTAATTGCACCAACTTGTACAAAATAGAATGAAGGCAACTTAATGTGGCTTAATCACTCACCTTTCATTAGTATTTCAATAATAACTTTAAAAGAACCCATGTGTTAGGAAAATAAATAAATGTAAGTGCTTGCAATCTTCTGGGAAGGAATCTAATGCCAAGCTGTGTCACAGGAAGGAACTCAGAAGTTAAGAAAGGGACAAGTCTTCTTCCTCTGGGGTGGGTCTAGAAACTTCTAAAAGAGTCTGTTGGTGAAAAGGTGGCTGCTAATCAAGGTATAACTATGCATGCTCAGTCGCTTTAGTCGTGTCGGACTCTGTGCGACTGTAGCCCGCCAGGCTTCTCTGTCCATGGGGTTCTCCAAGCAAGAATGCTGGAGTGGGTTGCCATGCTCTCCTCCAGGGGATCTTGCAGACCCAGAGATCGAATCCGTGGTGTCTCCTGCATCGGAGGAGGATTCTTTACCGCTGAGCCCCCCCGGAATCAAGGCATACACTTTGCGTTTCCCAGTTATAACTCGTCATCTTCCTGCCCTTCCCCGAATGTTTTCCGCCCACTGAGGCACGACCAGCACCTAGTCAGGCATGTTTAAAGTCATGTTTGCCTCCTCCCATTCGCTTTCCTCTTTCCCTGAATGTGATTGCTAACTCCTCTCAATCTGCCCTCTGGGACGCTTCTGCCGTCCTCCTCGTCAGGCCCTGCCACCTCAGGAGCAGCCACACCAAAGAATCCCAGACTCTGGTCCTCGCAACTTTTCCCACAGGCTCCATCAGGGTTCCCGGCACCATCCTCACTGTCGCCGTTCATCGTGCGCGGCGAAAGTCTGCTCACCTGTGAGGACCTCTGCGTTAACCATGTCCCTGCTTCGGCCCTCACCTTTTGAGGCCAGGACGGCAGAAGGACCCGCCGCCCGAGGGGCAGGGTGACAGGATGAGGTGGGGCGTGGCCTGGCCTGGCTGGCCAATGGAAGCGCTAATCCAAGGTCAGAGGTCACGTGGGCGGGAATTTTCTCTTGCGAAGACGGGTAGTAGGCAATTTCCTGAGAAGCTGGAGAGAGGCGTTAGGCAAGGTATTCTTCAGCTTGAGGCGTTAGGCAAGGTATTCTTGAGCTTGAGGGGAAGACAAGAGCTGGTTAGGGCTAGTGTATGGCAGCTGTCTGGAAAACAGATCTGTGAGGTCCGGCTCACGTGGCCCTGTGGGTACAAGACCCCAGAACAAGAGTCCACTGAACCTGACTGGGCGAAAACAGAGGATGTGAATGGAACAGAAAGGCCAATAGGATTTCTAGCCACTAATTAGGCTGCGTAAATTAAACAACTTGAGAATATACGTGCACCATACCTCCTCTGCCATTTGACATGGTGAAAATGTGGTCTTTGTGCAAGGAAGTAAGGGGAGAAGTCTCCCGATGCCTGAGGCTGTGGGAGATTACTCACCAGTGTGTGATCTTAAGTAGTCTTGAGAAATATTCCACTGTATATTTGTACACTATAAATATAGTTTTTATTTGTCAATTCTGCTCAGTAAAGCTGAGTGGAAAAAATCTTGAAAAACCTAACTTCTGTAACATTGTGCATAAGATCCTGACCTAATGATTTGCATGCATTTTCATTTTGGCCTAGTGACAGGAGGAAGCACAGGAGAGATAAAATTTTTAGAAACAGGTAAGGAAAACTACTTCAGGAATTACTGCAATTCAAAACCTGAATTTTTAAAATACTTTCTCTCTAACCATGATTTGCTTGTTTTCCCCCTTGTCTTGGATTTTAGAAGTAAGCCAGTTTCTCTCTCCCTATCCACCCACCGCTATGAGATGGATACAGATATCTGTAATGCAGTAAAATACAGTTGATAGATGAAAGAAATTTTATAAATGTAATTGGCAATGGTTTTTTTATTACTATGTGTCTAACATGGACTTAAATGGTTAGCTTCAATACAACAGTAATTATTATTTAAGGTAGTTAATGGGAGTGATGAATCTGAAGCTGATATAGAAAGGAACATTTAAGAAAAATGCCGACAATAACTTGAATGGATAAATTAGGTAGAGTTGTGATTTTTAACTTTTTCTGGTATCAGGCACAATCAGATAATTTTTTCTGAAAGTGCAGTATCAGGAAGTAGAAATTCTAGAATCAATATTTGCTTCAGCTATCAGTGATACACTGTATGGAAAAGGTTCAAAAGTACAATGGTTGGAAATATTTCCAGAGAAGTAATCACCAGTTAGAAGATGCTATGTTGGCATAGCTAAGTGTGAAAGAGGGCCCTGACACTCTGTATTCCTCACATTTGTTGATATCAGAATCTAACAATATTTAAAATATTCAGATAGCTTATGGGGTTTGTTTTCATTGGAGCACTTACTGTAATATCCAAAATGTCTTCTGATTCATTAGTGAAATGAAATGATTTGACTCTATAGTAAGAAGTCTGCTCTTAGCTTTTTAACCCAGTAGTTAAGTAGTTAAGGATGTTCACTTGATAATAACTGAAAATAGGAATAGTTCATAACCAAGTAATATAGATGAGTCCTGGTGAGCACTTTTACCATTTGGAAATAGGTAAACTCAGGCAAATTGATAATGATAATTTATTATATTGATAATATAATAAATTATAATTATATATTATATTAAATTGATACTTTATTATATTGATAAACATATATCAAACAGAATGATAATGAAACCAAGGCAAGACCATTTGAATTAAAATATATGTTTCATTCACTGAAAGCTTATTGACAAACTACTAGTGTATGAAAACTAGTTTGTATCTGAATTCCTCACAATATTTTAAATGATTGATAAAAATGCTAAGAACTTTCTGATAAACCGGACTGTGTCCTAGAGTAAACTTTCTAAGCTGTAATAACTCTGATTCTTGAAACTATCTTGGACTTATTCAGCTTTCAAAAGTTTACTTATTGGGACTATCTAGGACTAATGGATGTACTATTACTATTACTATTATGTATCAATTCAATTCAGTTGCTCAGTTGTGTCCAACTCTTGTGGCCCCATGGACTATAGCATGCCAGGTTTCCCTGTCCATTACCAACTCCAGAGCTTGCTCAAACTCATGCCCATTGAGTCGGTGATGCCATCCAACCATCTCATCCTCTGTCATCCCCTTCTCCTCTCGCCTTCAATCTTTCCCAGTATCAGGATCTTTTCAAATGAGTCAGTTTTTCGCATCAGGTGGCCAAAGTATTGGAGCTTCAGCATCAGTCCTTCCAATGAATATTCAAGACTGATTTCCTTTTTTTAGGATTGACTGGTGTATCCATCCCAAACTATTCAATAGTTTAATAGTTTAACTATTAACTGGTTTATCCATCCTAAGCTATTAAATAGTTTATCCATCCTAAACTATTATGTATATGATGGATAAACAACAAGGTCTTATTGTATAGCACAGAGTTCAGTTCAGTCGCTCAGTCGTGTCCGACTCTTTGCGACCCCATGAATCGCAGTACGCCAGGCCTCCCTGTCCATCACCAACTCCCGGAGCTCACCCAGACTCACGTCCATTGAGTCCGTGATGCCATCCAGCCATCTCATCCTCAGTCGTCCCCTTCTCCTCCTGCCCCCAGTCCCTCCCAGCATCAGGGTCTTTTCCAATGAGTCAGCTCTTCGCAAGAGGTGGCCAAAGTACTGGAGCTTCAGTTTGAGCATCATTCCTTCCAAAGAAATCCCAGGGTTGATCTCCTTCAGAATGGACTGGTTGCATCTCCTTGCAGTCCAAGGGACCCTCAAGAGTCTTCTCCAACACCACAGTTCAAAAGCATCAATTCTTCTGCGCTCAGCCTTCTTCACAGTCCAATTCTCACATCCATACATGACCACAGGAAAAACCATAGCCTTGACTAGATGGAGCTTAGTTGGCAAAGTAATGTCTCTGCTTTTGAATATACTATATTCAATATCTTGGGATAAACCATACTGGAAAAGAAAAGAAAAAAAAATTACTTCATTAGGTGAATTTTTTGATTTACTAATAATGACCCAATGACCTAAAAATAATATACTATATTGCTTTATTCCAAATGAACTAACTAAAAGAGAATTTAACTTGAGGCTTTTTATTTTCTTGGGACTTCTCTGGTGGCTCAGATGGTAAAGCATCTGCTTACAATGCAGGAGACCTGGGGTTGATCCCTAGGTCGGGAAGATCCCCTGGAAAAGGAAATGGGAACCCACTCTAGTATTCTTGCCTGAAAAATCCCATGGATGGAGGAGCCTGGTAGGCTACAGTCCATGGGGTCACAAAGAGTCAGACACAACTGAACGATTTCACTTTATATTTTCTTAGAGAGTGGAATTTTCCAAGTTCTACTCCACTGCTTCAGCACAGTTTTGCCCTTGGTTCACTTAAGAAATATGGTTATCATGAGAAAACCACTCTACTAGTCTTGTGAACCTCAGCCTGTTTTGCAACAAAATGATATTAAATATATTGCAATCCACCAACTAGGATTGTATGGATAAAAGAATATGAAAAATATAAGAATAATTTTATACCAATGTATATATTATTTTCACATTAGATTTAAATCATAGTAATGTTATTTTCATAGTTAAATTTTCATCATTCAGAGCCTTTTTTAAAAAATGAGTGAGCCAATGTTTTGTGACCAAGAATAGTTTTCTGCTCCTAGCTTTGCTTTTCTACCAAATATTTATTTTTAATTTTTATATTTACAGATGTGAAATTTGTACTGCTTCCAAAGAAAGAAGATATGTTTCCAGCATTCAAATATTGTGCAATAGATTATTTGAATGAGGTAGAGTGTTATTAGATCATGACCTGATTACTAAGAATTATGATATGAAAGTGTTATCTACATGCACTATATATTATGATTACTTTTTAGTAGTACTTAGAGTAATACTTAGTCCTGCTTTGAAATGCACTAAAAACTACTTTCCAGTTTTAATATACCTTAAAAATACTATTTGAGGAGGAAATTGTTGCCAATTTAATGTGAATTTGAGGCTGTCAATGGGAAAAAAGTGGAAACTGTTAGCAAGTTTGGGCTGCTTTTATGGATTACTTGAGTGATTTTTCTCAGCAAGGATGGGGAAAAAACAATTCCAGTTATCTCTATGATAAAATAACTGTAACAGTATGTATTAGTCCCTTACTATTTTGATTAATTATATCATTTGATCACTTACTCTTTTGATGGATTATGTCATTTTGATGATCATAACTACACCATGAGGAAGATACTATTATTACACAGGTTTTACAGTTTTACAGGTTAGAAAAATGATATCTAGAGAAGTTAAATACCTTGTACAAAGCTGAAATTCAAACCAGGTACATTGTTAAGAAACTAATTAGAATAATTATCACACACCAGTTCATAGTTCTTACCATCTTATTATTCCATCATAACAGGGAGGCAAATGTATCATTGCAAGGGAGGCATATGTACCACATATGTGATAGGGAATCAGAGGTCATTGTTACACAGATATATTTATGAATGTATTATCAACTTGAAAAATTAGTCTATACTCAAACTTCCTCAGACATTTATCCTTGTCCATGGTATCTTAGTTTCCCACTGGTGTACCACACCCCCATGATACAGTACAAATATACTAATCAATGGCAAATCTTGCAAAAGATACAGGGTTTTGTAAAATTCGTGAAAACAGTTTTGAAGAATCACTCAAATAACAGGTAAAGCTATTATCAGATGAAAATCTGACAAAATTAGATCAGATAACAGGTAAGACAAAGAGAAATGTTTGAATATCAAAGGAGTCAGAGATGCCTTGGGAAATTTTGATTAAATCCTCAAATATTTTCTAGAAATATCTTCTTTATGATCACAGGTGAAGTAATGACTAGTATCACACATATCATCATATAATGCAATTTTGAGGGAAATTATGACAAAGTAGTTATAAGCTAAGTACAAACAAAATTTAATTAAAATAAATTTTAATTTTTATGACTTTATTTTGTTTTTTAGGTAATGTTCCATTTGACTGTGAACCTTTGACTTTTGACTATGAAACTTTGTCTTCATTTTCTATGAATTACTTAACTCATCTTTTCTTTCACTATTTATTCTTAGATAATGAGGGCCTCTTATTTAATATGTTATTAAGCCTAGCAAACATAAAACTCTTGGGAAATAATGAAAGAAACTATCATTTGTCCAAATACATAGATAATGAATTCTGTGACAAGTTGGGAGTCACTGAGGAAATTTGTCTAAGATGAGCTTTGAAAGTTGAATAGAATTTTGACAGCTAGAGAAGAGTAGCAGGGCATTTTTCAAAGGCATCCTGTTGATGAGGAAGTGACCACTAAATGTTAAGAGGGTAGCGATTGCTCTATTTAAAGACTACAGTTAGTATTAAAGAGTAATGGGAAATAAAGCTGGAAAGTAAAGGCAGAGCCAAGCATAGAGAATTTTTATTTACATGCTTACTTAACTGATTTAACATCCTTTTAAATTTTAATTATTAGATTTTTTAAAATTTAGTAACATATTTGCTGGATGTCACAAGTGAAACAGTGCAAAGATGTAGAAAACAAAAGTTAAGATAGCCATATTATACTAAAAGTGAAAAACAGCACTTTGCTAAATGGTGTATAAATGATATGATCCCATTTTTTTTTATCAAACACACAAACATTTTAGCCTAATCTAGAAAATAAAGTATGTAGGAAAATATACCAGACTTATTGATATCACTAGGGACCATGACTTTCTCAGTTATGTGTTTATGTGTTAGATATTTTATAGTGAACATGTACTACCTTTAACTGAAAATAATATAAATTTGAAACAATACAGAATTTATATTCTGGAATGTGACAGATAAATATTTTAAATTCAATATATATTAAAAGATTTCATAATCTTTCTTACACAGAGTGTAGTTAGAAAGAAGTTGTGCAAAGATACTTTATTGCTTCGGATGCCTTCATGTTTATATCAAGATGACAATTATCCTGCAAGTGTTATTGATAATAAGTTTAGGAGGCCATGGACAAGAGGTATATTTTATTTTTATTTTTTTAAAATCTATTTTTAAAAGTATTTCAGAGCTTAGCAAAATAAATTATTAAGAAATGCACTATTTTCTCATTATATGAAAATGTATTCATATCAGACTTCCAAGAAGTTTATAAATTAATATTTTTATGTGACAAAGTATTTAGATGACAAAGTTAATATTTTTATGTGACAAAGAATTTAAGTGACAGAGTAAGGAATTGGAAAGCTTATACTAGATATGAATAAAACAAAAGATATGTAAATGATGAAGTCTTAAAATATTCTGACATTCTATTTGTATTACAGTAGGATCTTTCCCAACTGTATGAAGGCTACTCTAAGTTGTAATGATACACTGACTATAAAACTATTTTTTAAATAAATATGTACAAAGTATCATCTTTTGCTTTGGAAAGTGTCAAGTAAGATGAGAATAGAATTGACCATTAGCTTAATTAAATGTAGATCGATAACCTTGATAGGAGTGGTTTCCCTGGAATATTATGTATGAAAACGTGATCAGAGTATTTTGAGAATGCACAGTGGGATGTGAGATGGTGGGCACAGTGAGCTCTTTTGAAGATTTTTGCTATGACAGTACATAGAAAAATGGAGGTGGACTAGCTGAAGGGAGAAATGAGTTAAAGAGAATTTTTTTTAAGATGTGAGATTAAAAATATATATGTGCATGATAAGGAGAGAGACTATGAAATGTTTGTTTTCCAAAGGAAATAATCTTGGTAAAAAGAGAGAAAATGATGATGCAGGAAAGAAAAAATAACTCAGTAAAAGAGAACAGAACCAAGAGCACAATTGGAGGAGCTGGTGTTAAAAGCCAGGATGGTTCTTCTACTGTGATAGAGAGGAAGGCAAAGTTTGTAGGTACTTAGGCCAGTTAGATGTTAGAATTGGTGGTAGAAGATGAGGTTTTTGTTTTCTTCTCTATTTATATTAATTTTCTGACAGAGAGTGGGCAGGGGGATGAGTATCAAAAATTTGAAGGGAGGTGTCAAATGTCTTGAAGAATGAGAAATCATTTTTATTAAAAGGACATTAAGATGAACTACTATTATCATCTGTCAAAGTTGGATGCCCTTTAAAATTTATGGTCATAATTTGAAGTGAGCTTATTCAGAATGGCTGGGTGAATTTTTTTTCCAAATAATTTTTAATTGTTCTAGTGTACATATACGTATATGAGTTCCTGGTGGAGCAGATGGTAAAGAATCCGCCTGCAATGCAGGAGACCCAGGTTGGATCCCTGTGTTGGGAAGATCCCCTGGAGAAGGGAATGGCCACCCACTCCAGTATTCTTGCCTGGAGAATTTAATGGACAGCCTGGTGGGCTACCCTCCATGGGGTCACAAAGAGCCAGACAGGACAGAACGACTAACATTTTCACTTTTAGTGTACATATACAAAGTGAAGACTAGGGGTTTTCTAAGTTGGTATAAGTGAAAGAGAGGCAAGGGAGTTGACTCTTTGTAAGAGAGTGATATGAGGCCATGGAAACTAAACTGTATGAGAAAGGAAATGAGGATATGAGGGAAGATGAATATTGTAAAAATGACAGGGTCAGTGGACTGAAGGTCTCGATCAGGTTGGAAACAAGATCACCAGTAGTGTGTGCTTGGGTGCATGCTGAGTCGCTTCAGTTGTGTCTGACTCTTTGCAACCCTATCTACTGTAGCCTGCCAGGCTCTTCTGTCCATGGGATTTTCCAGGCAAGAATACTGGAGTGGGTTGGCATGCCCTCTCCAAGGGATCTTCCTGACCCAGGGATCGAACTCATATCTCGTATGTCTCCTGCAACGGCAGGCGGGTTTTTACCACTAGCACCACCTGGGAAGCCCCATCAAGAGTAGTAGTTTTCATCAAACTGCTTCTCTTAAAGTACAGAAGGGAAAATGAATTAATTATTTCTCTTATTTCTTTTCCTTTTCTTCTTTTTAAAAATCATAATAACAGCCAAGATTTATTGGGCAGTTATACCATATCAGGCACAAAGAAACTGAGTTAGAAAGAGGATAAGAGATTTACACAAGATCACACAGTTAGTAAGTAGCAGTATATGTATCAAAATCTAGGGTGATTCCAGACCTGTATTCTTTACCTGTTTCTTAACCACTAAACTTTTATATTTTTCAGTGAAGCACAGACTCAAATGTTCAGTGATTTGTTCAAGGTAACAAAACTAGTAAGAACCAACACTTAGGTAGAATACAAGTCCTTTGCCTCTTCACTGAGTTGCTTTTGCTGACACAAGCATCTGACATGGTCCCTCTCCTTAAGGAACTGAGGGTCTATTTTGGGAGACAAGCTATACATACACATAAAAATTTAAAATATGACTGTATATGATTCAGTACTGAAGTGCGTGCTACTGACAATATCATGGCCCTTCAAGGGGAGTGTATCAAGGTGAGCTGGTTTTATGAGGAGTCACATGAGCTGTGGAACAGGATTCTCTGGGATGGTAGTGCTGTATAAGCAAAAGAAAGGCTGTAAAAATGAGGATACTATGTTCAGGTGATATTGTTCCATGATTGAGAGGGTTGTTTTTTTGTTTTTATGTTTTGTTTTGGGTTTTTTTTGTGTGTGTGCAGACTATAAAAAACAGAATGATTATTTAAGTATTTGGAATCTGGTATAACTTTGAAGAGATCTCTACCCTTTCCCATCCTATTGTTTTCCTCTATTTCTTTGCATTGATTACTGAGGAAGACTTTCTTATCTCTCCTTGCTGTGCTTTGGAAGTCTGCATTCAGATAGGTTTATCTTTCCTTTTCTTCTTTGCCTCTAGCTTCTGTTCTTTTCTCAGCTCTTTGTAAGGCCTCCTCAAGACAATCATTTTGCCTTTTTGCATTTTTTTTTTCTTGGGAATGGTCTTGATCACTGCCTTCTGTACAATGTCACAAACCTCTGTCCATAGTTCTTCCGGCACTCTGACTCTATTGAATCTAATCCCTTGAATCTATTTGTCACTTCCACTGTATAATGGTAAGGGGTTTGATTTAGGTCATATCTGAATGGTCTAGTGGTTTTCCCTACTTTTTTCAAATTCAAGTCTGGATTTTGCAATAAGGAGTTCATGATCTGAGCCATAGTCAGTTCCCTGTCTTGTTTTTACTGAATGTATGAGCTATTAAGAAGACATGACAAGAATACCCAGAAGAACTATACAAAAATATCTTACTGACCCAGATAATCATGATGGCGTGATAATCTACCTACAGCCAGACATCCTAGAGTGAAAAGTCAAGTGGGCCTTAGGAAGCATCACTACAAGCAAAGCTAGTGGAGGTGATGGAATTCCAGTTGAGCTATTTCAAACCTAAATGATGATGCTGTGAAAGTGCTGCACTCAGTATGCCAGCAAATTTGGAAAACTCAGCAGTGGCCACAAGACTGGAAAAGGTCAGTTTTTATTTCAATCCCAAAGAAAGGCAATGCCAAAGAATGTTCCAACTACCACACAGTTGCACTCATCTCACACTCTAGCAAAGTGATTGTTCAAAATTCTCCAAGCCAGGCTTTAGCAATACATGAACCATGAACTTCCAAATGTTCAAGCTGGATGTAGAAAGGGCAGAGGAACCAGGGATCAAATTGCAAACATTCGTTGGATCATTGAAAAAGCAAGAAAGTTCCAGAAAAACATCTACTTCTGCTTTATTGACTATGCCAAAGCTTTTGACTGTGTGGATCACAATAAACTGTGGAAAATTCTGAAAGAGATGGGAATACCAGACCACCTGACCTGCCTCTTGAGAAATCTGTATGCAGGTCAAGAAGCAACAATTAGAACTGGACATGGAACAACAGACTGGTTCCATATTGGGAAATGAGTTCATCAAGGCTGAATATTGTCATCCTGTTTATTTAACTTCTATGCAAAGTACATTATGTGAAATGCTGGGCTGAATGAAGCACAAGCTGGAATCAAGATTGCTGGGATAAATATCAATATCCTCAGATATGCAGATGACACCATCTTTATGGCAGAAAGCAAAGAAGAATTAAAGAGCTTCTTGATGAAAGTGAAAGAGGAGAGTGAAAAAGCTGGCTTAAAACTCAACATTCAAAAAAGATGATGGCATCTGGTCCCATCATTTCATGGCAAATAGATGGGGAAACAATGGAAACAGTGACAGACTTTACTTCTTGGGCTCCAAAATCACTGAAGATGGTGACTGCAGCCATGAAATCAAAAGATGCTTGCTCCTTAGAAGAAAAGCTAAGACAAACCTAGACAGCATATTAAACAGCAGAGACATTGCTTTGCTGACAATGGTCCATCAAGTCAAAGCTATGGTTTTTCCAGTAGTCATGCATGGATATGAGAGTTGGA
Source organism: Aepyceros melampus (assembly GCA_006408695.1). Taxonomy (NCBI): domain Eukaryota; kingdom Metazoa; phylum Chordata; class Mammalia; order Artiodactyla; family Bovidae; genus Aepyceros; species Aepyceros melampus. The sequence goes on from SJXQ01001721.1 coordinate 121,980, forward strand.
CCATAAAGAAAGCTGAGCACTGAAGAATTGATGCTTTTGAACTGTGGTGTTGAAGACTCTTGAGAGTCCCTTGGACTGCAAAGAGATCTAACCAGTCAATCCTTTAGGATTTCTTTAGAAAATCATTCCTGATATTCATTGGAAGGACTGATCCTGAAGCTGAAGTTCTAATACTTTGGCCACCTGATGCAAAGAACTGACTCATTTGAAAAGACCCTGATGCTGGGAAAGATTGAAGGCAAGAGGAGAAGGGGATGACAGAGGATGAGATGGTTGGATGGCATCACCAACTCAATGGACTTGAGTTTGAGCAAGCTCCGGGAGTTGATGATGGACAGGGAGGCCTGGTGTGCTGCAGTCCATGGGGCTACATAAAGTCACACACAACAGAGCAACTGAACTGAACTGATAACTTTAAAAAAATTACATTTGTGAACAAATAAAGATAACACCGTAATGTAAAAGGTGAATGTTTGGCTTCCCTGTGTTGTGTAAAAGAAAATTCCAGAAGCTAATGTTTACCATTCTCCTTTCTAGTTTCAGCTGTTTCAATTTGGGAAAAGACAGATATCTCAGTCTTGGATCAATGGAAAGCAAGTCTCACTGTGGACGAGTTCCTTGAGAAGTATGTGCCCTTAACCCCAAATTTCCCCTTTAAATCTAGATGAATAGTAAGTTCCTCAGTTACCTAAGAGAAAAGATCCTTTCATTTGTATCCTCACAGGTTTTTTTCTTTTATCCAAAAAACAAGTCCTAGTCTGAACCACAAAGAAGAATTTAATCAAAATTATTTACAACCTCTTTTTTTAACCTTTCCCTCATTTATCACATATAACAGTTTTCTGTGCATTTGTTTTTCAAGAGTAGAAATAAAACCAAGATGCTATTATGCTTTTAACATTAAGTGAAATTTTGGTAGAACGTATCTATTAAAAATCCTTTATATTAAAATCAATCTTTTTATCCTTGTAGTGTAAATGTAGACTTAAGGCTATTTTCTAACATACTTTGTCAAAATGTTATTTATTGGTAGTCTAGTCATTCATCAAATATTTATCAGATACCATGTTGTGTGCTGGATACAGGATAAAAAAATTAGATGCAGTCTCTACTCTCAAAGAACATAAGAAAATAGAGAAAAAGAGATTTATAAATAAATAATACAATAGAATGTGGGAAGTACAATGACAGAGATAGGCACACAGAGCATAATATGAGGAAGAACATCTAACTCATTATATGTTGTTCAGGTAGACACAAAATAGAGATTTTAGTGCAAATGTAAATAATTTACTCTGTTGCATCACTTCATGCAAAGAGTTCTGATCAGACCCAAAGGATTTAGTTAGTTTTCAGATTTTCAAGTTTTAGTAATTTGTTTTCCTTAGTTACAGTTGAAAGAAACAAATGACCAACTTAAATGTGTCTAGACACTAAGATAAGCCCTCTATACTATTTCTGTCCTCTAGGAATTTAAAATCAGATTAGGAAGATAATATATGAACAGAAAAAAATTGACAATGTTAAGAACTAAATGATAATATAATATAAAATATAATATAAAAAATGATAATATAAAATATAGACCCTCAAAAGTTCTATCACAAGGTATAAGGTCAATGCAAAGTATCTATCACAGGACTAAACTCTAGATCAGGGGGGACGCAAAAAGGTGTAGTGGAAAGAGCTTTGCACTGTGAACTAAAAGATGTGGATTTTAACTCTTCATTTGAAAAGATAAGTACTAACTAGTCAACGAGCCATTTTCTCTCTCTGATCCTCACTTTTTATTTATTTATTTTTGGCTGTCCTGGGTCTTTGTTACCAGTAGGCATTCTGCCTCTTGAGAAACCAATATGCAGGTCAGGAAGCAACAGTTAGAACTGGACATGGAACAACAGACTGGTTCCAAATTGGGAAAGGAGTACGTCAAGGCTGTATATTGTCATGCTGCTTATTTAACTTACATGCAGAGTACATCATGAGAAATGATGGGCTGGAAGAAACACAAGCTGGAATCAAGATTGTGGGGAGAAATATCAATAACCTCAGATATGCACATGGCACCACCCTTATGGCAGAAAATGAAGAGGAACTAAAAAGCGTCTTGATGAAAGTGAAAGAGGAGAGTGAAAAAGTTGGCTTAAAGCTCAACATTCAGAAAGCGAAGATCATGGCATCTGGTCCCATCACTTCATGGGAAATAGATGGGGAAACAGTGGAAACAGTGTCAGACTTTATTTGGGGGGGGCTCCAAAATCACTGCAAATGGTGATTGCAAACATGAAATTAAAAGACACTTACTCCTTGGAAGGAAAGTTATGACCAACCTAGATAACATGCTCAAAAGCAGAGACATTACTTTGCCAACAAAGGTCCGTCTAGTCAAGGCTATGGTTTTTCCTGTGGTCATGTATGGATGTGAGAGTTGGACTGTGAAGAAAGCTGAGTGCTGAAGAATTGATGCTTTTGAACTGTGGAAGACTCTTGAGAGTCCCTTGGACTGCAAGGAGATCCAACCAGTCCATTCTAAAGGAGATCAGTCCTGGGTGTTCTTTGGAAGGAATGATACTGAGGTTGAAACTCCAGTACTTTGGCCACCTCATGCGAAGAGTTGACTCATTTGAAAAGACTCTGATGCTGGGAGGGATTGGGGGCAGAAAGAGAAGGGGACAACAGAAGATGAGACGGCTGGATGGCATCGCCGACTCAATGGATGTGAATTTGAGTGAACTCCGGGAGATGGACA
>SJXQ01001721.1:125061-167827 GCA_006408695.1 Aepyceros melampus
ATAAAGCAGAAATAGATGTTTTTCTGGAACTCTCTTGCTTTTTCCATGATCCAGCGGATGTTGGCAATTTGATCTCTGGTTCCTCTGCCTTTTCTAAAACCAGCTTGAACATCAGGGAGTTCACGGTTCACATATTGCTGAAGTCTGGCTTGGAGAATTTTGAGCATTACTTTACTAGCATGTGAGATGAGTGCAATTGTTCGGTAGTTGGAGCATTCTTTGGCATTGCCTTTCTTTGGAATTGGGATGAAAACTGACCTTTTCCAGTCCTGTGGCCACTGCTGAGTTTTCCAGATTTGCTGGCAAATTGAGTGCAGCACTTTCACAGCATCATCTTTCAGGATTTGAAACAGCTCAACTGGAATTCCATCACCTCCACTAGCTTTGTTCGTAGTGATGCTTTCTAAGGCCCACTTGACTTCACATTCCAAGATGTCTGGCTCTAGATTAGTCAACACATCATCATGATTATCTGGGTCATGAAGATCTTTTTTGTACAGTTCTTCCGTGTATTCCTGCCACCTCTTCTTAATATCTTCTGCTTCTGTTAGGTCCAGACCATTTCTGTCCTTTATCGAGCCCATCTTTGCATGAAATGTTCCCTTGGTATCTCTAATTTTCTTGAAGAGATCTCTAGTCTTTCCCCTTCTGTTCTTTTCCTCTATTTCTTTGCATTGATTGCTGAAGAAGGCTTTCTTATCTCTTCTTGCTATTCTTTGGAACTCAGCATTCAGATGCTTATATCTTTCCTTTTCTCCTTTACTTTTTGCTTCTCTTCTTTTCACAGCTATTTGTAAGGCCTCCCCAGACAGCCATTTTGCCTTTCTTTTCCATGGGGATGGTCTTGATCCCTATCTCCTGTAAAATATTAAAATTATTATGAACACTTAAGATTCACATATCCACTAGGCATCTCCAGATTTGAAATGAAATAACAAAAATAATTCTGAAATCAGTGACGCTTAGTGATGTATTGTGACTCAGGAACAAATAAAACTCATTATGTTAATGTTGGCAACTAGAAACCACTCCTTTCTTTTTACAATTTACATTTCATTCTTTAACATGGATATTAAGGAAATATGCATGTGTTGGGGGCTTCCTTGGTAGCGTTAGTGGTAAAGAATCCACCTGCAATGCAGGAAACATGGGTTCAGTCCTGGGATTGGGAAGATCCCCTGAAGAAACAAATGGCAACTCACTCCAGTATTCTTACTTGGAAAATTCCATGGACAGAAGAGCCTGGAGGGCTACAGTCCATGGGGTTTCAAAAGTGTCAGACTCAACTGAGTGACTAAACACACACAAGTACACAGGTCTGTGTCCAGAGTGTGTTTTCCTTTTGTTCGGAAGCTGGAAGTGAAGAGAAAACTATTGGCATTGCTTTCCCTCTCTAGACTTAATAAATGAAATAAACAAAATATAAATACAAATAAAGTGATTAAATATGCAGATGTCTAGTTTTTATTTTAATTTTGTAAAAGTAATTGCCAGGAGAGTGAATGCTGACCTCTCAATTAGCGACCCAGGTAGAATAGGTAAGGTACAGGAAGAATCCCGTACATTTCCCTTAATTCTACTGAGCTCTTAGCCGAGACCAGCGTAATTAAGGGCATTTAGTTCAGTCGCTCAGTCATGTCCGACTCTTTGCAATCCCATGAACCGCAGTACACCAGGCCTCCCAGTCCATCACCAACACCCGGAGTTTACCCAAACCCATGTCCATTTTGTTGGTGATGCCATCCAACCATCCCATCCTCAATAAGAGGAAAACAAACGAAACTTTATTAACAAATACCCGGATCTGTACATGGGAGATAGGGAAAAATGAATAAATCTTTGAGGGACTTAGAATTCAGGATTAAGTACCAGTTTAAGAGAAATATTGGGGTGAGTGCATGCCTTTTAGGAAAATCAATGATCTTTAAGAAAGATGAAGGGGCCCTTAGAAGGAAGAGGGTAGCACCATTTGTAATGAAGTTTGTCTAGGTGTGGCAAACTCCTCTTGCAATCTCCTCTTCTTGATCAGACTCTGTTGAAACAACTCCCAAAGAGGGGAATAAAGACAACCAGTTCTTTTTAGAGGATCTGTCTTCAGGACAATAAAGAGAGCTCAGAGAAGGCCTTTTCCCTCATTTATTGTTTTTCAAGAGACTATAGCTCCAAATAATTAATAAGTTAAAACAGTGTGTGGTGGCATAGCCTGCTACTCTTCATATTCTAAAGACACGTTCCATATGGGAGCGTGATCCATCCATCGGAATACTGTCCGATCGCAGATCAGCCCTTTGCCTTGCTGCAGGACCACAGGCTGGCCACCAAGTTCTCATGTCTGTTTCATCATCTCTGGTTTTATGACAGTACTGAGGCTGCCACATATTCTGCGTGTTATAGTAAAATGTAAATGGAATGGCTGCTCTGAAAGTAATTTGAAAATTCAAAAGCCTTGTACAGATGCTCAGTCACGTAGGCAGAGTCTTTGGTTTTCTCTCGCAGTAGGAACTAATGGATAACACTATCCAGCCCCAGGACCTCTTTCTATATTTTGTTCTCTAAGTTTTTATATACAAAGAGATGCTTGGAATAATGTTCACATAATGTTAATGATAATTATCTCTGGATGGTGGGTTTGTGGATTTTTTTTTGTTGTTGTTCTTTCCTTTACACCTTCCTATAGAGTTGAGTGGCTTTATATGAAAACATAAAATATTTTACAAATATATATTTTTCTTAGGCAAAACTTAAGCACAAATTAAACACAAATGGAAAATTTCCAACATATTGCTATATTTATCATAAATTTCAATCATCGTAAAATATTCCTATGTAGCAAAAACTTAAAGGGTATGCAAATGATCATAGAAATTATAAAATGCTTGCTTTTCTAGTAATCAAATAAATGCAAATCTTTTTTGGAAAAAAAAAAATTGAAAACCGAAGTGAAAATGATCTTCAGGCATTGGGGCTGGGGTGGGAGAGCATATTAACTGCAAAGTAGCAACAATAACAGTAAGAGCTGATTTCTCAACATAAACAATAAAAGTCATAAGTTAATAAGCTGATTCTAAAACTCACCTAAAATACATAGAGACAACAATTACCAAGGCAATAGTGAAGAAAAAAGAACAAAACTTGAAGAACTATGCCCTAGGCATTCAGAATAATTTCCGGGATATATTAATTAGGACAGTAGAGTACTAGTGCAAGGAGATAAAATAGGCTAATGAAAGAGATGAAATAAGATCCATGTAAATAATCACCTTAGTTTAATTTTGTTCTTTGAAGCATATTAACTGCAAAGTAGCAACAATAACAGTAAGAGCTGATTTCTCAACATAAACAATAAAAGTCATAAGTTAATAAGCTGATTCTAAAACTCACCTAAAATACATAGAGACAACAATTACCAAGGCAATAGTGAAGAAAAAAGAACAAAACTTGAAGAACTATGCCCTAGGCATTCAGAATAATTTCCGGGATATATTAATTAGGACAGTAGAGTACTAGTGCAAGGAGATAAAATAGGCTAATGAAAGAGATGAAATAAGATCCATGTAAATAATCACTTAGTTTAATTTTGTTCTTTGTTTTTTTATTGAGTGCAGCTGTGATACAGTAGGGAACGAACGGAACTTTCTATAAATGATGCCTGTCCAACTTTAACATTTAGTCCCCACAATATCCTCCCTTATATAAAAAAATAAATCTTAACCTACTCCACACAGTACAAAAAATGTTACATATAAATTAAATCTAACAAATTACATATAAACTACATTTAAAACTATCATAATTTTTTGAAGAAAACATAATGCATGTATTTGTATGCATTATTGAATGTATTGAAGTAGGTTAAGGTTTCTTAAGAAGGATAAAAAAAAAGCAAGTCATAAAAAGTGACAGATATTTGCAAAACATAACTCACCCCATTCTTATCCAGAGTATTTAATATGTCCCTATAAATCAATTTTAAAAGATAGGTAATCCAGTAGAGAAATGTGTTTGAACAGATGGTTCATACAAAAGAATATCCAAGTGTCCAATAAATACATTGAAATGTAGCTCACTTTCATTAATTATAGAATAGCCACATTAAAAAACACAAGGAGATGCCACATCACATACGTGCCAAAATGTTTATATTGAACGTAATAACAATATTAAGTGATGACAAAGATATACACCATGTGGAATCCTCACATACTGCTTATAGCTCTTTGGGAAACTGTTTGGCATTATTTAGTTTATCTGAATATACATGTAAACTATCACCCAGCAATCCTACTCTAAATATATACTAGCAGAAATGTATACATATGTTCATCAAATGACATATATATGAGAGCACTCACAGAATCACAATTCTTTATAGACAGAATCTAGAAACAACACAAATGTCCAATAACAGATAAACTGTGTATTTTCATGCAAAGCAATTCTCTGTGACTCCATGTAACAATGTGGATGAATTTCATAATTATAATGCTAGGTGAAAGAAGCCAGACACCAACGAAAACGCACTGTATGATTTCATCTTATATGACTTTTGATTCAACAGCAGTGGAAACTAAAGGAGATAGAAGTCAGATAACCATTAGCTTTCAGGGGAGTAACTAGGAAATGGCATCAAGAGACATCAGGATGCTAGCAATATTCTAACTCTTGATATTAATAGTGGTTACACAGGTGTATCTACTTTATAAAACCCATGGAGTTATAAGCATATAATATTTAAATTTAAAAAAGGAAAAACATTCAATGAAATACAATTTTCTAGCTACCAACTTAACTTTTTTAGGACAATATATGCAGTTAGAATGGAGAAGGCAATGGCACCCCACTCCAGTACTCTTGCCTGGAAAATCCCATGGACAGAGGAGGCTGGTGGGCTGCAGTCCATGGGGTCGCTAAGAGTTGGACACGACAGAGCGACTTCACTTTCACTTTTCGCTTTCATGCATTGGAGAAAGAAATGGCAACCCACTCCAGTGTTTTTGCCTGGAAAATCCCAGGGATGGGGGAGCCTGGTGGGCTGCTGTCTATGGGGTCACACAGAGTCGGACACGACTGAAGTGACTTAGCATGCAGTTAGAAATGAGGAAAGAAATAGTTTGTAATTTCATTTAAAGGAACAGAAATTGATGCTAATTTTTTGGAAACAATTGGATAATATCTATTAAAAAAGCTTTAAAAAGGAAAGAAAATGTAAGTCACTCAGTCATATCCAACTCTTTGTGGGTCATATCCAACTCTTGTGGGTCATATCCAACTCTTTGTGACCCCATGGGCTGTAACCTGTCAGACTCCTTCTTTCATGGAATTCTATAGGCAAGAATACTGGAATGGGTAGCCATTCCCTTCTCCAGGGGATCTTCCCTGGTGGCTCAGATGGTAAAGAATATGCCTGCAATGCAGGAGACTTGGGTTAGACCCTGGATTGGGAAGATCCTCTAGAGAAGGGAATGTGCTGTGCTTAGTCGCTCAGTCGTGTCTGACTCTTTGTGACCCCGTGAACTGTAGTCCACCAGGCTCTTCTGTCCATGGAGATTCTCCAGGCAAGAACACTGGTATGGGTTGCCATGCCCTCCTCCAGGGGATCTTCCCAATCCAGAACCTAACCCAGGTCTCCTGCATTGCAGGTGGATCATTTACCATCTGAGCCAACAGAGAATTCCAAAGAAGGGAACAGCTATCAAGCATTCTTGCCTGGAACATCCCATGGATAGAGGAGCCTGGAGGGTTATAGTCCATTGGATCTCAAAGAGTTGAACATAACTGAATGACTAACACACACATATGAAAAAGGATATCCTTTTATCAAATATTACAGTTCCCAGGGTTTTCTCCTATAAAACTAATCAGAGATATGAAAATAACCTTATGTGAAAGAGTATTTCACATGGCAACGTTTCTTTATCTAGACATTAAAAACTAATTGTTTAGGGATTAAATGCATATATCATGATATTTTGAATTTTGATGGAGGGTTCAAAGCCATTTAAATTCAAATATTCATACAGCATTTTCTGACCAGTACAACCTTAAAATACTAAATGATAAGCTGGTTACAAAGCAGTATACAAAGTGAATAAAATCATACTTCATATAAGAATGTATTTATTATATATGAAGGTAAACACCTCTTTCTCTGAGTAAGGAGTTGATTTTACGTACTATTTTTTCATGTATTCTTTTATTTTCCATTTATAAAATTAGTATATATTAATTTAATAATGGAGCACATCAGGTATATTTCCAAAAAAGCAAACTAGCAATACAAAAATAAAAGTCCAAAGCAGGCATCTACAAATATCTACAACGACACTTCAGCATCACTTCTTTTTTCCACTTTAAATGAACATATGCCTTCAAATTTTCAATCTGTTTTCATATTGTTGTACCATAAATTTACTAAGCTTTTCTTTATATCTTTTGTTTCTCAAATTGTTTCCAATTTACTTTTGCAATTTCAGATAATATCGCAGTGAATATATTCCAGATAAAGCTTTTTGCTACTGTTAAATTAATTCCTTACTATAAAATCCTTAGCATGAGAATCCTAGGTCAAAAAATACAAACAAAATGGGCAGCAAAATTTAACTTACTAAACAATATATTTTATACTATATAAAATATGTTATATTTATATTTTATAAGTTACTAAACTATATATACTAAACTAACTACTTATGAAAGTATTCAAGTCTCTCCTAGGCATATAGGAGAATTGAATATCTGGATGTTTGCAAAACTTCAAAGTTATCAGGGAGGGCTATGATCAAATTTCACCATGACTAGGAAAAACATACTTAGTGGAAGAGAATCTGATATTTGAAAGGGGAAAAAAAGTGAACCTTTAATGAGTGTCATGTGGTTAAGGCCCATCATCACAGCCACATTGCCCGTTGCTAGATCAAGCCCTAAATTATTGTTCTACCTCTTGGATTCTACACACTTATCCCATATTTGTCTAGGGTTGCTGGCTGAGACCTACTTCAAGTCAACACTTCAGATTCTGTGTACAGAAAGCTATTATCTTTGAATCTTGGTAGGAGGAGCCTGCCTTTTGTAGCTTCAAATTGCACTGCCTTTATTGTCACTGTGTATCATGTTTGTATCAAATTTGGTATCTACTATTTTCACTGTTTCATCTATATCATCATGTATCTCCAGATTCAAGCTCCAGTTGAGCTCTTTCTTGAGATTAGTTTTTCCCAAGTGTATTACCTTGTGTTTTCCAGGCTGTGTCTAATTTGGTTATGTTCTTTTATATCTCACACTTGCTGATTGCTCAATAAGTGTAACATAATTGTTTGAAATCTGTTGCTATACTTTGTTTTGGAATAGTTCCCTGAACTCTAAATACTTGAGCATGAAAATAATTAAGGTGAAGTATTGAATACAATTGATTTTTTTTTTTTTTGTAGAAAAAAATTGTTCAATATGCTCCTCAGATTTAGGGCACTTAAAAGGCTTGCCCTGATGATATTAAAACTCATTTTGTTGTTTATGCACATCTGTAAATCCTACTGCTTACACATTTATTTCCATTGACAATAGTACAAATATATTCTGCTTACTATCCAGAACTCTATTTTTTAAAATTTTTAATTGGAAGATAATTGCTTTACAATAGTGTGCTGGCTTCTGCCATCAACAATGTGAATCAAACTCTTTTAAGTTACAACTAGGTTACCACTGTATTTGCAAAGTGAGTTTTGCTGAACACAATAGTGAGGAATTGGGAGGAAGAATAATATTTAACTATATCACTGCAGAGGAAATCGGTATTTTCAGGATCTATTCATGTAGCTGTCAAAGAGATCAATGTAACTCAACCAAAACTGATGGACTTATGATCCTGGACCAATTTATCTATCTTGCACAAGGATGAGCAATTCAATTTTTGATACTGAAAAAAACAAGTAACATATCTGCCAGTTCTAAAACAACAGCATGATATTCCACATCAATTTATGATAAGCATAAATAACATATCTTTATAACATAACATTTTATTCAGTCTTAATAAAGTATCTGTTCTTTAGAGGTACAGTCTTAATTTGAGACCAATCAAATATTTTAATAGTGAAGATAAAATGGGGCATTGTAATATAACGAACATTGTGATGAGCACTCCTCTCAAATCTCTCCTTCCAGAAATGTTCACATTATCTGTACCCATGATAAATACCTCCAATATTGTCTCACATTTCCCACAGCCAAAGAAACCTCCGACAAGAGAAAAAGGAAAAAGCAATTATTAGGAAAGGAGATCCTTGACCATGAAGAGAATTCTCACAGAGAACCCAACACTGCTCAAGCTATTTAAACTACATCTGTGTATTTAACTTCAAATTACAAATGAAATGAGGGAATTGAGCAACTCCTGTATGTTTATTTCTTATTCTTTTTAGGAACAAATGAGAGGCAAAAAATTTCTTAAATTAAAATCTTTTGGTTTTTTTATTTACATAATACCATAGAATTTGTTGTAAGACAGATATGTTTTCATATAAAGAAGGAAAGAAAATGATAAAATAAAATTTAAAAAATATATATAATAATTAAGTGATTTCACCCAGAGCGTCATTCAATATAAAGAAATATTAGGAAAAATATTTCAACATTCACATTCAACAGAATAATTTCAAAAAGCTTTGCTATGATACTCTATTTGAATTAAATATGTCAATCATCATAATTAATATAAGTGGTTTCTCTATTTGGAGCATCTGATGCCACAGAATTGCTGGTGTATTTAACTGCATATTTTATGCTCCTGAGATAGACAATATATTCACAGTTATTGCCTCATGTTTCATAAAGGTATAAGAAAATTTAGGAATTGAAAATGGACAAAATTAATTTGGATGAAGTTGTTCTTGTTCAGTTGCGCAGTTGTGTCTGACTCTTTGAGACCCCATGGACTGCAGCTTGCCAAGCTTTCCTATCCTTCACTATCTCCCCGAGTTTGCTCAAATTCAGTGTCCATTCAGTCAGTGATGCCATTCAACCATCTCATCCTCTCTTGTCTCCTTCTCTTCCTTCCCTCAATCCTTCCCAGCATCATGGTCTTTTCCTAAGAAGTCAGTTCTTCACATCAGGTGACCAAAGCATTAGAGCTTCAAATTCAGCATCAGTCCTTCCAATGAATATCCGGGGTTGATTTTCTTTAGGATTGACTGGTTGGATCTCCTGCAGTCCACGGGACTTTCAAGAGTCTTCTCCAACACCATAGTTCAAAAGTATCAATTCTTTGGTGCTTATCCTTTGTTATGGTCCAACTCTAACATCTGTACATGACTACTGGAAAAACCATAGCTTTGACTATATGGACCTTTATCATGAAAGTGATGTCTCTGCTTTTTAATATGTTGTATATGTTTGTCATAACTTTTCTTCAAAGGAACAAATGTCTTTTAATTTCATGACTGCAATCACCATCTGCAGAGATTTTGGAGCCTGAGAAAATAAAATCTGTCACTGTTTCCATTGTTTCCCCATGTATTTGCCATGAAACGATGGGACTGGATGCCATGATCTTAATTTTCTGAATGTTGAATTTTAAGCTAGGCTTTTCACTCTTATCTTCCATCTTCATCAAGAGGTTCTCTAGTTCCTATTCATTTTCTGCCATAAGGGTGGTGTCATCTGCATCTCTGAGTAATTTGATACAGATGAAGTTGTTTGATCTAATGAAAGGTCATGCTTCATAGAGTGAAATACACCACATTTTCTGCAGCTGCATATTTTTGATGGCCATTTAGACTGATCCTAAATTAACTACAGAGGATGCCACATTAATGGCAGAAAGCAAAGAGAAACTAAAGAGTATTTTGATGAGGGTGAAAGAGGACAATGAAAACAACTGGCTTAAAACTCAACATTCAAAAAGCTAAGATCTTGGCATCTGGTCCCAACACTTCATGGAAAATACATGAGAAAAAGTGGAAACAGTGACAGATTTCATTTTCTTGGGCTCCAAAGTCACTGCAGATGATGACTGCAGCCATGAAATTAACAGATGCTTACCCCTTGGAAGAAAAGCTATGACAAACTTAGACAGTGTATTAAAAAGCAGAGACATCACTTTGATGTCTATATATGTCTATATGATGTATAGTCAAAGCTATGGTTTTCCAGTAGTCATGTATGAATGTGAGAGTTGGACCATGAAGAAGGCTGAGCACCAAAGAACTGACGCTTTTGAACTGTGGTGCTAGAGAAGACTCGTAAGAGTCCCTTGGACTGCAAGTATATCAAACCAGTCAATCCTACAGGAAATCAACCCTGAATACTCATTGGAATGATTGATGCTAAATTTGAAGCTCCAATACTTTGACTACCTGATGTGAAAAGTTCTATCATTAGGAAAATACTCTGATGCTGGGAAAGATTCAGGGAAGTAGGAGAAGGGGGTAACAGAAGATGAGATGGTTAGATGGCATCAACGACTCAATGGTCATGAATTTGAGCAAACTCAGGGAGATAGTGGAGGACAGGGAAGCCTGGCGTGCTGCAGTTCAGGGGTTACAAAGAATCAGACACGACTTAGCAACGGAACAACAACAACTATAGTAACTACTCACTTTTACGGTAGGGTTGCTTCTATTTTTATATTCTGAGTATGCTGTGCTCAGCAATATCAACATGAACTTGCTAGAAGCCTGATCAGCTTCTACTTCACACATGCCTTCAACCAGTGATTGTTTTACAATCACCCTTCTGGCAGCCTTCTTGCATCTCTCCAGCATGGCATGGGTCATAGCATTATTGGTCAGTATTTCAAGTGACTGACAGGGACAGCAGTGTCTACTGCTTCTCCCATCATCCTCTGCATTAGAGTTGACTCTCTGTAACCGCTGCTGTTCAAGGGCCACTCGTTTTATCAGTGTACACTTTACAGTGCTGTCATTGAAGGGAAAAGTTAGATATACTACATCTGGAAAGTACTGGCTAATGCTAATTGTCTTTCAGATTTAATCATGTGTCAGAGTAAGCAGTAAGCATTCAATTTTTACACATGTGTTTGCATATATTAATAGAAATGACCACATCAGAAACTGAAGTTATAAAATACCAGACCAATTTTGATACACTTCCATAAAGCTGTTAATAAATTTAAAAACATGAAAAATCTAGACCAAAGATAAAAAAGATAGAGAACCTTAACAATAAACACAAAATGAGACTGCCCTGGGAAAATAAGACCTATGTTTACCGGTGCTGATGAAGCTTAGGTTTTAAGTAAATATTGATCTTCCTCTAAGACACTTTCTATCTAATATGACCTCCATTTTACTTTCCCAGTCACCTGTGATCACTGGCCCCTGAATTTTTTTTCCCCATCTTCCACACATCTTCATTCTCCAAAACTATTGTCCTGTGCTCTTTGAAATGTACAGTTAATACTTAAGCTCTTCCCTGTTTATTTCACATGGTTGCCATGACATAAACCTGGCTGCTTCCCAGTGAGATTATTTCCCTTGAAATCTCCCAGAGTAAGGCTCTTTTACTCCTCCTTTCCCAAACAGAGAAATTTAAAATCTGCAGTGGAAAATGCTGTCTTTTACTTCTTTCAAACCATTTTCCAGCAACTTTCCTCAAAAAACCCTTCAAATTTTCAAAGTCCATGACATTAAACCACTTACTTTCTTTTCTTGAGGTCTTGGATGTACCTCCTTCACTGGCGACTTGATATTGAATCAACACCAACCTAAGAGCCTGGAAAGAATCATATTGCTGCTGCTGCTGCTTGCTTCAGTCGTGTCCAACTCTGTGCGAGCCCATAGACGGCAGCCCACCAGGCTCCGCCGTTCCTGGGATTCTCCAGGCAAGAACACTGGAGCAGGTTGCCATTTCCTTCTCCAATGCATGAAAGTGAAAAGTGAAACTGAAGTCACTGAGTCATGTCCAACTCTCAGCGACCCCATGGACTGCAGCCTACCAAGCTCCTCCGTCCATGGGCATTTCCAGGCAAGAGTACTGGAGTGGGGTGTCATTGCCTTCTCCAAAAGAATCATGCACGCATCTGTAAAGGCTAACTTGACCCAGACATCCCAAATACCTTTGCTTAAAAATAGAATAAGAAATTGGGATAAAGAATTTTGCACTTTAATTTCTCTGAACTTTAACTCATAAGAACAACAGTGTATGATTTCAGACTTTAATATCTTTGATTTTAAGGTTTTTGGATGTTCAGAATTTAATTTCTGAACTTTATTTTCTTTCTGGAATTAATTTGAGGACATTACATTTGAATTTGAAGCAATCTACTTTGTTAGCACTTTACTATTGAATCTTTATACATTTGGACTGTATTAATGTTGTCATTTAATTTCACTTTAGTATCTCTGAGAGGTTCTATCAGTTAACATGACTGGGTACAATTTGTGATGAGACATATAATAGGGAATGGATTTTCAACCTTGGGTAATTTAATTAACACTATATTTTTGACCCATAGCAAAGCCTCCTAAGGCCCAATATCACTGAACAAGAAATAGTTGGTATTAGCGAAGCACTTTGTGGAAGGGGGAAAATGGCTCCCCCTACACTTTGTTGATTTTATCCTTTCAGAATGAGGACACACAGTTGTCATTGTCCTCAACTTAGTGGTGAAGTTCAAGTTGATAATACAAAGCTGGAAATGTTTGTGAACACTTAGTCTTCTTTCTTCATAATTCCTTTTGTGGGTAGGGATATGCATGTCACAACATCCCTGGACTCTCCCTACCTTTCTCTTCACTAAGGTTTAGTGAGTGCTATGTACCAGGGCCTATTCTAAGTGCTTTACATGAATTAACCCATGTGAAACCCATGAGGTACTTAGATGTCAGCAATATTTTGTGTTAATAACAGAACATTATTGCTTCTATACTACAGTGGGTCAATGAGACACAGAGAGATTAATAATGTGTCCAAGGTCACTAGTGACTGTTCTATTGCCAGATCAAATCCCTAATTCTCAGTCTCCTCTACAGTCAGTGTTTCAAGAGCTTGCAAAACTAGTTGAACACTATCTGCTTCTGGGAACTTTATATCACAGATTTCTGTTACATGCCCAACTTCTGATTGCCTTATTTTCCCAGTGGCCAGTCCCTTTAGGCCCCCTTTAGTAGGTTTTACTTCACTGCCTGATCTATTTATATTGAAGTTCACTGGAGCTCTGTCATGCATCTCACTCTTGTCTGTATCTACATTTCCTTCTCAGAGTAAACGCATCTGAGACCAGGGCTTTATATAGCATCCAAATGCTAATAACGTAAATATTTATATCACTGCTCCTCATCTCTATCTTGAAAGCTAAAAGTTTATATCCAAATACTTTCTTTCATTTTCAACATAGATTTCTAAAAGGCATTCCAAGCACAGTATGTTTAAATAGAACTACTGCATTCACATCACACACTCAATCTTGCTCATACCACAGCAATCTAAGGATCATCTGTGATTTCTCCCTGTCCATCATGTAAATGCATGAAAAAGCACAGAAAAAAAAAATACATATCAAAGCAACAATGTTATTGCCTCTAGAATGTGCAGTTATGGCAAGAACACTGGAGTGGGTTGCCATTTCCTTCTCTTATGGGAAGAGAACGGAAGGTTATATATATATGTATGTAAGTGTATATATTTTCATGTGTTTTCAGTTCAGTCACTCAGTCATGTCCAACTCTTTGTGACCCCATGGACTGCAGCATATCAGGCCTCCCTGTCCACTACCTATTCCCGGAGTTTATTTAAACTCATGTCCATTAAGTCGGTGATGCCATCCAACCATCTCATCCTCTGTCATGCCCTTGTCCTCCTGCCTTCAATCTTTCTGAGCATCAGGATTTTTTCAAATGAGTCAGTTCTTCGAATCAGGATGCCAAAGTACTGGAGTTTCAGCTTCAACATGAGTCCTTCCAATGAATATTCAGGACTGATTTTCCCTAGGATGGACTGGTTGAATCTCCTTGCAGTCCAAGAGGCCTCCCTGTCCACTACCTATTCCCGGAGTTTATTTAAACTCATGTCCATTAAGTCGGTGATGCCATCCAACCATCTCATCCTCTGTCATGCCCTTGTCCTCCTGCCTTCAATCTTTCTGAGCATCAGGATTTTTTCAAATGAGTCAGTTCTTCGAATCAGGATGCCAAAGTACTGGAGTTTCAGCTTCAACATGAGTCCTTCCAATGAATATTCAGGACTGATTTTCCCTAGGATGGACTGGTTGAATCTCCTTGCAGTCCAAGGGACTCTCAAGAGTCTTCTCCAACAACACAGTTCAAAAGCATCAATTTTTCAGCCCTCAGATTTCTTTATAGTCCAACTCTCACATCCACACATGACTACTGGAAAAACCATAGCTTTGACTAGATGGACCTGTGTTGGCAAAATAATGCCTCTGCTTTTTAATCTGCTGCCTGCTGCTGCTGCTGCTAAGTCACTTCAGTCGTGTCCAACTCTGAGTGACCCCATAGATGGCAACCCACCAGGCTCCCCTGTCCTTGGGATTCTTCAGGCAAGAACACTGGAGTGGGTTGCCATTTCCTTCTCCAATGCATGAAAGTGAAAAGTGAAAGTGAAGTCGCTCAGTCATGCCCGACCCTCAGCAACCCCATGAACTGCAGCCTACCAGGCTCCTCCATCCATGGGATTTTCCAGGCAAGAGTACTGAGTGGGGTGCCATTGCCTTCTCCAATCTGCTGTCTAGGTTGGTTATAACTTTTCTTCCAACAATCAAGTGTCTTTTAATTTCATGGCTGCAGTCACCATCTGCAGTGATTTTGGAGCCCCCCAAAATAAAGTCTGTCACTGTTTCCCCATCTATTTGCCATGAAGTGATGGGACCAGATGCCATGATCTTAGTTTTCTGGATGTAGAGTTTTAAGCAAACTTTTTCACTCCCTTCTTTCACTTTCTTCAAGAAGCTCTTTAGTTCTTTGTTTTCTGCCGTAAGAGGGGTGTCATCTGCATATCTGAGACTATTGATATTTATCCTGGCAATCTTGATTCCAGCTTGCACTTCCTCCAGCCCAGAGTTTCTCATGATGTACTCTGTACATAAGTTAAATGAGCAGAGTGACAATATATAGCCTTGACATACTCTATTTCCGATTTGAAGTTAATCTGTTGTTCCATGTTCAGTTCTAAGTGTTGTTTCCTGACTTGCATACAGATTTCTCAAGAGGCAGGTCAGGTGGTCTGTTATCCCCATCTCTTTCAAAATTTTCCACAGTTTGTTGTGACCCACACAGTCAAAGGCTTTGGCATAGTCAATAAAACAGAAATAGATGTTTCTTGGAACTCTCTTGCTTTTTTGATGATCCAAAGTGAAGTGAAGTGAAGTCGCTCAGTTGTATCCAACTCTTTGCGACCCTGTGGACTGTAGCCTACCAGGCTCCTCTGTCCATGGGATTCTCCAGGCAAGAATACTGGAGTGGGTTACCATTTCCTTCTCCAGGGGATCTTCCCGATCCAGGGATGGAACCTGGGTCTCCCGCATTGGAGGCAGACACTTTAGCAATTTGATCTCTGGTTCCTCTGCCTTTTCTAAAACCAGATTTGACATTTGGAAGTTCAGGGTTCACGTACTGTGGAAGCCTGGCTTGAAGAATTTTGAGCATTACTTTGCTACCATGTTAGATGAGTACAACTGTGTGGTAGTTTGAACATTCTTTGGCATTGTCTTTCTTTGGAACTGTGATGACAACTGACCTTTTCCAGTCCTGTGGCCCCTGCTGAGTTTTCCAAATTTGCAGGCATACTGAGTGCAGCACTTTCACAGCATCATCTTTCAGGATTTGAAATAACTCTACTGGAATTCCATCACTTCCACTAGCTTTGTTCATAGTGATGTTTCCAAAGGCCCACTTGACTTCACATTCAGGATGTTTGGCCCTAGGTGAGTGATCATACCATCATGATTATCTGGGTCATGAGATCATTTTGGTATAGTTCTTCTGTGTATTCTTGCCACCTCTTCTTAATATCTTCTGCTTCTGTTAGGTTCATACCATTTCTGTCCTTTATTGTGCCCATCTTTGCATGAAATATTCCCAGGGTATCTCTAATTTTCTTGAAGAAATCTCTAGTCTTTCTCATTCTATTATTTTCTTCTATTTCTTTGCATTGATCACTGAGGAAGGCTTTCTTATCTTGCCTTGTTATTCTTTGGAACTCTGGATTCACTTGGGTATACCTTTCCTTTGCTCCTTTGCCTTTCACTTCTCTTCTTTTCTCAGCTATTTGTAAGGCCTCCTCAGACAACCATTTTGCTTTTTTGCATCTCTTTTTCTTGGTGATGGTCTTGATCCCTGCCTCTTGTACAATGTCACAAACCTCTCCATAGTTCTTCACACACTCTATCAGATCTAGTCCCTTGAATGTATTTCTCATTTCCACTGTATAGTCCTAAAGGATTTGATTTAGGTCGTACCTGAATGGTCTAGTGGTTTTCCCTACTTTCTTCAATTTAAGTCTGAATTTGGCAATAAGGAGTTCATGATCTGTGCCACAGTGAGCACCCATCTTGTTTTTGCTGAATGTATAAAGCTTCTCCATCTTTGGCTGCAAAGAATATAGACAGTCTGATTTTGGTATTGACCATTTGGTGATGTTCATGTGTAGACTCTTCTCTTGTGTTGTTGTAATAGGGTGCTTGTTATGCCCGGTGTGTTTGTAGCTGCACATGGCACTTGGGAATGTGAGGAGATTACCCATATCCAACAAGGGCAGAGAAGACCAGCAAGATGGTAGGAGGGCCGAAATCATGTTTACAATCAAAACCCATACCAGCCAGAGATGCTCAGAGGGCACAAACAAGCCTTGTGCACACCAGGACCCAGAGACCCCACAGAGACTGAGAGAGATCTGTGTTTGAGTGTCCCCTGTGTAGGTACAGGTTAGAGTGGACTGCTGCAGGGGCAGAGGCTCTGGGTGCAGCAGACTTGGTATAGCATAAGCTCTCTTGGAAGAGGTCACCATTAACCCCACCATAGAGCTGCCATCACTTACACAGGACTGGGGAAATAGACTATGGGAGGGCGCAAACAGAACCTCATGTGCACTAGGACCCAGGAGAAAGGAGCAGTGACCCCACAAGAGACTGATCCAGACTTGCCTGTGAGTGCCCAGGAGTCTCAGGTGGAGGCGCGGGTGGTGGCCTGCTGTAGGGTTGGCAGCTACGCTGAATGTAACAGTGCCTGCATGGGACCTTTTGAAGGTTACTATTATCTTCACTACCTCCACCATAGTTTGAAACTCGCTTAGTCATTTCCGACTCTTTGTGACCCCATGGACTGTGCTGCTAAGTCACTTCAGTAAACAGAACCTCGTGTGCACTAGGACCCAGGAGAAAGGAGCAGTGACCCCACAAGAGACTGATCCAGACTTGCCTGTGAGTGCCCAGGAGTCTCAGGTGGAGGCGCGGGTGGTGGCCTGCTATAGGGTTGGCAGCTACGCTGAATGTAACAGTGCCTGCATGGGACCTTTTGAAGGTTACTATTATCTTCACTACTTCCACCATAGTTTGAAACTCGCTTAGTCATTTCCGACTCTTTGTGACCCCATGGACTGTGCTGCTAAGTCACTTCAGTCGTGTCTGACTCTATGCGACCCCATAGACGGCAGCCCACCAGGCTCCCCTGTCCCTGGGATTCTCCAGGCAAGAACACTGGAGTGGGTTGCCATTGCCTTCTCCAATGCATGAGAGTGAAAAGTGAAAGTGAATTCGCTCAGTCCTATCCAATTCTTAGCGACCCCATGGACTGTAGCCTACCAGGCTTCTCCATCCATGGGATTTTCCAGGCAAGAGTACTGGAGTGGGGTGCCATTGCCACCATAGTTTGACCCCAAGTAAATAACAGGGAGGGAACACAGCCCCAGTCATCAACAGAATATTGGATTAAAGATTTACTGAGCATGGCCCCACCCATCAGAATAAGACCCAGTTTCCCCCTCAGTCAGTCTCTCCCATCAGGAAGCTTCCATAAGCTTCTTACCCTTCTTCATCAGAGGGCAGAGAGAAAGAAAAGCCTGTGTTTTAGATGCAAGAAAAATGGGTAAAATTGGGCTTTTACTTTTTTCTCAATATGCCTTTTCATTACTTATCATTTAAAGTGTATTTATATATTACTTTATAAGGTAAAATATTTTTACATGTCGAATTAAATTTCCAGTCAACTCCAGAACCATGAGCATGGCCCCACCCATCAGAATAAGACCCAGTTTCCCCCTCAGTCAGTCTCTCCCATCAGGAAGCTTCCATAAGCTTCTTACCCTTCTTCATCAGAGGGCAGAGAGAAAGAAAAGCCTGTGTTTTAGATGCAAGAAAAATGGGTAAAATTGGGCTTTTACTTTTTTCTCAATATGCCTTTTCATTACTTATCATTTAAAGTGTATTTATATATTACTTTATAAGGTAAAATATTTTTACATGTCGAATTAAATTTCCAGTCAACTCCAGAACCCAGGCTCTTTACTAATTCAAACTCTACATTTGCTTATTGTAAAATGCATATGCTGATAATTTACAGTGTTCTTCTGAACTGAGAAATAATGTACATAAATGGCCTGTGACAGTAACTGATTCATATTTGTTGTTTCATAAATGCTAACTGAGCTTCCCATGTGGCGCTAGTGGTAAAGAACCTGCCTGTCAATGCAGGAGATCTAAGAGATGTGGGTTTGATCCCTGGCTCAGGAAGATCCCCTGGAGAAGGAAATGGTAACCCATTCCGGTATTCTTGCCTGGAGAATTTCTTGGACAGAGGAGCCTGGCGGGTTACAGTGCATAGGGTTGCAAAGTGTCAGACNGAAGAATTGATGCTTTTGAACTGTGGTGTTGGAGAAGACTCTTGAGAGTCCCTTGGACTGCAAGGAGATCCAACCAGTCCATTCTGAAGGAGATCAACCCTGGGATTTCTTTGGAGGGAATGATGCTGAAGCTGAAACTCCAGTACTTTGGCCACCTCATGCAAAGAGTTGACCCATTAGAAAAGACTCTGATGCTGGGAGGGATTGGGGGCAGGAGGAGAAGGGGACGACACAGGATGAGATGGCTGGATGGCATCACGGACTCAGTGGACATGAGTCTGAGTGAACTCCGGGAGTTGGTGATGGACAGGGAGGCCTGGCGTGCTGCGATTCATGGGTTCGCAAAGAGTCGACTGAGCGACTGAACTGAACTGAACTGAACTGAATGTGGGTGGGCCTCATCTAATGAACTGAAGATGTGAACAGGACAAAATAGCTGAGTAAGCGTGACCGCCTCTTGCCTGTATGCCCTCAGGCTGGGCCATCTTTCCCCACCTCACACCCAGAGATGGCCTTAAACTGGAGCTGACACTACTGGCTTTCCTTGTTATCAGGCCTTAGGATAGGGACTAGAAGGAACTACAGCTTCCCAACTGTGGATCTTGGAATTCCTCAGCCTCCGTAATGGTTCGGCCAATGCCTTATAAGAAGTTACTCAGTTTGTCTGTCTGTCTAAACACATATATATATACTGCATGTGTGCATGTGCATACCACACACTCTCTCATACATAACACACACACTTTCACATACTCTCACACACACCCCCTTCAGGTTCTGTGTCTCTGGAGAACTCTAACAAATACACTGAACTTAAATTCCTTCCAACACTTTTATTTTTAAGGTTAAAACTATTCTTAAGCTACAAAGGCCAAATTTAAATTCTAAAACAAAAAGACAAGGAACCTAGAATCACAGACCAATATTTACATGTCTTTTTGCAGTTTTCAAAGCTTTCTCACATGTACTATCTCATATGATTACCGAAGCATGTCGTGAGTAGTTAAGACAGAGTTATCACCTACTTATTAAGGAAACTGGGAGTCAAATTATAAGTTGCAGAGCAAAACAAAAACTCAGAGCCAGTGCCCTGCACCATGCTGCCTCATCAGCTTACTAAAGACTGGAAGTTTCCGGTTGTCTCTCAGGGTCAGCCAGTGTGTGGTCAGGCCACCCAAGATGGTCGTTCTTTTGCTCTTGGTATATCCCCTGATGGACCAGTGCCTACTTCACCTACCTCCTACTCACATGTCTGCACACCTATACCACTAGTCACACAGCATCTAAATATTAGAATTAGAATACCTCCACAATGATAACTTATCAAGGGGACAGTGAGCGGGATGCCCCCTGCTACTTCCCTGGTAACCTATGTGCCAATCAGACACCACTCTCCCCTATAACTGGTAACATCCCCTCCCCCTGGGAGTGGGGGCTGCTGGCATGTCCTGCCCACCATCTATAGCCTGTGGTGGGCTGTCGCTCCAGGACCTTGCTTCAGACAAATAAGATCACCCCATCCATTAAATCACTGATGTCTCTGTTGCTGACTCTAGGATCTCCCCTTGGTCCTGAAGCTGGGCAGCTATAGGGACTGCCTGCCTGCAGGCTGCAGCCCAACAGTCAACAAGGATGCTTATGAAAAAACCACATTATCACTAGCACCCAAGCAGCACTGTCTCCTCCAGTGACCATCCTCCCAAAAGAGAAAGAGATCAAGACAGCAAAGAAGGACACTTGAGCTCACTCTCCCCCATGAACACATCAAAAATACTGCTTACATGTAGAACTCTCACTGAAAACAAACAAGACTGGCAGAGAGACTCTCCTACACAAAGACTGTAAAAATCCACACAGAGTCAGCAAAGAAGGGAGGAGAAGTAATCAGGTCAGTACCTGTAGTCCAAGGATGGGACACAGAAGATGAGCGAGATATCCTGGACTGGGAGACCCTCCCTGGGGCATGAAGGATTCAAACCACATATTTGACACCCTGGCCCTGGGGTCCAACACCAGGAAGATAAGTCCCCTTACATGGTTTGAAAACCAGTTTATTTACAAGACAGCTCAAAAAAGTTGAGACTCCACTCGCGAAGAACACGTGCACATACGTGCCTACGCCTGGGAACAAGGCAGAGGAAGCAAACGGAGACTTCCCAGGACTCTGGTCAGTTTCTCAAGAGGGCCCCGAGCTCTCAGGCCACACCCATGACCTGCTCCAACATGTCTTGCTCTAGTGCTGCTTCCCCTCTGGAATGAAGCTGCCCCTTCCAGGAGGTGGGGAGAATGCACACTGAGAGGGAATGGAACCCAGCTTAGACCCAACCATCAGGGTTTCTGCTCCAGCACCCTAGGACCCACCCACATCCCAAACAGGGCAATGCCAACCACTGAGTAGAGGAAGAGGGCTGGCTCACATCTGGCCCTGGACCTGGCCCATCAGTCTCCAGCCCCATCTCCCACCAAGGCGACAACTGCCAGCACGCCCAGGGTGAAGACATGACCTGTGCTCACTGCAGATCACGCTCGCCCACCAAAGCCTGGCACATACAGACTGCTTACGGGTGCTCCCACACAAGGACATGCAATAATGCCATTTGCAGCAACACGGATGGACCTAGAGAGTATCATAATAAGTGAAGAAAGTCAGACAGAGAAAGATATATATGATATCATTTCTATGTTGAATCTAAAAAAAAAAAATGATACAAATAAACTTATTTACAAAACAGAAAAAGACTCACAGACTTTGAAAAGAAACTAATGACTAATGGTTACCAAAGGTGAAAGACTGGGGGAAGAGATACACTAGGAGTTTCAGATTAACATATATACGCTGCTGCTGCTGCTGCTAAGTCGCTTCAGTCGTGTCCGACTCTGTGCGACCCCATAGACGGCAGCCCACCAGGCTCCCCCGTCCTTGGGATTCTCCAGGCAAGAACACTGGAGTGGGTTGCCATTTCCTTCTCCAATGCATGAGAGTGAAAAGTGAAAGTGAAGTCACTCAGTCGTGTCCGACTCCTAGCGACCCCATGGACTGCAGCCCACCAGGCTCCTCTGTCGAGGGGATTTTCAGGCAAGAGTACTGGAGTGGAGTGCCATTGCCTTCTCCAATATATACACTAAGTAAGTAAAGTCACTCAGTCGTGTCCGACTCTTTGTGACCCCATGGACTACAGCCCACCAGGCTCCTCAGTCCATGAGATTCTCCAAGCAAGAATACTGGAGTGGTTTGCCATTTCCTTCTCCAGGGGATCTTCCCGACCCAGGGATCGAACCCAGGTCTCCCGCATTGGAGGCAGACGCTTTAACCTCTGAGCCACCAGGGAAGCCCAATATATACACTACTATATATAAAATAGATAATCAACAAGGACATTCTATATAGGACAGAGAACTCAATATTCCATAATAACCTATATAGGAAAAGAATCTGAAAAAGAATAGATACAAGTATATGTATAACTAAAGTACTTTACACCTGAAACTGAAACAGTACTATAAGTCAACTATACTTCAGTATAAGATAAAAGTTAAAATTTTTTAAACTTTTTAAAAAATTGCATTGAAAAGAACAAAATATCTAGGAATAAACTTAACCATGAAGGTGAAACACCTATACTCTAAACTATAAAACACTGACAAAGGAATGATACAGAATTGGAAAGCAATCCCCTGGTCAAGAATTGGAAGAATTATTATTATTAAAACGACCACACTACTCAAAACAATCTACAGATTTAATGTAATCCCTATCACAATATCCATGACATTATCCACAGAACCAGAACAAATAATCCTAAAATATACAGAACCACAAAGGTCCTCAATAGCCAAAGCAATTCTGAGAAAGAACAAAGCTGGAGGGAATCATCTCCCTAACTTCAAAATGTACACTACAAAGCTACAATAATCAAAACAGTATGGTACTGGCACAAAACAGACACATATCTCAACGGAACAGAGAGCCCAAAAGTAGACCACACTTCTAAGGACAATTCATCTACAACGAAAGAAGCAAGAATACGCAATGGGGAAAGGACAGTCTCTTCAATAAGCGGTTCTGGGAAAACTGGACAGTTGCAGATAAACAAAGAAATTAGGATCTTTTCTCACATCACACACAAAAGTAAACTCAAAGTGGATTAAAGACCTACATGTAAGACAAGAAACCTTGAAACTCTTAGGAGAAAACATAGGCAGAACATTCTGACATAAACTGTAGCCTTTTTTTTTTTTTTTTGGTATATGTCTACAATGGCAAAAGAAACAAAGGCAAATATAAAATAGGACATAATTAAATTTAAAAGCATTTGCACAGGAAAGGAAACCACTGACGAAACAAAAAGACATCCACTGTGTGGGAGAAAATAGCTGCAAATAATATGACCAATAAGAGGTTAATATCCAAAATACACAAACAGCTCATACAATTCAATATCAAAAAGACAAAAATTCCAATCAAAAAATAGACAGAAGGGACTTCCCTGGCAGTGCAGTGGTTAAGACTCTGTGTCTGCACTGCAGGGAGCATGGGTTTGACCCATTTGGGGAACTAAGATCCTGCAAGCTGTGCAGCACAACCAAAAAATAAAAATTGTTTTAAATATCAAAAAAAAGTGGGCCGAAGATTTACACAGACATTTTTCTGAAGAAGATATACAGATGGCCAACAGGCACATGAAAACATGCTTAACACTGCTAATCCATCGAAGAAACGCAAATCAAAACCATGAGCATATCACCTCACACCTGTCAGAGTGGCTTATCATCAAAAAGACAGAAACAACAAATGGTGGCGAGGCTGTATATGAAAAGGAAACCCTCATATACTGCTGGTGGGCACGTAAATCGGTACAGCCACTGTGGAAGAGAGCATAAAGGTCCCTCAAAAACTAAAACTGGAACTACCATACCACCCAGCAATTTCACTCCTAAGTATACACCTGAAGAAAACAAAAACACTAACTCAAAAAGAGAGGCACCCCAATGTCCAGAGCAGCACTATTCACAATAGCCAGGATATGGAGGCCACCTAAGTGTCCATCAACACATGAACAGATAAAGATGCATGGATAAAGAACACAGTCATAAGAAATGAAAGTACGCCATTTGCACAACATGGATGGTCTGGAGATTTGTGAAATAAGTCACAAAGAGAAAGACAAACCACTTACGTGGAATCTAAAAACCAAAAGGATGAGTGAAACAGAAACAGACTCACAGATACAGAGAACCAAATAGTGATTACCGCTGAGGTGAAGGAAGGGGGTAGAGGCAAGAAGGAAGCGGGTAGGAGGTTACTACACATAAAATATATAGCACAGGGAATACAACCAACATTTTAGAATAACTTTAAATGGAGTATAATCTATAAAAAGTTTGAATCACTATGTTGTATACCTGAAATAAATATGATATTGTAAATCAAGTATACTTTATTAAATATAAAATTTTTAAATAATAATAAAATTTTTAAAAAACAACTTTGTTACTAATATATGGCAGAGAATACAAGTGAATCTTTTTTTACTGTTATAATAACTTTTAATTTATCTTGCATTTTACAGAAGTCTATGAACGATTTTAAAAAAGCACCGCCTTACCCCATCATGTTTCTCTGACAGTTGTTAAAGTAGGCAATGAGCATGTCAACAGCTTCAGCAACGGCATCTTGCAAGAATTTCAGACCAACCAGCTACACGCCAAAGAACTTGGCAGCTTTTCTATCTTATTTTTAATACAGTGGTATATCCACTCTGATGGTAAACCTGTCCAGCCAAATCTCCACAACACACTGCAAAATCAGTGGTGATTAGCAAATTAGTTAGTTTTGGCACGGAGCTGTGCTCGCTTGCCCGTGACAGCCTGGAAGCCAGTTTTGATGCTGGCAACAGAGCATCAAAAATGACAAGTTTCGCACTGTAAGAAATAGAGTCGGGTGTCCTTTTGCAGGATTGTGTCTGGTGATCGGCACGTGTGACAGGTGACGTATTCCTTGATATATCTTCTCAAAACATTTTCTATCTGTTTCTGTTGGAATCTTCCTTTAATTACAAGTTGATTAACAGCATCTATAGAACCACTTGTACCCAATTCAGCCAATAAAAATGCAAGGAGATGTTTAGGCTGACGATGTAATAGTTTACAGATATCTGTAAAGTTGACAAAAGAAGTTTTCTTGGTTCCTACTCGGACGACCTGTGGTGGTTTCATAACAAATTTCCTTTTCTCTCCAGCTACCATATCTGGATTCTTTTCCCTCATGATGTTGAACACTCGATTCAGTAGCTCTTCATATGTGTAGTCTCTTTCTGAGCCTGCCCAAGCAGGGCCTGTCTGGTTACTGAATGAGACACCATCATCTTTTTTGCTGTCTTCATCTTCTAAAGCTTCATCTTTCTCTAGTATTTCATCCTCATCAGGGAACTTGACAACCTTCTTTTTCTTCTTTTTATTGCCAAGCATAATGTCAAGATCTTCCTCTGGTTCAGCTGGTTCCTGAACATCACATCTTAAGGTCCTTTATACCTTCTTCAGCTTCATCAATATCAAATGTCTTTTTTGATTTTTTCTTCTTTTTCTTCTGATTAAAGAAATTCAAATCATCTAGATCATCAGAAGCATCTTTTTTCCTACTGTCTTCTTCATCAGCTTCTACATCTTTGTCCTCAGTTGGCTCTGGCTCCACTTCTTTTGTTTCTGAGGGCTGGGTTTCTTCTGTCTGGGCATCCCCTTCCTCATCTAACATAAAAGCCTTCTTCTTCTTCTTGCTCACAGTAGGATCAAAAATCATCTCGTCCCCGGACATGGCTGCGGCTCGAGTGGGCTCGGCAAGGACGGACAGTCTGACGGGTCAGCCCCAGGCCCCGGCTTCAGCGCTGCTCCTGCCGACACTTCTCCCACCACCGCACTAGGCTCTTGCATCAGCGAAAGGGAACGACACCCCGCCCTCTCCTCCCAAGCGTTATAAATGCGCCTGCGCAGAGACCGCCAATGCCACAAGTGAATCTTCAAAAGTTTCCTTAGCTACTTACTATTAAACCTCCCTGTAATGAAAATCATACTATCAGGCTTCAGTGACGACCATTAAGCTTATAATCTTCTACTCTCAATAAAAGGGCCACTTTCACATTTATAAGGAAGTTGACACAGGCTTTAAAGATAAATCTGAAAATATATTTCACATAAAACACTGAGACAGAACATGATCAAAAACAAAACTCAGATTGAGCCCTATGTATATGATAGCCATGTTCCAAACTGAGTAATATTAATATTTTTGGTAATATAGGGATAGTCTTGAAAACACACACCTGTTACTTCAATTTATTGCTGTAATTCTCCAAGGAATACTATAATCTTAAACCAAAACAATTTTTATAACCTGCCATCTTCTGCATACTTAAATACAAATATCATGGGCTCTAATATGAAAATACCCTAATGAAGAAAAATTCAAATAATACATTTCTTATTGAAGAACTAAGTTCAGATGAAAAATAGAAGGTATGTACATATATTCCAGTCTCTCCAATAAGAATACTGGATATACTGAACTGAATCCTTAAAACAGAACCACAGTAAACTAAGAGTTTAAGCCAAAGAAGCAGGGACAATTTGAGCAAGAGAAGAAATCACAGACATCAGAAGTCCATGTGGCTAAAAAATGTCAAACTGCCTCATCATTTGTTGTTATACGAATTTCCTTTAACAGAAAATAAAGCTAGTCTCAAACGTGTAGTCACACATTTGCTAAAACTCACCCACACTGAAGTCTGATAATTAACAAATACAGAATTCCTGACTATTTTTTGATGGGGAGGACCCTGACCATCAATCTAAACCAGAAAAGAAATTAAACCACAGAGGGAAAAAAAGAGAGAGCTCAGAAAAAAGAAAGCTTTAAAAAGACCTCCCCAGATCTTTATAGACAATTTTGTTAAAACAACCTTGAAAGCGAAAGTGTTAGTCACTCAGTCCTGTCCAGCTCTGTGTGACCCCATGGACTGTAGCCCACCAGGCTCCTCTGTCCATGCAGCTTCCCAGCAAGAATCCTGGAGTGAGGAGCCATTCCCTTCTCCAAGGGATCTTCCCAACCCAGGGATCAAACCTAAATCTCCTGCATTGCAGGCAGATTCTTTACCAACTGAGCTACAAGGGAAGCCCAAAACAAACTTGATTTACCTTTAAATCAGTGAAGGAAAATAGAGGTTAAAACAGTTTTTCTAACATTTGGAACTGAAAATTTCTGACTACTTTAAAATATGTTTTATTGTGCTCGCTTCGGCAGCACATATACTAAAATATGTTTTATTGGAAAGAGATCCAACCCCAAAGAATCTGTTAACCCAGGTATTTGTATCGTCTGAGTTGCTTTACTATTGCCTTTGACTTAAAGTCAAAAGGAAAGAAATCAAATTCCTGCCCAGGGTATCGGATTTAAGAAATCATTAAATAATCTCTCTTTCTGTAAAGTAACTACTTCTTATTTCTCTGAATTTCCACATGCTAAAATTTGGGTTACGTGCCATAAATGTTAAGCCTGATACATATTCACTTAACAGATAGTCATATATTCACTTTATTACTTCATTGGGAAAGCCTTCCCAAACCCACCACACCAGGATAGGGTCTCATGTAACACTCTCCAGTAACATCCTGTACTTCTCAATAGCACTTAATACAGTTGAAATCAATTTTTGCATGCTTCTTTCAAGTTTATCTTCCCCCTTAACCTAAATGTCCACATACATCTTGTTACCCCATCCCTGTATTTCTGATACATTGTAGGCAATCTGTAATAGTTGAAGAATAAAATAAAGATAGGAAAGAGAGAGAGAATAAAGAGTCGGGTAAATGCAGTTACACTCTGTGAGCTCCAAATGGAGCTACGAACGCACGCACTCTAAAATTCAATCTGAATTCTGATTAAATCCCTGTCTCCTGGGCTAGAGGGTGTCTTGATACAGATCTGACAAAGATGGGACCATGTCTACTTTTTTCAAGGTTTAGAAATCAAAAATGATCAGAATAACAAGCTTTCTTCTGTCACTGCCAATAGATACAGAATCCTTCAAGGCAACTCCCAAACTGAACTAAGCACAAAGGAAACTCCAAAGATCTAGACGCAGGAAGCCAAAGCAAGTTAACACATGTCATGAGTCCAAATACTAGACAAAACACGTGATGATAAGTTAAAAACGTGGTAAATTCAGTATTCATATAAAAGCAACTTGCTCAAACCTGAGGACACTTGATCCAGCATTCTTCCCTCTTTTCACACTTTTTTCCACACATAAATCCATTTCATTGAATATTTTTCAATGCAGCTGAAAGCAAAATTACTTAAAATCCTCATCCATTCACAGACATTGATTCCCTGCAAGTATAATTATGAGGAAAGAGCTTCATATACAATTTATAATATCAATTTACAATTCCAATTTGATTCACTAATAAATCAGGCTCATTAACAAATACTTATTAAGTACACTCTTATTTTCCCAAGATGAAACAAATTTTTTAGGAGAAACACACCGACAGAACCCAAGTGAGAATCGAGTCAAAATGTTTGGCCAAAGAAATCCCAGAAACGAACCCCATCACCATAAAACCCGAGACTGTGAGCCACGTGGCGCGGCAGTCCTCCTGGGTTCCCTCACCCTCCTGCTCTCCGCCCAGGCGTCCCTTCCTAATAAACTCTCTTGCTTTCTCAGCATGTGTGACTCCGCAGACAATTCATTTCCAAGTGTTAGACAAGAGCCCACTCTCAGGCCCTGGAAGAGGTCCCCCTTTCCATAACAAATCCATGCACCCAAAAAAATCTTAGATCACAACAGCATCTTTTTGTGTGTGTGTGTGTGTGTGTGTGTGTGGCCACACTGTGCAGCTTGTGGGATCTTAGTTTCCAGACCAAGGATTGAACCCAGGTCCCTTGAGGTGGAAGCTCCAAGATGTAACCAATGGACCACCAAGGAAATTCCCCTCCTGATTTGAAGAGAATTCTCTAGTGACAAGGCAAGTGGAAATAATGCTGACACTGAAAAATACTTACTAAGGATTTAAAGGCTTTAAAAAAATTTTTTAATCAAATAAATATCCATTTTAGTAAGAATCTACTGACTCAGAAACAGGAACAGGAATGGATCATAATTATTTAGATCCTATATTCCAGTGTTTATATTAACTTAATTTTTACCCTGATCTATGATAACTAAAGAGACAAGCAACAGTAAAGAACATTTGGCCAGCTATATACTCAGATTGCTACAGAAAAGGGTGAATTACAAAAGTGTTCAGTACCATAGTCTTCAACTTTCAACTAGAAGTAATATGCTGGAAGTGTATTTTGAACTTAACAGAGATCAGCAAAGAATAACAAAATGTCACACAGAAAACCAAGCTCAACATACTCACAATCCCTTATTAATGAATAGGAAAACTCATCATCTAATTGCTCATTTGAAAGACAAAGACCAAATGACTGTTAAACCTCAAAAGAGACAATAACAAATCTTGTTTAAAAAAAAAATCATTATTTACTTATGGACTAGAAGGATACAATGAGCCCTTCACTTTCACCTCTACAGTAGGTCTCAGGCAGAAAATTAAAGGGGGATTCATCCAACATATTTATAAATGGCATGGTCTCCAAATATCAAATAATGCAAATATTCCCCAGCAGTCTATATTGCTTAATGACTTTAAATTCTCTCCTTTTTTAAGCAAAAAAAAAAAACAAAAAAACCAAAGCTTCAAAAAGTCTCATTTCTGGTCTCATTTTCTCAAGAAAATCTGCTAAAACAGTGCCTTTAAAAACTCAGTGCATACTACATGCCAGAAACACTTTACATATTATGCCTCATTTAATCCTCACCAGGGCCTCCAGAGTTAAAATTTACCATTTCTCCCACACTACAGACACAAAAACTGATGCTTAGAGTAGTCACGTCATTTGTCTGAGATTACCCAGCTAGTAAGAAGTGAGCAAGAATTCTAACACAGGCATTTGATCCCAGAATCCAGAATTCCCCCTCCTAAGCCATACTGAAATACAGAAATCTGAACAGCATCTTGTAAGTAGAGGTAAGCTTGGGAAGTTTTGTAGAATTACTGTTTTTTTCCCCATAAAATAAAACTATATGAGAACATTAAAAAAAAAAAAAAAAACCCTCTGCCTATATCACTTAAATTTTACAGTTCAGTTCAGTCACTCAGGAATGTGCAACTCTTTGTGAACCCGTGGCCTGCAGCACACCAGGCCTCCCTGTCCATCACCAACTCCCTGGTGTTTGCTCAAACTCATGTCCATTGAGTCAGTGATGCCATCCAACTATCTCATCCACTGTCGTCCCCTTCTCCTCCTGCCTTCAATCTTTCCCAGCATCAGGGTCTTTTCAAATGAGTCAGTTCTTCGCGTCAGGTGGCCAAAGTAGTGGAGTTTCAGCTTCAACATCAGTCCTTCCAATGAATATTCAGGACTGATTTATTTTAGGATGGACTGGTTGGATCTCCTTGCAGTCCAAGGGACTCTCAAGAGTCTTCTCCGGAAAAAAAAAAAAAAAACGAGTCTTCTCCAACACCACAATTCAAATGCATCAATTCTTTGGCACTCAGCTTTCTTTGTAGTCCAACTCTCACATTTATACATGACTATTGGAAAAACCATACCTTTGACTAGATGGACCTTGTTGGCAAATAATGTCTCTGCTTTTTATTTATTTATTTTTTAAAGCAAGAATAGTCTTTATTCCTCGGAAACAGAATTGGAAAACTGCTTTTTAATATGCTATCTAGGTTGGTCGTAACTTTTCTTCCAAGGAGCAAATGCCTTTTAATTTCATGGCTGCAGTCACCATCTGCACTGATTTTGGAGCCCCCAAAAATAAAGTCAGCTACTGTTTCTACTGTTTCCCCATCTATTTGCCATGAAGTGATGGGCCCAATGCCATGATCTAAGTTTTCTGAATGTTGAGCTTTAAGCCAACTTTTTCACTCTCCTCTTTCACTTTCATCAAGAGGTTCTTTATCCTTTGCTTTCTGCCATAAGGGTGGTGTCATCTGCATATCTGAGGTTATTGATATTTCTCCTGGCAATCTTGATTCCAGCTTGTGCTACATCCAGTCCAGCGTTTCTCATGATGTACTCTGCATATGAGTTAAATAAGCAGGGTGACAATATACAGCCTTGACGTACTCTTTTCCCAATTTGGAACCAGTCTGCTGTTCCATGTCCAGTTCTAACTGCTGTTTCCTGACCTGCATACAGATTTCTAGAGAGGCAAGTCAGGTAGTCTGGTGTTCCCATCTCTTTCAGAATTTTCCACAGTTTGTTGTGATCCACACAGTCAAAGGCTTTGGCATAATCAATAAGGCAGAAATAGATGTTTTTCTGGAATTCTCTTGCTTTTTCTACGATCCAATGTATGTTGGCAATTTGATCTCTGGTTCCTCTGCCTCTTCTAAATCCATCCTGAACATCTGGAAGTTCACGGTTCACGAACTATTGAAGCCTGGCCTGGAGAATTTTGAGCATTACTTTGCTAGCGTGTGAGATGAGTGCAATTGTGGGGTAGTCTGAGCATTCTTTGGCATTGCCTTTCAAGTCTTTCAGAATTAACTAAAAACTGTCCATGAGTTTTTTTTTTTTTTCATTCCTAGAAGTCCAACTCTTCCTTAAGTATTTATTCAGTCTAAAGGTAATGAACTGACCCTTTATAATCTAACAAGTCTGTTAAGATTCAACAGAAGTAAATATTAAGTAACCATTTTCATAGTCTGAAGAAGGGTATAAACATCTGAAGGTCAATAAAGAAGCAGATTTTTAAATCACTCTTTCCCAAAACTGAGAAAGGTTCTTCTCTGATGTCAGTTAATGATAAATGCCAGTACCCTAATCTGGAAGTCCTGTAGAAAGACACCGGTAAAAACATAAGAAAGCTCTTAGAACCACTTGAGGTAAATTAACAAGTTTTCCTTTTAGAAAAGGCACCTAAGAATTGGAGCAGCAGAGTCCATCCTCCTAAATGAGAAACCGAGTACTCTAACTTTCCACAAAGTACCAAGGACACTATGCCTTCGTTAATTTTAGTGGTTTAACAACTGTTTCATGTGTGTAGCAATGGGTATCACTTATTGTGAATGTGTGACAACAACTAAGATTCAAGAAATAAAGCTTTCTGAAATGTATTTTTGGTATATACATAAATTGTTAGCATATAATATAACATTTGTGCTGCTGCTGCTAAGTTGCTTCAGCCGTGTCCAACTCTGTGCGACCCCATAGATGGCAGCCCACCAGGCTCCGCCATCCCTGGGATTCCCCAGGCAAGAACACTGGAGTGGGTTGCCATTCCTTCTCCAATGCATGAAAGTGAAAAGTGAAAGTGAAGTCCCTCAGTCATGTCTGACTCTTAGCGACCCCATGGACTGCAGCCCACCAGACTCCTCCATCCATGGGATTTTCCAGGCAAGAGCACTGGAGTAGGGTGCCATGCTGTAGGTTCTTAAAAAAAAAACTCTATCAAGTGGATTGATAATGAGGATTGATGCTTTTTACAAATCATGAAAACATGAAGATTCACTGTGAAAAGGCACAGATCACTACATTTCTAATGGTTTAAGCATTAGAAAGTGAAGGTGATACTAAGACATGATGCCTGATGCCATGATGAGAAAGAAACAGGAGAGCAGATGTACAGACTGCGAGGAAACCTGGAAGGAACAAAAGGAACTGGCTTACTACAACACCCATGGTAATATTTCAAATGAAAAGCAGATTTCTATAAGCTCTAAAAAACACTTCTGACTAAAGTTTCCCCCCAACCCAGCTTCCCTTAAACTTCTCTTCTATCAGTGATGATGGCGACAGCATCAGTAAGACTTGAAATCCTGGAAGCATAAACAAGTGTTCACACTGCCCCAACCTTCTCAATCTCTAAGTCCTGTTCATTCTTCCTATGAAATGCCTCGCCTGTGAAACGCCTCTAAAACTGCCCTTCCATTGTCTCTGCCACTATCTTAAGCCTGCCAAATACTATTTCTTCACTCCTGAATTATTCATGAGTTCATTCTTCACACTTGCACTTATTCAGACACTTACTGAAGCACCTACTGAAGCACCATGCTAGTTCTGAACACAAACCACCATTCTAATCAGAGGTGGAGACAAAGATCATAACAAATGCACTATTTCAAGAACACCAACCCTTGATTAGGGCCCTCCTATGTGATGGCTGCTGTTCCTACATACTATTATCCCATTTAAATCTTCACAACAGCCCGAAAAAGAAAGAGACTAAGGCTCAAAGAGGTGAGATAATGTTCCTGAGGTCACACTGCTAACAAGTTACAAAGTGGGATTCCCTGAGAAGGGATTTTCTGTCACTTAAATGAATCCGCTGCATCAACTCCTAAACAGTCTTTCCAATCCAGTCTACCCATTTCAACCAGATTCATCTGAAGACACCATTCTGCACTTGTAACCCCTTTGTTCAAAAAAAAAAAAAAACACCTCATGACATCCTAAGCCTGACCTTCAAAAAAGAAAAAAACAAAAGCCTGTCTCTTCCCCTTACTAACTCTTCATCTTGGGAACTGCTTAAAATCTCTAACTTGCAGTTCTCCTACCTATGAAATAGGGATAAGACAGAGTTGTGTAAGCATTAAATAAGATACGTAAAGGTCTAAGCACATGAAAGTGAAAGTGAAAGTTGCTCAGTCCTGTCCGACTCTTTGCGACCCCAAGGACTGTACAGTCCATGGAATTCTCCAGGCCAGAATACTGGACTGGGTAGCCTTTCCTTTCTCCAGGGGATCTTCCCAACCCAGGGATGGAACCCAGGTCTCCCACATTGCAGGCGGATTCTTTACCAGCTGAGCCACAAGGGAAACCCAAGAATACTGACTGGAGTGGGTAGCTGATCCCTTCTCCTGAGGATCTTCCTGACCCAGCAATTGAACCGGGGTCTCCTGCATTGCAGGCAGATTCTTTACCAAATGAGATATCAGGGAAGCTAACTACATGAGTGTTCAGTA
This sequence comes from Aepyceros melampus, assembly GCA_006408695.1. NCBI lineage: Eukaryota > Metazoa > Chordata > Mammalia > Artiodactyla > Bovidae > Aepyceros > Aepyceros melampus. The sequence goes on from SJXQ01001721.1 coordinate 158,908, forward strand.
AATAAGAGCTGTCATTACTCATACAGCCTATATGCAAAACTTCTGTTTCACTCAATCATACACCTAACTACTTCTTTTACAAAATCATTTGGATTTCTGCCTCAATTCACACTTTTCTCCCTCGGCTCCATTAAGTATTCTACAAATATCTACTACATGAATCAATGTACTGTGATCCTTCTCTTCAAGGCCCAAGTCAAATGTTACTTCTTCCAAGGAGCCCTTGCTACCTGCATCTAACTTAAGTGCCACCGAGGGAATGGGGAACAAAAAAATGCCTAATTATTCAAGACCTATAGAAAATGTGATAGTCTTCAGTGTATTACTTCACTCAGTTCTCACAGAGGGAGTCAAAATAACTTGCACAAAGTCAAACAGTGAGTGAGTGAGTTGAGATTCAAAATCAGAAGTGGCTGATAGCCTTTAAAAGCCCATTTCTTCCCCCCAACCGCCTTGTGGCACCTGGATTACACATTTAAACAACTGCCCAACAGGGACAAAGAACAAAATGCTGCTATATGTTCAGAGACCCAGCCACCAATACAAATACAACAAACAAAACTGTAATGAAATAACACTTATCCATATCACCTGTGGTGCCCTCTCTTTTTTTTTTTCCTATTCTTTTCTATTTCACTTAAAATAAAATACTGGTCAGTTCCCACTAATTTTACTTCACAACCACTCATGAATAGCGACCCAAACTTTGAGTAACCCAGCTATATTCCAAACACAGATACAAGATCAAATAAGATCAAGAATTTGTTTTCAAGAAGTATTTAACCCAGCTGGAGAGAGAACAGTAAAACACAAACTTCTCTTGACCCTTTTGCCCCTACCCTACCTCCTGGCATAGAAGAACCTAAGTTTCTGTTGCTCCCCTGAACTACTCATCATGGAACATAACCAATAAATTATCTAGGCTGTAAATATGAAAAATATCAGGCATTCAACAAATCATTGTTGAATGAATGAATGAGGCACAATAAAAGTGCTATGGATTTTCAGAGAGAGAAAGTACATACCATAGACTCTCTCCCCATATAACTTCATAATCCTATAAGGGAATGAAAAATCTCTAATATACCAAAAGCTCAATCATGTTTGTAGATATCCTTTTTTTTTCACTAAATGAGCTATAGACTAGCAACAATTCAAGTGGAAAAGCAGATAAACATTGATCTTTGCCAAAGAAAATCAAGGAAGACATTTATTGCTCTAATGATAAGTTTATTATCAGCCTCTGCTCCAGATCCTTACTATTCAAAGCGTGACTCTTGGTCCAGAAGCATTAAAATCACCTGGGAGTTTGCAGAAATGTAGAATTTCAGGTCCCACCAAGATCTACTGAATCAGAACCCCCATTTTAACATGCTCCCCTAGCAGACTCCTAACACACGTTAAGTTTTAAAAGCACCAGTGAATATGATACAAATGAAACTGGCTTCTGCAAGCTCAGAGAAAGTTACCATCTTCTCCTCGGTTATCTCTGTAATAAATAATCAGACTTCTGAAGAAGTTCCACAGCTATGGCCATGACACATCTTCAGGAATATTAGAGTATAAATCTAAATTATTACTCAATGAGAAGAAGTGACCATCCACTGAATACTGACTAGAACTTTTAGGAAACATACAAAAAATATACCTCTGCCTTAGGACATAGACTCTATTGGGCAAGAAAATAAGACAATAAACTTAAATAACCAAAATGATCTTGGTTAATTAAAGATTAAAGAAATCTTTAATACAAAGGATGAGATTACTGAGGGGGAAAAAAGAGAAATGCTGGTTAGAACATTCAAGAACAAACTAACAACTCTCAGTAATACATACACATATTTTCAAATAGTCTCTATTTACAGCTCCAAATTTAGATGGCCCTACCTGTAAAGCTGTGGAATAAAGGACCTACAAGTGACATACAGTCATCTCCTAGACACTTTCACTGACTCATAGACTGGAACCACCATTTACAACACCGAGCAAAACCTCAACATGGAGACCACTTTGTGAACTTGCAAAAACACTTTGCAAAACCTTCAAGCCACAATCCTGTCATTCCCAAACTGACACAAGATCTGAGGTCAAATATGTCCTAAAAAAAAAAAAAAAAAAACTGGTGGGGGGGGAGGGGAACGCCAAAACAGAGAGAATAAGGTGAGGAATGATTGCAGGCCATTTCTCATCCCTTAGCTGACCTACGAAGACCTCTCCATCACAAGGCAGGAGAGAGGAAAAGCAACGCAGGTGTGTGCATTCAATTTGAAGTGGCCCCCAAACTTAATCCTGAAGTTGAGAAGACATCCTCTCCCCCAAACAGCAGACGTTCAGATGACAGCTCAACCTCTACTCCCTTCCCCCTTCTTCCGTCCCAGCTGGATTTAGTGTATCAGCCCCTCGCGATCTTCCTCCTCCCCAAGCCCACCCATTCCTGCCCCCCAAAACACCCCTGATCGCTCCCAAGGAGAGGCTGACCAGACAGCGAGTGCCCGAGCCCGCCTCCCAGGAGCCCACCGCGCACGTCGCCCTCGGCCTGGGGGAGGGCTGAGGGGCTCACCAAGTACAGGGGGGCATAGATCTTCAGGGACTCCTCCAGGGCTCCTCTGGTGATGTGCAGGAAGGAGAGCCAGCAGGACGGCTGCCAAGTGTGGCCGATCTCGTAGCAGTTGTGAGGGATGGACTTGCTGAGCGCCGCCATGACGAGGAGCCGCGCGCGGGGGCCGGGCGGGGCTGAGCCGGCGCTCTCCAGGGAGGAAGCGGGGAGGGCGGCGCGCGCCCAGCCGCGGCGGACCAGCGGGGCCGGCCCGGCGGGAGGCGCGGAAAAGAGGGGAAAGGTAACGAGAGCGGGGTTACTCGGGGCCAAAGTCCTCGGATGTTGGGCGCTCGGCGTATCGCAGCTCGAGGGGGCGGGGCGCGCAGCCGGGGAGGCGGGGAGAGGCGGAGCGTGCGCGCCCCCGCCGGCGCCCCCTGTCCAAGCGCGTCCCCGAGCGGCGCGCGCCGCCGAAGCGGGTAGAGAGAGCGCCGCTCGGCGACGCGCCGGCCGCCCGCCTCTTCCCGGCCCGCGCCGCGCGCGCCCTGACAGATGCGCCCCAGTGGGCGCGTTGGGTCACTGTGTACTCCACCTCGGTCCTCTCAAAGCCCAGCCAAGTAGCATTGAGGGCAGTGGAAGAAATGGATAAAATGTCTTTGTTGGGAGCTGGTGGAGGAAGACGGTTGTCAGAGGCGAGCCCAGACAAACAGCCTCCTCGGAAGGGCCAGCTGCCCTGCCCTGGAGCGCCAGGTAATAAACAGCTGAGGCTGCCTGCTGGGTGGGACCCAGCAGCGCCTCGGCCTTCTAAGCTCTGCGGTGCCTGAGTAGCCTCAAGAAATTTGCTAGTTGTGCACTTGCCCTTCTTGTAAGGGAAAGGACGCTACTTGCTCTTTGTCTCCAAACCGTGGGCCCCTGAGCCGTCCAGCTTATCTCCAGCACCCTCAGGTACGCATCCGCCAAGTACGTAACCCGGCAAGGAACTCACTTGCCCCAGGCGCAGAAAGCCAGGCTCCGACAGCAGGTGTTTGCAACAAAGGACGGGTTTATTGCAGGGGACAGGGAGGTTGTGAAGGACAGGGAAGCCTAGCGTGCTGTAGTCCTTGGGGTCACAAAGAGTCAGACACGACTGAACAACCACCACCACCAAGCAAGGGGGCGAGAGAGACTGACTTCTTGACAAGCCTCAGATCCGCTCCCACTTGGTCTGTGAGTTAGGGGTTCTTAAAAAGGGAAACCAGAGACTAGGATGAATCATCTTGTGACTTTTTTTTTAATCATAGTTTTGGAAATCGGGTTATCTTGGATTCTCAAGTCAAGTGCCCCATGGCTTGGGGGTCTGTAAGCGCATCTTGTTGTGGAGAAACAGGCTGAGTTTGTACATTAATGATGTTATCTATAATGGCTATTTTAGTATATTAGCAATGGCATCAGCAACAGCAGTTTTAGTCATCTGGCTAGTTGATTAAAGTTCACTTAGCACAGGATTGAGGTCGTGGGAGGGTGAAAAAGGAAATTAAGTTTTAGATAGTGAGATTAATCATAAACTGGGGAAAGGAACTCGATTTTAGGGAGATTCTGCTTCAAATCGTACACCTAGTAGAGGCAGCCGTGGTTTAGAACTGGTGCCTGGCTAGAGGGCTGCCAACAGTTGGCTTGACAAGGAACCTGTGTGGCCCATGAGACTTATAAACTCTGTAAGAGTCAGTTTCCTCACACATAACTTTCCAGGTTCCCAGGAATTTCAAATTCTAAAGTGTCTTAAAGCAGGAGCTTGTCATTAGACTGTTAAATACTATTATTTTTATATACAGCCCTTAGACGAATCCCATTCTAATCTAGTCTTCATTTATTCATTCTGTAATATTTACCAAGCACATACTATTTTAAGGCAGGCTTCCCAGATGGCTCCATGGCAGAGAATCTGCCTGCAGGAAATGCAGATTTGATCCTTGGGTCAAGAAGATCCCCTGAAGTAGGAAATGGTAACCTGCTCCAGTATACTTGTCTAGAAAATTCCATAGACAAAGGAGCTAGCAAGCTATACTCCATGGGGTCACAAAGAGTGAGACATGGCTGAACATGTGCACACACACACGCGCGTTATTTTCAGACACTATTCTAAGCTCGGTAGATTCTGCTGTGAACAAAAAAGGTTTCCACCTACCTCTCCATCTCCTCCCAGTGCCATAGAGCTGGGGCCAGAGCTGGCATTGCAGCCCCAGGCACTATGACTTCTGGAGTTACAGTGAATGATGCAGTCAAAGGTTTTACTGATAAGAAAACAAAATTATTCTACACAAAAGAAGATGAAAGAAAGTTCTGTTTAAATGATGAGGAAAGACAAATAATTATAATAGAAGAAGCAAAATTGATCTTAACAAATGACACTAGTGATACCACGGAGGACCCCTACACATTTTGTTGTGAAGTTGCTACCTCTGAATGATTACCAGTTTGCTATGTATGATGCCATATAGTTCAGTTCAGTCGCTCAGTCGTGTCCGACTCTTTGTGACCCCATGCATCACAGCACGCCAGGCCTCCCTGTCCATCACCAACCCCCGGAGTTCACTCAGACCCACGTCCATCGAGTCAGCGATACCATCCAGCCATCTCATCCTCCGTCGTCCCCTTCCCTGCCCCCAATCCCTCCCAGCATCAGAGTCTTTTCCAGTAAGTCAACTCTTCACATGAGGTGACCAAAGTACTGGAGCTTCACCTTTAGCATCTTTCTTTCCAAAGAAATCCCAGGGCTGATCTTCAGAATGGACTAGTTGGATCTCCTTGCAGTCCAAGGGACTCTCAAGAGTCTTCTCCAACACCACAGTTCAAAAGCATCAATTCTTCTGCGCTCAGCCTTCTTCACAGTCCAACTCTCACATCCGTACGTGACCACTAGAAAAACCATAGCCTTGACTAGACAGACCTTAGTCGGCAAAATGTCTCTGCTTTTGAATATGCTATCCAGGTTGGTCATAACTTTTCTTCCAAGGAGTAAGCGTCTTTTAATTTCGTGGCTGCAGTCACCATCTGCCGTGATTTTGGAGCCCAAAAAAATAAAGTCTGACACTGTTTCCACTGTTTCCCCATCTATTTCCCATGAAGTGATGGGACCGGATGCCATGATCTTCGTTTTCTGAATGTTGAGCTTTAAGCCAACTTTTTCACTCTCCTCTTTCACTTTCATCAAGGCTTTTTAGTTCCTCTTCACTTTCTGCCATAAGGGTGATGCCATATACACAACAAAAAAGTCTAAGAATACCTACTATCAATACCCAGTATTGATAGTCTGGGCTTCTAAGAGTGCACCTTTTAAAAACAAGATGATTTATGCTAGCTCTAAAGAGGCCATTACAAAGAAACCTACATATATTAAATGTGAAGTGAAGTGAAGTGAAGTCGCTCAGTTGTGTCCAACTCTTTGCGACCCCATGGACTATAGCCCACCAGGCTCCTCCATCCATGGGATTCTCCAGGCAAGAACACTGGAGTGGGTTGCCATTTGCTTCTCCAGGGGATCTTCCTGACCCAGGGATCGAACCCAGGTCTCCTGCATTGCAAGCAGACACTTTAACCTCTGAGCCACAAGGGAAGCCCATATTAAATATGAGTGACATATAAATGGAAGGGATGAAATTAAGGAGCATTTGTCACTTGAGAGAAATTGAGAAACATTGTAGTTGTCTCACTTGAAGGAAAACTCATAAAATGACAGTCAAATACCATCTTGAGTGTTAAGCAGCTTCCACTTCTACAGCTCAGTTGGAATAGTGTTAGATTTTGTTTTTCTTTTTCCTTTTCCCCAGTGGAGAAATTGGAGTTGGTGATGGATAGGGAAGCCTGGTGTGCTGCAGTCCATGGTGTCGCAAAGAGTCGGACACGACTGAACAACTGAACTGAACTGAACTTCCCCAATGGGCCCTTTCAAAACAATAAATGAAGGAAATATCATTCATTTAAGCCACGTATCAAAGATTGCCATTAGACTGTTTAATACCATTACTTTTATGCACAACTCAAGAAATATATATTCCCATATATTTTAAACAAAACAACTAGTTACCTGAAAACTAATTACAAGAAAGCCAAACAAGATAAGATAGGTATGCAATAATATATTGATAGTATAAACTGCAGAGAAGGCAATGGCACCCCTCTCCAGTACTCTTGCCTGGAAACTCCCATGGATGGAGGAGCCTGGTAGGCTGCAGTCCATGGGGTCGCTAAGAGTCGGACATGACTGAGCGACTTCACTTTCACTTTTCACTTTCACACATTGGAGAAGGAAATGGCAACCCACTCCAGTGTTCTTGCCTGGAGAATCCCAGGGACAGAGGAGCCTGGTAGGAGGCCATCTATGGGGTCGCACAAAGTCGGACACTACTGAAGCGACTTAGCAGCAGCTATATATTTTAAACAAAACAACTAGTTACCTGAAAACTAATTACAAGAAAGCCAAACAAGATAAGATAGGTATGCAATAATATATTGATAGTATAAACTGCAGAGAAGGCAATGGCACCCCTCTCCAGTACTCTTGCCTGGAAACTCCCATGGATGGAGGAGCCTGGTAGGCTGCAGTCCATGGGGTCGCTAAGAGTCGGACATGACTGAGCGACTTCACTTTCACTTTTCACTTTCACACATTGGAGAAGGAAATGGCAACCCACTCCAGTGTTCTTGCCTGGAGAATCCCAGGGACAGAGGAGCCTGGTAGGAGGCCATCTATGGGGTCGCACAAAGTCGGACACTACTGAAGCGACTTAGCAGCAGCAGCAGTATAAACTGAGATAATGAAAGTACTCAGATTGAAAGTCCAGAGTAACCGTGGTAGAAAAGATAAACATTGGTCTCTCTCTCAGACCAACATAGACAGTCTTAGTCTAAGATGGTGGCTCTCTGTCCACTGGGGATCCCAGATTCCTTCTGAGAGATTGCTCTGCAGACTGCTACCTGTGATTTCCATCCTAACTTGTAAGCTGGCCACTTCACCTTGAGCCATGACATCCACATGCTAGAGAGGAAGACCAGCCAAAGGGGAACAGAGGACATAACTTCCTCTTAAGCAAACTTCACAGTAGATCTATGCAAACCACTTCTTATAAACATTGTGCAAAGTTTGTCTCGTGGCCACACGTAGTTGCAAGAGAGATTGGGAAACATAACATTTTTTATTGGTTGGACAAATGCCCAGCTAACATTTGGAGTTTCCTACTCAGCAAAATGAAAAGCACAGATACTGGGGGCAATCAGAAGTGTCCGCTGTAGTTCTATGCCTCTGGCTGCCCAAATACCTGGGAACATCCTTTTCCTCAGATAACAATAACTTCTCCTTCTCAAGAGGCACAACCTAAATTCCCCTGCGTTTACTCCATCTTGTTCAACATTCAGGATCTTCTGTAGGAACAAATACACTCTCATGTTCAAGTTATCTCTCTCTTTAACATAGCCAGTACACAATGATAGGATAGGAACAGGATAATCATAGTTTTGTTTTGTTTAAATCTCTAGTTCAAAATATGAGCGGCTTATGGATTTCCTTGGTGGTGCAGTGGATAAGAATCCACGTGCCAATGCAAGGGTCCCTGTGTTTGATTCCTGGTTCAGGAAGATTCCACATGCTGCAGAACAGTAAGCCTGTGCACCATGACTACTGAGCCTGTGTGTTGCCTCTACTGAAGCCCACGCACCTAAAGCCCGTGCTCCACAGCAAGAGAAGCCCCTGCAATGAGAAGCCCGCGCTCAACAACCAAGGGTAGCCTCGCACACCGCAACCAGAGAAAGGCTGCACAAAGCAATGAAGACAGAGTGCAACCAAAAATAAACAAACAAATAAATCTTAAAAAATTTAAGAGTATAAGAAAGCATAAACTTGTCCGCGGAAATTAAAGGACTGATCACACAGACTTATCCTACTTAATTTCAATAATCCATCCCTGAAAATCTGATGGTCCTCAAGCAAAGGCTGAATGGGAAACCTGTTATCAAATGGGAAAAAATAAAATATGTCAATCCCGAAATTCCTAACATATTTAAAATAAAGTGAAATGCCAATTATGAGCAACAAACTGTCAAGTTAGGATGTACAATACTTAAAGAATAGCATTTTAGTCACCAAACAAGAATGCAGTCACTAATTATCAGTTGCCTCTGAATGTAATAGCACCTGTAGTTTGCATGCATAATGATAAGCATTATGTTTACAATGTGGCACAGCAAATACTGACCTAGAAATAAGAAAATTTAAAAAATTACAATTAAAAGCATGCAATTTCTCTTAATGAACTGTTAAATGGAGACGAAGCACTTGAGCGTGGCCGAGAGCTACCGAGGCCAGGAGCGGCAGCTGAGACAAGCCACCCACGCCCGAGGCCAGGGCCTGCGGCC
>SJXQ01001722.1:7032-113726 GCA_006408695.1 Aepyceros melampus
CATTGTGTGGGGGACAGTCAGGGAGGCCACACTAACAATGTGACCATGGAGCGCAGACCTCAGGGGGTGAGGCGGTGAGTACATAACTCAGTCATGGTGTGGGAGGAAGAAACTGAAGTGTGAGCGTGCTTAGGTGTATTCTCAAAATAGCAAGGAGGCCAGAACGGCTGGAACCAACTTGGAGAGGGAAGAGTGGAGAGAGCGGAGCCCCGAGGGTCCAGGAGCCAGAGTCTGCGGAGGAGTTTTCCTCTGCCTGAGACAGGAGAATTGGAGAAAGGACAGTTCAAGGTTTGGTGTCCTTTTAAAGGGTCACTCTGGCTTTTGCGTGGAGGATGGAACACAGGAGAAGGCGTGGACAGAGGGAAACCAATAGGCCACTCCTGCGACAGCGCAGGGGATAGAGCGTGGGGATGTGGGCTGGGGTAAGAGCGAGTGGAGACGGCGAGATGCGATCTTATTCTGGGGATTTTGAAATCCAAAAGAACTTATCGATGGATTGGATGAGTAGCCAAGGATGATTTGAAATGCTAAGGTTTTAGGCCAGAGTAACTGTAAAGAACTGTTTTTTAAGATGAGGAAGACTTCTTGAGTTTAGGATTCTGAAGTTTGGTTTTGGACATTATTAGTTTGAGACACCTATCAGGATATAGAATCCCTGAGTTCAGGAGAGGGGCCAGAGCTGCGGACCATAGTTAGTAAAGTGAGGATGGTAATTAAAGCCACGGGACTGGGTGAGATCACCGGGGCAGTGAGGTCAGGTAGAGAAGAGGCGTGGTCCCCAGGGCGTGCCAGAGGATGGAGGAGGACAGGAAGTTGGGGGGAGAACCAGGAGAGGATGGTATCCTGGAAGTCAGTTACTGCTGAGAGGGGAGCGATCTAAGGACTGGTGTCAACCCTTGGGTTTGGCCATGGAAGATCACTGAGGACCTGGCTAGAAACTTCAGATGGAGTAAGGGGAATGGAAGCCTGGTGGTTCCCATCAGGGTTCAAAGAAACATATGGGAGGAGAGGACGAGGTAACAGAGTGCCCATCTCTTCCAAGAAATTTTGTATAAAGTGCAGCCAAGAAAGAAATTGGAGAGAGATCAAGAAGGAAGACATGATTTCATAGTTTTGGGGAGTGGAAATGCTCGAGCAGAGAGGAAAAACCAGCCAGGCAGAGGAGAGGAGCAGGGGTTGGGGGGTGTTGGGTCCTTACGCTGTTGAGAGGGGATGGCACCCAGCACATGGGTGCGGTGTTGATGTAGATGGAGGCACGGGCAGTTCGTTATCAAAAGAAGGAACACAGAGACATGGCAGGTAGACTTATTGGTGGACCATAAGAATGTTCGCTTCTGGGTGCTTCTCTTCTCTTCCTGCTGTGTGTACGTAGCAACAGTGCCCTGTTTTCACCAATTCTAAGACGCAGTTTTTTCACACTGAAGCCTCTATGAGATGGGACCGTGTCTTAGAATCAGTGGAGTGTTTCATTGTTGGTATTTATTCTCTCTCGTATGCTACATACGACATAGGTGACTTGGAGTCTATGGGACATCACTTTACTTTGGCCCCAACTAGAGTTCTCCATTAGAGGGTCCTGCAAACATTGATTACCTTGTGAGTTGAGGGGGAAGTGCTGACAACTGCAGGGAGAAAATAGACTGGAGCCAGCTCTCTGTTACACGTGCGTGCAGCCCACATCTCTGTAGAAGGACCAGGTGCCTGGAGAACAGGGGAAGGAGGCTGGCCTTCTGCCCACAGGCTGCAGAGCTGTCTGGGCCTGTTCTTCCTCTGGGGAGTGTGGCAGACCAAGGACACTCGGCCCACACCTGAACCTGGGCAGACGCTCCTGACTCAGAGACCAAGCACTTCCTCCAGGTAAAGAGGTTCTGGGCCCCACATCCTGTGCGGTAAAGATAAGGAGAAGTGCGGGGGTCTGAGAACATGGAACTGTGTCACGGCATAGCTCCTGGGGTCACTTTGGTTTCTTCAACTGCTAGCAGCTGTGCCTTTTACTGCTTCTGTGGGCAGAGCCAGAGCTTCGGCCCTACTTCTCTGTAGTGGAAGTCCAGGAAGGGTTGAGAGGGTCCCTTTATCTAGAGGGGATTCCCTTGTAGCTTAGATGGGACGAATCTACCTCTAACGCAGGAGACCAGGGTTCGATTCCTGGGTGGGAAAGATCCCCTGGAGAAGGAAAAGACAAACCCACTCCAGTAGTCTTGCCAGGAGAATGCCATGGACAGGGGAGCCTGGTGGACTACAGTCCATGGGGCCGCAAGAGTCGGACACGACTTAACAACTAAACCACTCTATCTAGAATTGACAGTTTATTATATGCTGTGCTGAACCAGGTGGCTCAGCGGTAAAGAATCCGCCTGCCAATGCAGGAGACGCAGGTTCGATCCGTGGGTGGGGCAGGTCCTCTGGAGGAGGAAATGGCAATCCGCTCTGGAATTCTTGCCTGGAGAATCCCATGGACAGAGGAGCCTGGCAAGCTGTAGTCTCTGGGGTTGCAAAGAGTTGGACATGACCTAGCGCACACACATGCTAAACACTGATGTACAATAAACAAATCAAGACAGGGCCCTTACTCTCAGCAGATATCTAGTGAGGGAGATGCATTCATAAAATATTATCTATTTTGGGAATTCCTTGGTGGTCCAGTGGTTAGGACCCCACTGCAGCAGGCAGGGGTTCGATCCCTGGTCGGAAAGCTGAGATCCTGCAGGCAGCTCAGAGAGGCCAAAAGATAAAATTTTTAAAAATGTATTTATTTTTAAAACGTTAAGGAAACTATGTGCCAGAACCTGTGCTAAGTATGTGACAAAGATTAACTCCCATAGTTTGTACATAACTCGGTGCTATTATTGTTAGTCCTACTTTACAGGCACAGAAAGGTTAATTATCTGCTCAAGGTCACACAGCTTACAAGAGGTGAAGTCAGGGTTCAAACCCAGGCAGTTTTGCCCAGAAGTCCTAGCTCTTAACCAGCAAGGACCTGCTGCCTCTCAGTTATTTTATCTAGCTCGGTTATTCAGAAATAAAACTCCTTCTGGAATTGGAAATGACTCATCTTGGAAGGAAGGATTTAGCATCTGATAAACCAGCCTTGAGGGCTGTCTGGGGAGCCTGCTGGGCACAGCAATTTGCATCAGGCCTCTAGGCTGTCTTGAGCTTTGGGCTTCTGCTTCTGCTTCTGCTCTCCTCTCCCAGCTCCTCCATCCCTCCCCTCGTGTCACCTCAGGGGCCTTCATGTGTCTTTACTGTTGGGGTGCCCAGGTGTGTTTTCTCTTTACCGGTACAGCTGCAGTGTGGTGGCTAACTCAGTCTGGCCCAGAACCCTGCCCCAGAGAGGCCCAGTCTGCGTGGTGCTGTCGGGGAGCGGGCAGGGAGAAATGGGAAATCTGATTTCAAGAACAGCAGCAGCTCCAGGCCAAGACTGCCATACTGCCCTGGGCCTTGCACAGAATCCTTGCAAAACCTCATCTCTTACACTGGCTAATTCAATGGACTTCGAGGTATTCAGGACCCAGGACTCTCACTGAATGTTCCTTCACACTTTACCAAAAACCTTTCTACAGTCCCAGTTTCCTTTGGCTCTAACAGCAGCCCTGGGAGGTCTTCCCAGCTCCCCAAAGGTCTTCAAAGCCACAGTTAGCTTGTCAGATGCTAAAACCCCAACTCCAAAGGGTGGGTCATTTGCATTTGTAAAGTGAGTTTCCTTTCAAACTAACTGGGGTTGGTAGAGGAGGCGGGATGGACAGAGCTGGGATTCTTTGTGCTTTAAACTCCATGTTAGTCCACTCCACTTCCTCTCTCGGGACCAAGACAAGACAGCTACACATGCAGTGCCTGGCTCTGATTCTTTTAGAACCGAAAACCCGAATCCACGGACACCCCTATGTGCCATCCTTGGGCTCCAGAGCCAAAAATTGGCCTGTTTTTTCCCCCTAAGAAATAAACACCTAATTTTTCATTAGAGTGCCAAAAATTCAGGAAGGCTTCTGGTAACACATGTGTTTCTAGGGATGTGAGTTTGGCATTTGTTTCTGAAACTGCTTCTGAAGCATACTATTTCTAACAAAAAGACAATGCTAGTCCCTAATTCAAAGAGTGAAGATTAAGTGAGGTAATAATGTAATGTTTCCTATTATAATGATTTTTTTTCTTTCTGAAATTACTATGCTTTCTGTATTGGACCAACGACAAAAGTAGCTAAGAATTTGGGGAGTTTTAGACATAGAGTGACTTTGGTCTTCAGCTGGGATAGAAATGACTTAGCCCCTTCTTAGTGTCCAAGAGATAACTGGATTGTTGCAGTCAGGCAGAGGTCAGAGCAGGGAGGCTCCCCGCCCCCGTCCAGCCCAGGAGGCAGAGTGCAGCTTTAAAGGCTCTGTGGGTGTTCTGCTGGCATTTCCTCCAAATGCTAATGAGAAGCTCACAAATGCTAAACAGCAGGACCAAACTAGTTTCTGCTGCTCAGAGCAGCTGAGAAATATGGCCATCTTCTAACCCAGATTTCCCAGGCCCTCCTTCTCTAACATTCCCACCAGCTGTGTTTAAACTGCCAGGAAATAAACTCATCTCTTTAGGCTCGTGTCCCCCCAGTTGTTTTTCATAGGAAGTTCAAATACCCTCCGCTCTCCAAACCCCTTTCCTCTCCCTTACTAGCTTCCCAGTTGGGCTTTCTGCAGTTTTGCCAGGGATTCCAGGCAAAGAGAAGCCTCGTAGCAGCCTCTCCCAAGCATAGGGGCCTCCAGTCTTGGCCTCGCTTGAAGGCTACAGCTGCTTCTTAACCTTTAGCCTGTGGTGGAGCTTGGCCTCTGGTGCTGCCGTGAGCTTTCACCTCCCCGATCGAGCGCACAGGCTAGTCTCAGTTCCTCCTCCGACATCCCTGACTGGTTTCGTAGGGCCATCTGTCTCGGCACCTGGTTACTTTGGGAAGCTGTAAGACCCTGAGCTGTTAGGAAGTGGCTTTGAGGTCTCTTCCTGTCACCCACATAGTCTATCACATCTCTAGGACAAAGATATGCGTTGCACTCTGCTGGCTTGCACCCTGGTGGTGTAGTTGCAAAGACCCCACCGACTGCAGCCTGCCAGGCTCCTCTGTCCATGGATTTCCCAGGCAAGATACTGGAGTGAGTTGCCATTTCCTCGTTGCAGCAAGAAAATCTTTAGATGGCCAGGGATTATGGGATGATGTCTGAAAACAACACGATTTATTTAAGATCAGCTGTAATACCTATAGCAACAGTAAGAATCCCTGGCATAGGTTTAGTGCTGCTGTGGTTTCCAAAGGACTCTTATTCAGGTTTTCTTATTTCACGATCACAACCATCCTGTGTGTTGAGCAGCTATTTCATACAAGAGAAACCTGAGACAGAGACCTCATTAACTGTTTACTTTCTGCTCTGTAGCCAGGAAGCACGAAGGACTTTGAGGCAAGTCTCCTTCCTACTCCAGCCACTATACCCATTATGGTAAAGTAACTCTACTGAAAAAAGATCTATGAATACATAGAATGTATGCAAATATTTACTGATCCTGTGCTTAGATTATGCTTCAGAATCGCAGTTCCCCATTTCTTAGATTCTTTTCAGCTCCATGGAAAATCTTTCCCCCTACTTTGCTCCTTTTTCTATTTTATAATTTTATTCATTTGTGTATAGTTGGCTGTGCTGGGTCTTCACGCTGTAAGGGCTTTTCTCTAGTTGCGGGGAGCGGGAGCTACTTTCTAATCGCGGTGCGCAGGCTTCTCATCGCAGCGGCTTCCCTTGCTGAGGAGCACGGGCTGCAGGGTGCTTGGGCTTCAGTAGCTGCGGTACATGGGCTGCAGGGCACAGGCTCAGCAGTGGTGGTGCTTGGGCTTAGTTGCTCTGAGGCATGTGGCATCTTCCCGAACCACGGATCGAACCCGTGTCTTCTGTACTGGCAGGCAGATTCTTTACCACTGAGCTGCCAGGAAAGCCCTTCTTTGCTCCCTGAGTAAGTAAATATTAAAATCAGGGCAGGATAATCAAATTTAGTAGAGATTTTTAAAAACAATAATACCCAGGGCTGGTGAAGATGTGGATGGACATAGATACACCGCTGATCGTTTCTGAAGGGCAATTTGATGATAATCATTAAAAGCTTTTTAAAACAAACAAAGATGTTTGATGTAGCAAATCCATCCATTTCTAAAAATAGTTTTTCCTGAAGGAATAGTCTGAGACTGCAGAAAAAAATGTACCTATCAGAATATGTTTATCTCTGTTGTAGTATGGATAGTCCATAACAGGCTAAAAAAGGGGTTTACTGAGAAGATGAAACCATCTGTAGTAAGCAAAAATGGTGCTATGGAAGACTATTTAGACTTTGGGAAGATGTTCCTATGTTGATGAGTGGGGAAAACTAAGAAAAAAGGAGTTCAGTTCAGTTCAGCCGCTCAGTCGTGTCCGACTCTTTGCAACCCCATGAACTGCAGCACGCCAGGCCTCCCTGTCCATCACCAACTCCTGGAGTTCACTCAGACTCATGTCCATTGAGTCAGTGATGCCATCCAGCCATCTCATCCTCTGTCATCCCCTTCTCCTCCTGCCCCCAATCCCTCCCAGCATCAGGGTCTTTTCCAATGAGTCAACTCTTCGCATGAGATAGCCAAAGTACTGGAATTTCAGCTGTAACATCATTCCTTCCAGAGAAATCCCAGGGTTGATCTCCTTCAGAATGGACTGGTTGGATCTCCTTGCAATCCAACGGACTCTCAAGAGTCTTCTCCAACACCACAGTTCAAAAGCATCAATTCTCCGGCGCTCAGCCTTCTTTACAGTTCAAATCTCACATCCATACATGACCACAGGAAAAACCATAGCCTTGACTAGACGGACCTTAGTCAGCAAAGTAATGTCTCTGCTTTTAAATATACTATCTAGGTTGGTCATAACTTTTCTTCCAAGGAGTAAGCGTCTTTTCATTTCATGGCTGCAATCACTATCTGCAGTGATTTTGGTGCCCCAAAAAATAAAGTCTGACACTGTTTCTACTGTTTCCCCATCTATTTCCCATGAAGTGATGGGACTGGATGCCATGATCTTCATTTTCTGAATGTTGAGCTTTAAGCCAACTTTTTCACTTTCCTCTTTTATTTTCATCAAGAGGCTTTTTAGTTCCTCTTCACTTTCTGCCATAATGGTGGTGTCATCTGCATATCTGAAGTTACTGATATTTCTCCCGGCAATCTTGATTCCAGCTTGTGTTTCTTCCAGTCCAGCGTTTCTCATGATGTACTCTGCATAGAAGTTAAATAAGCAGGGTGACAATATATAGCCTTGACGTAATNTTCATCAAGAGGCTCTTTAGTTCCTCTTCACTTTCTGCCATAAGGGTGGTGTCATCTGCATATCTCAGGTTATTGATATTTCTCCCGGCAATCTTGATTCCAGCTTGTGTTTCTTCCAGTCCAGCGTTTCTCATGATGTACTCTGCATAGAAGTTAAATAAGCAGGGTGACAATATATAGCCTTGACGTACTCCTTTTCCTATTTGGAACCAGTCTGTTGTTCCATGTCCAGTTCTAACTGTTGCTTCCTGACCTGCATACAGATTTCTCAAGAGGCAGGTCAGGTGGCCTGGTATTTCCATCTCTCAGAATTTTCCAGTTTCTTGTGATCCACACAGTCAAAGGCTTTGGCATAGTCAATAAAGCAGAGATAGATGTTTTTCTGGAACTCTCTTGCTTTTTCCATGATCCAGCGGATGTTGGCAATTTGATCTCTGGTTCTTCTGCCTTTTCTAAAACCAGCTTGAACGTCAGGAAGTTCACGGTTCACGTATTGTTGAAGCCTGGCTTGGAGAATTTTGAGCATTACTTTACTAGCATGTGAGATGAGTGCAATTGTGCGGTAGTTTGAGCATTCTTTGGCATTGCCTTCTTTGAGATTGTAATGAAAATTGACCTTTTCCAATCCTGTGTCCACTGCTGAGTTTTCCAAATTTGCTGGCATATTGAGTGCAGCACTTTCACAGCATCATCTTTCAGGATTTGAAATAGCTCCACTGGAATTCCATCACCTCCATTAGCTTTGTTCATAGTGATGCTTTCTAAGCCCACTTGACTTCACATTCCAGGATGTCTGGCTCCAGATGAGTGATCACACCGTCGTGATTATCCAGGTTGTGAAGATCTTTTTTGTACAGTTCTTCTGAATGCTCCCCGTACTCCACAACAAAAGAAATGACCACAGCTAGAGAGTAACCCCCGCTCACCAAAATTAGAGAAAGCCTGTGCACAGCAATGAAGACCCAGAGTAGCCAAAAAAAAAAAATAAAGGACTCTCTCCAAAACAATATGTCTCATTTTTAAAAAATACATAAAGATACAACAAGGACTTCGATGGTGGCCTAGTGGTTAAGACTCTGTGCTCCAAATGCAGGGGCATGTGTTCGATCCCTGGTCAGGGAACTAAGATCTTGCATGCCACATGGCATGGCAAAATAAATAAATAAATAAATGAAAAATACAGCAATTTTTTTAATGGACAAATTCAAGCGATTTTCTCGAATGCTCATGTGTGGTACAGACGTAAAGGAACCCAGGTAGGCGATTGCTGGCAGAGACAGGACAGGGGTTACTCTGGGTGCATGAGAGGGTTAAGACAGGTCTGGGCCCATGAAGGGGCCTCCAGTGCCAGGTTGCAGTTCTCTTTCTTGACCTGAGTGCTGATTGTAAAGCGGTTTGCCTCATAATACTCGTTAAGCTGTAACCTTGTTTTGTGTAGCTCTCGTATTTTATTTTATGATTAAGAGGTTTTTAAAAGTATGCCTGGACCTGTAGCAAACTTGGGCCCCTCCTTCCGGTCCATCATGTACGTGACACTGGAGATTTGACTCTTTGTGTGGGGCGCCGAGCTGGCTGCTTTCCTGTGACCGCCCCCTCTGACCCGGGGTCCCAGGAAGGATGGACCTTGTCCCCCTTGCTTGCTTTTGGTGTCCCTGGTGTGTGGCACCCGGCAGACACTCCAAACACACTTGTGAGCAAGTGAATGAACGAATGTGATTTGCAGTTGTAGACACTGAAGCTCAGTTTGTGTAGCTGGTAAATAGCAAAGCTTTGCTTATCCCGGCTGGGGCAGATGGAAACTGGGGTGTGTTTCGGGGGTTCGACTCCCGGTCTGGTTTGTAGAAGGACCTGGAAGCATCCCCTCGGAGCAGCCGGGCTGGGAGGCCGGTGCGGGTCTCTCAACGACGGAGCTGGCCCGGGGCGGGTGCTGCTGCCCGGCCACCTGCTTCTCTCCTGGGCCCTGGGCTCTGTCTCTGAGGGAGTCTGGGTCCCCCCTTTCCCACCCCATCTCGTGCTGTGGCTCCCCTTAGGCTCCGCCAAGAGAAGACAGACACGGTCCGCTGCATCAAGTCCTGCCGCCCCAGCGATGTCGCCTGCGTGCTGGACCCGGTGCACACCGTCTCCCACACCGTCGTCTCACTCCCCACCTTCCGCGAGTTCACCCGCCCCGAAGGTGAGTGGCCGCTCCCAAGTCTGGAGCCGGCGTAGGGGTTCCGGCAGAGGCCAGCATCTGAGGGACCATCCCTGCCAGGGCAGCCCCATTGCTGAGGCTGATAGCTTGACCTGCAGGAGCAGCTCTTTGGCGAGATGTGGGTTTGGGGCTTGGAATGCTGACCCCTCTCTGCCTCTGCATCTCCTCCGTGTCCCCAGACTACAAGGCAACCCGGTTCCTGCCTGTTCCCCGCCCTCAGTTCAGTGGAGGGGGTGTGGATCTCATTTGGGGGATAATAGTCGTTCAGCGAATAGCTATTAAGTGTTGATTCTTTGCCAAGTGTGAGGTTATCAGGGAGGGCTTCCAGGAGGCAGTGACCCTACTCTGGGTCCTGAGGGGCCAGTAGGAGGTTAATATAGAAAGTGGGGATTGGGAGAGAGGGCCAAATCAGAATACCTCCGGAAAATCGGGAGGTGAGTGGGGAGTGTGGTTCTGTGAAGAAGGAAGCCAAGGTTTTCTGGCTGGAGTGGTGGAGGCTTGGCAAGAGATGGGCTGCAGAGGTAGGCAGGAGCCTGCACTTGGAGCTGGGGCTTCAACTCCAAGCTTTTGGAGCCAGTAGAGGGTCGTGACTGATACCTTTTGCACACAGAAGCCGCATCCTGGAGACCGAGGAGCAGGTGGGCTGGTATGGTTAGACTAACTCCAGGGAACCCCCCAGTAGAGGGGTCAGCGTGCCCGCCACAGGCGGCTCCCGCTGCAGTGTCGACCTGCCGTCACAGCCCCTGTCCACAGGCGGCGCCAGGGCAGCGGGCTCCCCGTGCCTGGCAGAGGGCTGTGGGCAGAAAGCTGCCCTGTGTGCCTTCCCTTGGGGTGTGCGGCCCACGTGCCAGGGCCGGCCGGCGTGGTCTCGACACCCCCTTCCTCTGTGGAGTCTTCACCCTTCCCCTGTGGCTTTCAGAAGAGCTCCCCATGAGAATTAATTCGGCCAACTGAGCCTCCCGGGTGTTAGGCTCTGGGACGCCGTGGTGAACAAGAGCCCTCTGTCCGTCTCGGGGAGGTTGGACAGGTTGCCTCGTGTCTACACATGGCCCCAGGGTCCAGGGAGTGACTCGGTTGTGCGTACAGAACACTGAGCCTGGCCGTGGGGGTGGGAGGGCAGGAGAGGCACCCAGGGACGGGCTCACCTGCAGGAGAGGTGAGCCCCCCACCTCCTCGTCCCTCTAGAAAAGGGAGGCACAGAACCTTCGGAGGGCAGCACGGACTTGGCTCAGAGAACATCACTGACTGCGGCTTGCCCTGTGCACCATGCGGGTTCCACCAAACCACGCAGATCCTTTCCAAATCCCTTTCCCCCGTGCCGTGGCCCCCTGGCCGGTGCTGACCCACAGTTTGGTGCTACAGGGAGCTGGGCGTGGTTAGAGGTACCTGTGGGCATCTTGGGCAGGAAACCTAGACCTTGACTGCTCACGTGGAGAGGACCCTTGGTGGGGAGTGGCGGGCCGCCTGCTTCACTTTACGGTGGAGAGACTGAGGCTCAGAGAGGACTCACTACCACCACCACCACCACCCCAGATTGCGTAAATCGAGCCCTTGTGCTCCCAGAGCTGATTTCACATCAGGGTCTGCTGATTTCACATCAAGTAGCCCCGGAGATGGACACACCCACCCACTCGCTTGGGGCCCGGCCAGAGGAGGGGCTTGCCCGACCCCCAACACGGTGGGGCAGGGATCATCTTGACCTCTCCCACATCCTTTTTACGCCCCCCTTCCCCATCTTCCCAGCTTCAGAGAGACTCCTGAACAATCACCAGTTATTTCCTAGCCCTGGCCCTACCAGCTAATGCGCTGCATGACTTCTGGGAGGATCCGAAGTCTCGCCAGGCCTCGGCTTCCCCGTCGGTGCAAAGGGGGCACAGGCTGTGACCTGGGGTCCTTCGGGGCCCCTGCACCTTCTCCACGCACGGGGCCCTCGTGTTGGGTTCTCACCGCACTGGGTCAGGCCTCTCTGGGGTCGCGGGGCCCAGCGCTACGCCCTCTCCATGCCTCGCTTCTCTCTGGCAGAGATCATCTTCCTCCGGGCCATCACGCCTGCGTATCCTGCCAACCACGCTGACATCATCTTCGACATAACGGACGGGAACCTCCGTGACTCTTTCGACATCATCAAGCGCTACATGGACGGCATGACTGTGGGTGAGTGGCCGGAGAGAGCAGGTTCAGCCAGACGCCCCCTGGTCCTCCAGCCCGTCATGGCTCAGCTGAGGTTTGTCGCAGACTGGCCTGGTTCCCACCCAGGTCCCCTGGTCCTTCAGGGCCCAGCTGGAAACCCACACCTGTCAATCACGGTGCGAAAAGCGACCGGGCAGGTAGAGCCACCTGCTCTCGGGGAGACCCCTGGAGCCTCAGTCTCCCCACCTGCAGCTGTTGTTTGTTGTTTAGCTGCTAAGTCGTGTGTGACTCATTGCGACCCCATGGGCTGTAGCCCACCCAGCTCCTCTGACCATGGGATTCTCCAGGCAAGAATGCTGGAGTGAGTTGCCCTTTCCTTCTCCAGGGGATCTTCCCGAGTCAGGGGTCGACCCCTCGTCTCCTGCATTGCAAGCGAATTCTTTACCACTGAGCCTCCCGGGAAGCCCCTCCAGGTCTCCTAGGTCCTGGATTTTGTTCGCCTGAGCGGAGCATTATGGAACATGGTCTTTAGGTGGCAGTGTTGGCTCTCAGAACCCCGTCCCCGAGGCCCCATCCCTGATCGACCGTTGTGGAGCTGCAGCTGGAGACGGGATCGTTAACTCCTCTGTTGCCAAAGAGCCATTTATAGCGACTTTACAAGCTCTTAAATGGGTTTGCATGTTGTAAACATGACTGAGTCATCTGGGGGCCCTCCCGCCCCCGGCTTCCTCCTCCGCTAGTTGGCAGCAAGAATAATTAGTTAATTACAATTAATAGTACAGGAGTCCTCTCTGGGATTCCGAGGGGAGGGCGTGCAGCCATAAAACTTCTGCTTGCCCCGGAGTCACTGCCCGCCCTGGGCCTCAGTTTCCCCCACTGTTAGGTGGAGCGACGCGTTACGGGCCCTTCGGGCGCCTGGAGATGGGGGCAGGCAGGAGGAAGCGGGGTCGAGGGTATGTGTCCCCCCCGCCCCCTCCACCCCCGTGCGTGGGGGTTGGTGAGCAGCTCGCGGGCACCTGCACACAGAAGACCACCTGGGACCGCCTTTGTGCTGGACGCTGGGCCGGCAGGTGTGGCTGCAGCACAGCCCGCCCTGGGGGCCCTTCCCAGCTCTTAGACCACAGGAGATGGGGTCAGACCCTCCCGACACACTCGTTCATTCTCTGCGTTTCTGGGCTCTTCCCTCTCTGTACTGGCCCTGGGCCTGGCGTTGTGGATACAGAGATGGGTCCGTACCCACGCAGCCCCTGCCCCTGAGGGCTTTGCATTCCACCGGGTGGCAGTGGGGAGGCAGAAACAGGTCATGGGAACTCAGAGTGGAGAGACAGTGACAAGCGGCTGCGAGGCCTCGCTGGGGACTCAGGACAGTGCTTGTGTCTTGGGTTTCCAGCTAAACCCTTCCTGGAGTGACCCGAGGCAGGGGCCGGGCTGCAGCTGGGCCCAGAGCCAGTGGTCACAGCACATTTTTCTAGCCGCCTTGATACTCCAAACAGAACCAACCTGGGAGCCTGTGTTTCTTGGGTTCCCATCCACTGGGACAGAAAATCCTGGCACCTCAGAGCCTGGAGGCTCCCGGAGGCTACCCCTTCTAGTTCCTTCTTGGAGACAGGTCATGGGAACTCAGAAGTGGAGAGACAGTGACAAGCGGCTGCGAGGCCTCGCTGGGGACTCAGGACAGTGCTTGTGTCTTGGGTTTCCAGCTAAACCCTTCCTGGAGTGACCCGAGGCAGGGGCCGGGCTGCAGCTGGGCCCAGAGCCAGTGGTCACAGCACATTTTTCTAGCCGCCTTGATACTCCAAACAGAACCAACCTGGGAGCCTGTGTTTCTTGGGTTCCCATCCACTGGGACAGAAAATCCTGGCACCTCAGAGCCTGGAGGCTCCCGGAGACTACCCCTTCTAGTTCCTTCTTGGAGGGGGACTCCTGAGCAGCGAGGGGGGCGGCCGGTCTTCCCAGGGTGACTCGGGCCGGGGTGGTGGGGGCGAGGAGGGGACAGACCCCGGTGTGAGAGGCGACCACAGGTGCCACCGTGGAAGCAGCATCCTCTCTCTTGCCGCGTTTGGTCCCGAGGGCCCTGATCTTCAGATTCGGTGCCGGGGGATGGCCCAGGCTGGCCCTGGGGAAGTCGTCCTGCCTGCGGCCCGGCCTCCTGGGTGGGCCTGGTGTCTTCAGCTTCTCAGTCCGTTTGCCGGATGTCTCGTCTGGTTGGGCCCCTGGAGTTTGCCAGTGAGCTCTTCCACGTGGAGGGTGAAGGCCAGCGGGGACGGGGGTCTCCCTGGGGTGCGACCCAGGCTGTGCTGGGCTCCCGTCTCGCCACCCTTGGGGCGCTGCCTTCTCTCCTTGGAGCCTCTTGCCTGGACTTCCTTATCCACCGCTCCCTCCAACGCCTCTCCTGCCCCAAAGAACTTCTGTGACCCCTGGAGCGTCTGGACTCTGAGGGTAGCCACCCTGGCTCATGCCAGGCCTGGGCATGGGCCTGTCCACCTGTGATGGCTTGTTCTGCCAGTGGACTCTAGCCCAATCTGAGCGGCGTGGGAGCCGTCACTGGGCATGCTCACCCCCGCATCCTGTCTCGGTCTTTGCAGACGCCTCTGGGGCCATGATTGTCTCCATCGGGCAGAGGAGGGAGCTAAGGAAATGACCGCCTTGAGACTGAGCTACGAAAACAGCAGGGCCCTGTTTGCAGGCGTGTGTTCAGCTGTGCATTCTCGTTTCAAGCAATGTCTTAGATAGAAACCCTCTAAGTCCCTGGAGAGGGAGAAAGTGTTTTGTGGGCCACTCAGGCCTCCCGTGGGGGCTCCTGGGCCCATTGAGACCCCGTTGGGCAGCCCCCGCTGCTTGCAGCACCTGGGAAGGGGCCGCACCTACTCACAGGCTGAACCCCTGCCTGCTCTAGGCTTCACCCTGAGTGGACATTGGGCACCGGGTCAGGAAGGCTTCCTGGAAGAGGTGAGGTCCGAGCTGGGTTGTGATGCACGTGAAGGAGCAGCTGATACTCAGTGCTGGAAGCAGGTTCTTCATCACCGCCACACTCTGTGACATGTTGGGAGTCTCCCTTCAGCAGAGGAGGGACGCGTGGTTTGTCCTGGGCACCCCTGCTGCTGGAGCGGAGCAGGCCTAGAGCCCAGTCTTCCCCAGACACCCAGAGCCGGAGCTCTCGGACGGCGGGTGTTGACTCGGGCAGAGTTACCAAGAGTTTGTGGCCCAGAAAATTAACCAGTGCACAAGCCGCCGAGACCGTGACACGGTGAAGGTCGTTGCTCCCCCAGATCACAGAAGGGGAAAGCACTCCAAGTTGATTACGAACCTGAAAGGGCCAGACCTTCCCCTAATGCGTCCTTTAGAAACCAGCTCTCTGCAGGGATGAAGGTGGCTCTGAGCAGGGCTGAGCTGCTCTCTCCGTAAAGCCGGGTGCAGCCGCCCTGTTACGTTCCTCTTTCACCAGCTGTCAATGAAAAATGAAGAATACATTTTCGACCTGTGCAAAAAATGCTCTATTAATGCCTGAGGTATTCTCGGGCCACTACAAAGCCTTCCTTATCCAGCCCCTGCTTCACTCTCCGCCCAGCAGAGCACTGGCTGTGATCAGGGGCTGCTCCAGAAGGGGTCTTTCAGGGAGTAGCTCCTGGAGATGACTAACGGGGGCCCTGGTGAGGTGGGGGCAGTCTGTGTATCGTCAGCCACCAGCAATGGGGGACCCTCCCCTGGGCCTCCCCAGGCCCCTGATGGTGGGTGGTATCTGAGCCTCAGCCCCCCCGACCCCTCCTTGCTCACTACTCCTTTTAAACTGTTTTTCTAAAGAGAGAGAGAAAAAAAATCTGTCTATATAGAGGGTGAACTTTGGCAAAATTTCTATTAGAACCTCCCCAAAGCCAACAGGAACTAGAGAGCACTCAGCTCAAGCTACTTTTCAGACCCAATAGTTGACTTCGTGAATGGCCCTCTGGATCCTTGGTGGGCATCACCATTTCTATAGGAAAAAAACGAAGAGCATCAGTGTCAGCTGGCAAGCTGGTGTGCTGGATGTCCAGTCTGTTCTGGGTTGTTCCCTGGGCTCCTCCTCCGCCCCTGGGTCCCCTGAGAAACACAGGTGCTCCTATCTTCAGCTCCTGCCTGGGTACCATGGCACCAGTCATGCTCCCAATAAAGTCTGAATGAATGGAGATGGTCCAGCTCACCTTGTAAGGCTTCCCAGTGGTAAAGAATCCACCTGCTAATGCGGGAGACACAGAAGACGTGGGTTCGATTCCTAGGTCGAGAAGATCCCCCTGGAGGAGGAAATGGCAACTCACTCCAGGATTCTTGGTTGGAGAATCCTACGGACAGAGGCGTCTGGTGGGCTGCAGTCCATGGGGTCACAAGAGAGTGGGACACGATTGAGTGACTCAGCACGTACGCATGGACATGGGTTAGGTTGAGGAGGGATCGTCCCTAATTGCAGACACCATTCTTGTCATTAGATGAAATGATAGGGAAAGCTCCTAGCAGCACCTGGCATGCAGTAGGTGTAGGCAGTATTCATGGAACCCACACTTTTTCCCATGGCCCACGTTGTCTGTGCCAAAGCTTCTAAATTTGGCCCGTATCTCACCACCTGCATAACAATATCTTCACTCCCCCCTCCTCAAGGGAACCAAAAGCTTTTACATTTTGAAAGAGCATTCTAAGTTTTATTTGTGAGCATACAAGGACTGTTACTGTATTTCACTTTGGAAAAATATCAATGGCTAGGGTGGCCCTTTTAGGGCAAAACACCCTGGAGTCTCTGCTCCCACAGTTGGAGCGCTGAGCTTGGGGTCAGATATCCCGGCGTTGGTTCTTGCTTGTTTGTCCGTTTCTAGCTGTGTGACCTCAGGCAGGTCTCATAACCTCTCTGAGCCTCAGTTTTCTTCTCAGTGAGACTGCCATAGTAATGCTTGCCTTGCCGGGGTATGAGGACCAGAAGGAGTTCTATGTACTGTAACATAGCTGGGTAGGTTGTTAGGGGATAAATGAGCCTGTGTGAGGAGGCCGTTTGGGGCTAGAGGGCTGGTGAGGTCTCGGAGCCCCCTGAAAGGACAGGAGAGCAGCCAGCGGGGGCACATGGGATGCTACTGGGACTGCTCACCCCAAAGTGGCTCCAGTTACCTGGGAGCTGTGTCTAGGCACCCTCATGGCCTGGGCTGATGAGTCAGGCCGGAAGCAGAATGGTGGAGGCCATGCCTCCCAAGTTCTGGCATCCTTGAATCATTTATTCAGCAAGAACCTCCTGGACTCCTACTCCATGCCTGACCCCATGCTGGGTGCTGGGGAACAAGTTCACACCCAAGCCACAAATCCTGCTTCACGAAGCTGCCTCCTAGCTTCCCTAGCATCCTGCCATCTGAGTTCCTGCAGTTTAGTTTTCAGCAGTAGATTTTGCCTCTGTTAACGTCTCAGCGGGAGAGACAAGTAATCGTGTGGCGAGGCTGCAGTCTGCAGCTGACTGCTGTGCCCTGCACAACCCCAGGGGGTGCCGTTCACAGCCTCTTCTACGTGCAGTGTGCTGCTTAGTCAACTGTACAGGGCAGCCCCCATGCAAGAGCTTGTGAGTAAAGACAGCTACCTGCCTGTACCTCAGCCCCTGGCCAGGGGAAGCCTCATGCAAAGCAAAGAGCTGGTCTGCCCAGCCGTCTGCCTTCAAGTCACTCTCAGTCATTCCAGCCTGCAGGGCCCAGATCGCCTCTTTGAAATCTTTACCTTTTAAGGGGTTAAACACACACTGCTGACCCGTCCAGGAGCCTGATTCGGAAAGCTTGGCCCAGGATCAGTACACATTACGAATGAGATTCAGAAATTCCACCTAAAAACAACAGCACGGCCGTCTCTGCTGGTGATGAGTGATCGGCCCTGTCCTGCTTTCACGGCAAATCCCCGGATTAGGCGCTTTCTCTTCTCTGGGAGGCGCAGCCCCCGCACCCCCCTCCTCCCGCCGCCGGGGCCACACCCTGGCCGGCAGCCAAGTCGTTTCCCGGGGATGCAAAGGGGCGGGCCTTGGCCGACCTCACCTGGAGGCTGGTGGTCCTTGGAGGGCAGGGGGACGCAGAGGGCAGGCGGCGCCCTCTCGGAGGCCTGAGACGGGGCGTGAGCGCAGGACGGACACCAGCACCTTTTGTGCTGACTGTGCTGGGGCCTCATGGAGCAGCGATGGGCCTAGGCGTTGGGCCCGGAGCCATCGTGACTCATAGGGAAGCAGATATTCCTGCTGCAAAGCCCCGTGAGGAGGGGGCCCGACACCCAGTTTCACAGAAGCAGAAACTCTCAGGGGCCACCTCCAGGCTGGCACGGGACTCTTAGGGCTCAGAGGGTCCTCTGCTTCCGTGGGCCTCACTGGACACCTGTCTGCTCCTGCCCGTGGACCCGCGCATCACGTGGGCTGCTTCTCACACCTGCTGGCCCCCTGCCCCCCACCCCCGATGTCGTCTCCCAGCCATGAGGTCCACCAGCCTGGCCGGAACCTCCCTCCTTTCTCAACAGGGTGCTTCCACATGGTGGCGAAAGGTGCCCCAGCCACGAGGCTCCTGAAGCCAGGAACCCTCTGCTCCCCTCCTCCCGCCCCTGCAGCCGGTTGCTTAATGGGTCTACCAGGTTTTAACCCCCACCTTTCATGTCCAGTCCTGCCACCTGGCTGGAGACGTCTTCAGCCTGAGCTTGCTTCTCTGCTCCCCAGCGTCCAGCATTCTTCCCTTCCTCTTCCCTCTGCTCTCCTCCAGGCACACCAGCCCATGCCCCAGACCCCAGCCGTTTCATGGCCTCCCCTGTCTCCTGGACTTGAGCTGTGGCAGTCACCTCCTTCTCCTCTTGGTTAAGCTCCTATTCATCCCTCAGAGCCCAAGTCAGCCGTCACCTCCTCTCACACGCCCTCCATGCCCCACCCACTGCAGGCAGAGTGTAGGGCTTGCTGCTTTGTGCTCCCAGAGCCCCGGGGCCGAGCTTCTTATAGGACTCTGGTCTTCATTCTTCTAGCAAATAGTGTTGTCCCAAGGGAGCAGGCTGTGCTCTAGGGATGCATCAGCCACGAGAGATAGACGAGAATCCTGGCCGTGTACACATTTCCTTCTGGGGGTAGGGGCAGGCAGGAGACAAGTATAACATCCACATTGTCAGGCAGTGTGAGTGCTATGCAGAGCGCGGGGGAGGAGAGGGGAGCGGGCAGCCACTATGCGTCTGGTGGTGGAGACATTCGTCTAAGGACCGGGGAGCTGAGGAAATGAGCCGTGTGGAGATCTGGAGGGGGAGCTCCAGGCAGTGGGGACGGCACGTGCAAAGGCCCTGAGGCAGAGGCGAGCCGGGTGTGTTCAAATTGCAGTGGCCAGTGAGGCAGGGTCTTGAGGCCCCCACAATGGCTTGGGCTTTACTGCCAAGTGAGGTGGGACCACAGGAAGGTTTGGGGTTGAGGTGGGAGACACTCCCTCTGGGCGCTTGGGTGAGCCTGGGGATCTCGTTCCATGACTGGGGATGGAACCCGGGCTCCCTGCTTGGGAGTGCGGAGTCTTAGCCTCTGGACATTGTGGCTCGCTCTGCGGGCTTCCCTCATAGCGCAGCTGGTAAAGAATCCGCCTGCAATGCAGGAGACCCCGGTGTGATTCCTGGGTCAGGAAGATCCACTAGAGAAGGGATAGGCTACCCACTCCAGTATTCTTGGGCTTCCCTTGTGGCTCAGCTGGTAAAGAATCTGCCCGCAATGCGGGAGACCTGGGTTCCATCCCTGGGTTGGGAAGATCCCCTGGAGAAGGGAGAGGCTACCCACTGCAGTATTCTGGCCTAGAAAAGTCCATGGACAGTATAGTCCATGGGGTCACAAAGAGTCAGACATGACTGAGTGACTTTCAAGCAAAACCTTTCAAAAAACCTGTGCAGGCTGGAGGTGACCGTGTGGCCCCGGCAGGAAGGGGGGGCAGCAGACAGATTCCAGTTACATCAGGGGGTAGTGCCAGGTTGTGCTGAGGAGTTGGGTATGAGACAAAGATGACTGCATGTCTTAACGTAAAGAATAAGCAGACTGGGGTTGTCAGCAGGTGAGCTGGGGAAAACTGACACAGCAGCTCTGGGGAGGTTGCATGTGCCCTTTGGCATTAAGACTGTGGGCCTCGTGGGACGCCCTTGGCCATGCAGGGGTAGAGTAAGTCTGGGAGGCAATCGTGGGTGGATGGCAGCTGGAGCCCCGAGACCAGACACGCGCACGGAGGAACTGAGTGAGACGGAGAGAGGTCGGAGCACTGCGGCCTCTTGTGCTCAGAGGCTGGGGAGATGAGCGGAGGCCAGCCCGGGGGAGGAGGCCCTCCCAGGAGGAGGGGCACGAGCTGTGTCAATGATGGTGGCTCTGGTCAGATGAGGACAAAGGATTCACCACTGGATTCAGTGTCGCCCCAGCTGATGGCGACCTTGGCCAGGCCATTCCCAGTGGAGTGGGGTCGAGGGGAGACACACCAGGGAGGGAGCCCTGGAGGCGCCGCTGGGAGACTCCTTCCAGCAGGTCTGCTGTGCCTGCGAGCGGAGAGATGCTGGTGCCAGTGGGGAGGGGGTGGTCACAGCATTGTGAGTTTTTTTTTAATGTTTATTTATTTATTTGGCTGCGCTGGGTCTTGGTTGCATCATGTGAGCACTAGTGGGCATGTGGGATCTAGTTCCCTGACCAGGGATCGAATCTGGGCCCCCTGCGTTGGGAGCACAGAATCTTAGCCACTGGACCACCAGGGAAGTCCCCATTGTGAGTTTTTGCTTGACTTCCTCTTCCACCGGTTGTAAATTTCTGGAGGCAAGAGCCTACATGGGGTTCATTTGTGCCATGCCCCCTTCACCCTATTTGTCTTTCTTGCACACCCTTGCACGCACACGCACGTGTGCACACACAGCATGCCCACTAGGAGGTTCCCGAGGCCCGGTGCCCAGCAGGCTGCAGGATCACACTTGCCTGCCCACATACAGAGTCACCAGGGGGTTAAATGAGCCCAGAGTGGCCTCTCAGCGTCTCCCGAGTTCTCCTGCGGCTCGGCTGCGTCCAGAATGATTTGTGATGCTCTTACCGCTGCTGTTATGCACCTTCTGAAAAGCCTTTGAGATCACTGGCACGTTCATAAATTATTCTTTTTAAAAAAAAAAAAAAAAGAAAATGAAATGTTTTTAGCCAAACAGCAGCAGAGACATGTTGTATGAAATTAGGGGGGGAAAAAGAGTCTGATGATGATACGGATCTTCCAACGGCCTTCCCTGACAATCGAACTACACAGAGGACCCAGACACCCACCATCAGCCACTGTCACCCAAGAGCACTTCCCGCGGCCTCAGAGTCGGGTGTTCCCAGATGGACCGTTCGATCTGTGCTTATGGCTGAGCAGTCCGCATGTCGGGTCCTTGATGGTCACAGCCGTCTCAACAGCAAGGGCACTGCTGTGTGCTGAACGCTCCCAACATGTAGGCCACACGTCCTGTGTCACTTGGGTTTCCCTGTTGGCTCAGTAGTCAAGAAACCCCCTGCCAGTGCAGGAGACAGGGTTCAATCTGTGGGTAGGGAAGATCCTCTGGAGGAGGAAATGGCAATCCATTCTAGTATTCTCGCCTGGAGAATCCCCATGGACAGAGGAGTCTGGAGGGCTGCAGTTCATGGGGTTGCACAGAGTCGGACATGACTGAGCGATTGAACAACAGCTGTGTCACTTATCCCTGTGGGAGATAGCCTCATTCTCCAGCTGAGGACACTTGAGGCTCAGAGGGGCTTCCAGGCTCAGGGGACATGACTGAGGCCTGCACGCAGCCTGGTGGGGCTGGATATGGGGTTTCTGCTGCCATGACCATCCTGTGTGACCTTGAACCAGGTAGAGTCCTCCTCTTTGTGGTCTGTCCCAGCCCTGAGATTTCTTATCTGGGGGCAGCTGGAGACATGCGAGGGGCTGATGAGTTTGGGTCTAGCGATGGGGAAGGGTCCCCAGCAGGTAGGTGGGTGGGGCTGATCCAGGCGGAGGACTCACAGAGAAAGAGGGGAGGGCTCTCGCACTTCCCATCGCTGTTGCATCCTGGGCCCACCTGGTGAAAGCAGGCGCATCAGATGGCAAATCCCTTCTGGAGAACCGCCCAGGCTGGCTCTCCCTCCGGCGAGGCCCGGTGGCTTGGCAAAAGGGCAGTGGCCCAGGTCTGGCTTCGGGGGCAGGTTCGCTGTTTCTGGCTCAGAACTCATTTCACCCCGAGCCCTCGTTGCTCCTCCTGGAACCGTGAGGCCCCAGCGTGTGTGGCTGAGATGTCGGGGAGGAGATGGTGGGCTGGGGTGTCTTCAGACCCACCACGTGCCCCTGGAAATGCTGGTTCCTGCATCCAGGAAGGAGCCTGGAAGCCTTCTTGCGGAGCTGACATTCTTTTCCTCTTTCTACCTGAGGGAGAGGCGGGCCCCAGGGGCGTTGACTCCAGTTCCCTGCTGCTGCCCCACTCAGACCCTCTGGTTTGGTCCTGAGAGCCCCGGGAGGAAGTGTGTTTATGAGAGCCGAGAAGTCGGGAGGATGGTTCTGCTGAGGCAGACTTTAAATCTGCAACCGAGACCCCTGTCCTCCACTTTCCAAGCTCTTACTGGGTGTTTTTCAGGCGAGAAGAACAGAAGACAGGGATTGGGGAGCTCCATTCCTTCACTGCCCATGGCCGATAGGATTGCCCTGTAGTTCCTCTCTGCCGTTTTGGCCCTGTATGGATGACTCAGCCAAGGGCAGTACATTCTGGAAGTTTCCTCCACACCACGTCAGGGCAGGTGCGGTTGGGTGGAGAACTAAGCTCAGGTCGGTCCCGTCTGGGTGGCGCTGTGGCCTGAGAGCCCTGTGATCTGGGATGTCAGCCCCCAGACCCCCGCGCTCCTCCCCGGTGGGAGGGAGGCGACGGTCCTCCCCTCCAGGAGTGTGGGGAGCACGGGCAGGAACAGGACGCGGGGGCCCGTCCGTTCCCATCTCCTCCGCCGCTGTGGACCTCCTTCCCGGACCATCACCACTATAGCTTTGGACGTTAGACGTACGGACCGTACTTCTTCCTGTTCTTGCGTTTTCCTCTTTGCGTTCGGTCTGTGCTGCTCACCCTGGCCTGGAGTTATCCCTGTCGAGGAAAATGTCCTGAGATCTGGGTGATGCTTTGCTTTTTTCCCCGTTGCCCACTGTGTTAGTGTTTGGTGAAACCACGTGGATCTCCTCTGAGCTCCCAGGTTCTCGGTCCTGGCACCTTGTCCGACCAGGCCGACTCGTCACCTCCCCCCGGCTCGTGGCTCTGTGTGGCGGCTGCGGGGCCAGACAGGGGGCCTGGTTCTAACCTGTCGCCTGTCTGCTTGCACGTGGGCCCAGCGCCCTGTGGCTATCATCCATTCCTTCCCGCCACTTGGGTTTCTCCGCGTGATCACTTTCAACCTTATAAACTGTGCTTAGTGCCTTGGTCTGTAGTTCATGAGTTCATTTAGCAATTTGCTTATTGCGGGCCTCCTATGTGTCAGGTCGGTAGTAGGACCGAGGACCTACTGTGTTCAAGAACCAGAGATAGGAGAGTGACCAGTGGCGCAGTGGGTAAGAGTCCGCCTGCCAGGGCAGGGGACGCGGTCCTGGTCCTGGAAGGCCCCACAGGCCGCAGGGCAGCTAAGCCTATGTGCCCACAACTACTGACGCCCTCGCAGCCAGACCCTGTGCTCTGCAGCAAGAGAAGCCGCAGCAGTGAAGAGTAGCCCCTGGTCACCACAGCTAGAGAAATCCTGCTTGCGGCAACGAAGGCCCAGTGCAACTAAACATTAACTAAATTTTAAAAAGATTGACTGGAAAAGACAGTCTGTGCCCTTGGCCTCTGGCCTCACACGGCGGTGGGGAGACCGTGACAGCCGAGAGGACCAGTGTCTCCATAACCTGATTTCAGGTGGCGACCGCGTCTTATTCCCATCTGATGCTGACTTTCTTCCCTCTGCCTTTTCTTTAACTTGAAGCTCTGTCTTTTGAAAAGCACAGTTCATTTCCACTGGCACGAGGTACCATGCCGTCGCTGGATGGATCATCGTTTTTGCTAAGATGCTCTTGGACAGCCCTGTTCACGCCGTTACACTTGGTCAGTTAGAATCACAGGACTTCTGAGTCAGAGGCTGACCTCAGAAAGACGGTGGCTGGTACGAGGTCACAGGGCTGCTCGGTGAGGAGGAGGCAGAGGAATGCCAGGCTGGGATTCCAGGTCCCCACAGACTGGTGTCTCATGCAGGCGCCCTCGCGGATGACCCTCCTCCTTCCAGACAACCTGGGGATGATCAGCTGTGACCCCAGTCAAGCGGCAGAAGCCTGGGGATGGCGCAGGGGCCCGGAATCCAGACCACAGTCCCCAGGAGGCGATGGAGGTCTCCCGCTGGACGCTTGGGCTCTGTGTTCGGGCTCCTGGCACATCGGCTGCAATTTACAAAGCAGAGACGAGACATGAAGGTGAAGTGCCCGAGGGGACCTACATTTTTCAAAGGAAAAAAAAAGACTTAATTATATCTTTCAGAGGCACAGACACGCCGAGGAATACCAGCAGTGTCTGGGACCCGAAGCAGAAATGCCAAAGATGAGGATTTGGAAGATTAACACAGCTGAACTCAGCATTGTGGCCTTTTTTTTTTTTTTTTTCTGGGGCTCTTGAAAGTTAGGGAGGTAAACACCCCAGCAGGGAAGATGGACAAGGCAGGCATGCTGGAAAGAGCCTTCCCTCTCTCCTGCATTTTGCTGCAGGAATGGTCTTTCCACACAAAACTGCTCCCGCTCAGAGCCTTCAGTGGCCCCTTCCCTTCAGGACAAAGGTTTGAGGGGTCCTCAAGGAGGAGGGTCCCTTCTTTCCTCCCCTCTCTCCTTCTCTTTTCTCTCTTTCCCTCTGCTTCCATCCCACTCGATAATTAACGGTACTTGCACTGTGTCCTGCCCCAGGCCCTGGGCTGGGGACAGTGGACAGAGATGAACGTGATGTAGACCTTGCATCCAAAGAGGGAGTCAACTGTGAAGGTTCTCTCGAGCAAGACCAGGTACCAGGTGACGCGGAGAGAGGCTGGCGGGGCTTCATGAAAGAGGACACAGGCGGTTTAGCTGGTCCCCAGCGCCTGGTGCAGAGTGGATGCCAGCCACACATCTGTAGAAGCAAGTGACGGATGCATTTGGACCCCTGGTGGAGGTTCAGTTTCTAATGTCTGTGATGCCACGTTTGGGCAGCAAGGGCTTCTCTAGTTCTCTCTCTTGTTTCCCTGCCCCCGGAAGGTTGGTGGTGGTTCTGAAAGAACAGTGGTCTAGAATCAGTGCTGGTGAGGAAGCCAGGAGACTACTGCTCTGGGTTCCCAGTTCTGTGAGCTGACAAGGTGTGAGGTCCCTGAGGAAGCCCTTTACCACCTCCTTACCCTCCTCTGTCTGTCTTTCCCCGGGATTAACTCTGTTCCCAGAACTGACTGAAGCCTTCACATTTGGGGCCTTTGCACAGGTCCTACCTACCTTGGGCCTCCCTGTTGGCTCAGATGATAAAGAATCTGCCTGCAGTGTGGAATACCTGGGTTCTATCCCTGGGTTGGGAAGATCCCCTAGGGAAGGAAATGGCAACCCACTCCAGTATCCTTGACGAGAATTCCATGGACAGAGGAGCCTGGCTGCAGTCCGTGGGTCGCAGAGAGTCAGACACGACTGAGCTACTGACACGTTCACTGTACTTACCTCGTTGGCTCCTACTCAGTCTTTTTTGTTTAAACTTATTTATCTTTTGGCTGTGCTGGGCTTCTCACTGCTGCGGCCTCTCTTGCTGTGGAGCACAGCTGCAGGCACTCGGGCTTCAGTATTTGTGGCATATGGGCTTATCTGCTGCATGGCATGTGGGATCCTCCCCGACCAGGGACCAAACCAGTGTCTGTTGTATTGTGAGGCAGATTCTTAACACTGGACCACCAGGGAAGCCCCTGCTTAGTATTTAAAATCCAATTTGAAGTCAGCTCCTCTGTAGAATCTTCCTTAAACTTCCCTTGTGCAGAATGGCCTCTATTGCATGGATGACGGATGAACAGGTGTATAGATGAATGATGAATGGATGGATGATTGGATGGGTGGGTGGATGGATGGATGATTGGATGGGTGGGTGGATGGATGGGTGGGAAAGCTGTGAAGAAAGAAGTGGTATCAGGAGAAAATCTAGGTTCAGTGAAGGTGAGGACCAGGAGGTGGATGTCAAGCTTGAACTAACCTGGGAATGAAGGAAGCATGTTCACTGAAATCAGAGCCCCCAGGAAGTGTGGCTGAAGAAGAAGTGGTCAGATCCACAGAGTGGGTGTGGCCTGGGATGTGGGCCCCAGGTCAGAGGAGAAGGACAGGGCGGCTGACCCCCGAGCACCTCTGTGTCACTCCCAAAATGCCTTGTTTAACCCTTGCAGAGGCCTGTGTCTTCCACCTCAGTCATTCTCTTCTTAAATGCAAAGATCCTGAGACAATCCAGGCCCTGAGTGTGACCTGCATCTGAAGTTCAGCCTTCTGCTCCCTCTTCCCCTTCTCAACGCCCTTCTTCTCTAAAGCAGCTCTTAGCTTCCTATAGTGGTCTGTTTGGCCTCTTAGCTGTTCCCAGTTGGAACACTTAGCCAATAGTGTGACGTTCTGGTCTTTAGGCATCATAGAAACGAAACCTCATGAAGTGCCCTAACAGTACATATTGAGATTTAAATATATTTTCTATATATCCAGAGCTTTCCTTTCTCGTCAATGTTTCAGTTCAGTTCAGTTCAGTCTCTCAGTCATGTCCCACTCTTTGCGACCCCATGAATCACAGCACGCCAGGCCTCCTTGTCCGTCACCAGCTCCCAGAGTTCACTCAGACTCACGTCCATCGAGTGAGTGATGCCATCCAGCCATCTCATCCTCCGTCGTTCCCTTCTCCTCCTGCCCCCAATCCCTCCCAGCATCAGAGTCTTTTCCAATGAGTCAACTCTTTGCATGAGGTGGCCAAAGTACTGGAGTTTCAGCTTTAGCATCATTCCTTCCAAAGAAATCCCAGGGCTGATCTCCTTCAGAATGGACTGGTTCGATCTCCTTGCAGTCCAAGGGACTCTCAAGACTCTTCTCCAACACCACAGTTCAAAAGCATCAATTCTTCTGCGCTCAGTCTTTCTTCATAGTCCAACTCTCACATCCATACATGACCACAGGAAAAACCATAGCCTTGACGAGACAGACCTTTCTTGGCAAAATAATGTCTCTGCTTTTGAATATGCTATATAGGTTGCTCATAACTTTTCTTCCAAGGAGTAAGCGTCTTAATTTCATGGCTGCAAAGGCAGTCTAATAAAAATACTCAGCATTTGCTCTATTTTTCAATCATGGAGGAATTCGGTCCTACTTGAACTGAAATTCATGTCACACTGGAAGCTCTGGAGCTTTATGGTATCCGGTGCTTATTTCTGAGGGGGAAGCAGCAGATGGCCTTGTGATAGTTTTGTTTCTGACTCTGAAGATGGCCATTTAATCCCTGTTTCACAGAGGAGGAAGTGGGGACTCAAAATTTCAGTAACCAACTTGGGATCATGCTGCTGACTGAGGTCAGCTGGACTCAAACCTTGTGTCCTGAAAGGGCTTCCCTTGTGGCTTAGACAGTAAAGAATCTGCGTGCAGTGTGGGAGATTCAGTTTCGATC
Source organism: Aepyceros melampus (assembly GCA_006408695.1). Taxonomy (NCBI): domain Eukaryota; kingdom Metazoa; phylum Chordata; class Mammalia; order Artiodactyla; family Bovidae; genus Aepyceros; species Aepyceros melampus. The sequence continues at coordinate 34,290 of SJXQ01001722.1, forward strand.
CCTGGGTCGGGAAGATCCAGTAGAGAAGGGAATGGCTACTCACTGCAGTATTCTTGCCTAGAGAAATCCATGGACAAAGGAGCCTGGCGGGCTACAGTCCATGGGGTTGCAAAGAGTCAGACACGATTGAGAAACTAACAACAACAATATATACTTTGTGTTTATAATAATTAAACTATATATATGTATTTATGTGTGTGTGTGCTAAGTCACTTCAGTCGTGTCTGACTCTTTGCAACTGTATGGACTGCAGCCCACCAGGCTCCTCTGTCCATGGGATTCTCCAGGTAAGAATACTGGAGTGGGCTGCCATGCCCTCCTCCAGAGCATCTTCCCAACCCAGGGTTGAACCCACGTCTTTTTGCATCTCCTGCATTGGCAGGTGGGTTCCTTACTGCTTGCCCCACCTGGGAAGCCCATATATTTATATATCATATATTAATTATATGATATTGAAAGGGCTACAGTCCATAGAGTCGCAAAGAATCAGACACGACTGGAGCAACTTAGCGTGTGCGCACGTACGCACACACACACAGTATAATGATAATATATAGAAATAAATACGTGTCTGATCCTAGCTTGCGGAAGTGTTCCCTCCACCTCGTTGCTCTCTGTCCTAAACTAGCTCTCAGGCTCAGTGAGCCTCTCACCTCTTTCCTTCAAGCCCCCTGAGCCCCTCTGAGCACTGCCCCAGGGATGGGTGCAGGTAACCCAGGCCACTGAGGCTGGTGGGTGCCAGTGGCGGTCTCCGGCAGGGGAGAGGAGACGGTCACGCTGGTGAGGGACAGGAGAGTCTGGGGCCGTGCTCGCCACAGGGGCCATGGGCAAACCAAGGGTGGTGACAAGCCCCTGTCTTTAGCCGGGAGCTGACAACGTTCATGGGCGTTCAGACAGGACGGAGCTGGGATGTCATCGCCAGGCAGGGGCAGAGAAAGCGTGCTGACAGCCCACCGAAGCTTCTGCTTATCTTTCCATCAGGGCTAGAGCCCTTGTTTGCTTAGAATAGCCTGGAATTCCACCCCACTGCTGGGCACCTTTGAAACACAAGCCCAGGGAGTGAAAGGGGGGATGGCCTGCCCAAATCCCCTTCCTGACCATGAACTTGGTGGTCTTGACCAAGAACCAGCCACGGGTGCAAAAGGCCTTGGGCCCCGTTAGACTCCCCCGAGCCTCGCTGATCTCAGCATGGATGTGAAGGGCCATGCTGGATACACATTTCCCGTCAGCGGCAGGGCCGTTTGCACAAACCAGCCTGCAGTCAGCAGTCGGACACAGCAAACAATCTGCATTCTGGCTGCTTCTCAGGCTCCAGGGTAGTGTTTGCAGACAGCCTTGCAGTGATGGGTGGTTCTTGAGCCTGCCTTCAGTGACGTCACGCTGGGCTTGGAAATTGTCATATGGCACAACCAGACGACCAGCTGCTCCAGCACACCCCTGCACCACACGGCTTTGGGAAAGTCCTAATATCAGAGCCGGGGCGATGGAAGAGGGTCCCTCCTAAATGTCAGCGGCTGTAGGGGTGGCACCTGCTCTGTGCCAGGCACGGGGATCTGCAGGGAGAGAGCCACTGCCTCCAGGAAGCCTTTCCTGCCTCCCCCGCCTCCCTAACCTCCATCCTCACCCACGCTGGACAGCGTGCGGACTTCTGTCAGAGCACAGCACTCACCTAGGTCCACCACCGACTTTGAAAGCAGGGTTCTGTTTGTTTTCTTGGCATCACCTTGAACAGCGCCTGGTACCCGTTGAGAAATGCGTGAATGCGTGCTGAAGTGAGGAGCAAGCCCGCCCGTCTGGCAGGGAGGTGGCCCTGCAGCCCTGGAGCTCACACCTTGGTGGACACCGAGCTGGGGGTGGGGTGGGGTGGGACCAGTCAGTGTAAAGCACAGGCTCACGTGACATCGTCTGCTCACTGAGGAATCTGAGGCCCCCAGAGGGTGGTGGGCTCTCCACGTCCAGCCAGGAGGAGAGCGTCTGGTCCCCGAGCGCAGGGCTGTTCTCTCCATGAGATGCTGGGTGCCCTGCGTGAGCAGGCAGCGATGTCAGGGTCTGACCTGGAGACATGGAACCTGCGGGGACAGGACACTTGGGGTTGTTCTTCCTCCACTGCAACTGAGCTGAACTTACCTGCCCTTCCCTCTGAGCCTTGCCTGGGGAGGCCACCATCATGGCCTTTGCTGGGTCCCTACACTGGTCCAGGCAGACCTCCTTGCCACCCCCCAGTAGCTTTACACGGCAGGCTTCTGCTTCCCCGGACAGACACCTGTCTCCCCCGTGCCGTCTGTCCTTCTGATTGCCCTGACCCATCTCTGCTGCTCAAGCTGGACTCGAGCTGCCTCTTGCTCACCATGAACACTGGGCAAGGGTTCAGGTGTCACCCTTCAAAAAAGAGGTGTGGAGAAAGAAGGACCCAGGAGTGTGTCCCATAGGGAGCTGGGACTTCTCTGCTCGGATAAAGGGTTTCCAGGCCCCTGGGACAGTCCTCAGTGTGAGAGGCTGGGGGAAGAGGCTCACACGTGCTTTGTTTCTTCCCATGGGTCACAAGTGGGCACCGTGGATTAGGAGAGAGGGGGACGGGTGTCTTCTGGGCATCTGCTCCATGCCAGGCCCTTTATCTAGACTCTTAAGCTCTTGGTTAGGTAGACGGTGGTAGAGGAGGAAACCAGGCTCACAGAAAAGGAGCTGGCACGGAGCCTAAGGCAAGGGCTCCAAAGCCCGCGCACACAGACTCACTCACGGTGCGAGCTGCACACAGCGGACAGGCTGCAGTGAGCCCGCTGTCTCTCGTCCCTAGGGATGGGGCAGAGCCCGGGGGGATCACTTGGAGGGAGATGCAAGCACCTGGCTCAGGTGGGACTTGATGAGGTCTGAGCGCTCCTGCAGCTCTGAAATTCCCAGAGGGAAATCCTGTCCCTGGTCTGTAGCCTACCAGGCTCCTCCCTCCATGGGATTCTCCAGGCAAGAGTACTAGAGTGGGTTGCCATTTCCTTCTCCAGGGGACCTTCCCAACCCAGGGATCGAACCCGGGTCTCCCACATTCCAGGCAGACGCTTTAACCTCTGAGCCACCAGGGAAGCCCTCCACGTTGCTTCGGTCCCTGCTAACTCCCAAAACACCTTCTGCTCTCTCCCCAGGCGTCGTGCGCCAGGTGCGGCCCATTGTGGGCCCGTTCCACGCCGTCCTGAGGCTGGAGATGAACTACGTGCTCGGGGGTGTGGTGTCGCACCGGAATGTCGTCAGCGTCCACATCTTCGTCTCTGAGTATTGGTTCTGAGGGGCTGGTTCGCAGCGCAGCCAAGTCTGTGCCTCCGGGCCAAGTCATTGCCCTGTGACGACGCCCTGTCCCCGTTTGTACCACCCAGACGTATCTCGGTTTTATGTATTTGTTTGTAGTGTTAGGCCGACATGTATTAAGCTGGGCCAAATGAATTAAGTCCATCTGTTGTCTTTTGGTGTTTAAATAATGAGTCCAATGACTTAACTGTTTGGTTGAAAACCTTGCTTCTCTTTTAACACAAAGGTTAAGTTTTGCTCCCTTTTCCCGTCTCTGGGCTGGGCGTTGCTAAACGACCAAGGTGGGGGAAAAAAAAACATTTTTTCAAGGGGCAGCTAAGTCCAAATGCAAGAGAAGACCAGTTCTTGCCCTGATATTATGAAATTTTGACATTTGGTACTTTTTTTTTTGCCAATCAAGTTTTGTATATGAAATTCTAAAGACAGGGTTACCAAAGAAGAGCAGGTATGATAAATTCTGCCCAGAAGCAGCATGCTGCAGTACCCCGGGGAGCCCTTCAAAGGTCAATTACAATTGTGTGGAAACAGAGATCCCCCGGTAAAGCCACAGCCTGTTAGGTTTGCGTGCAGCTCCAGTATTTCGCCAAAGCAGTCGCTGGGTTTTCTGCACCCTGCCTCCATCCTGTATCATAGGTGGGAAAATAAACAGCTTTGTGAGCCTCCTGATGCTGTGTGCATGGGAATCTTTTAAGAGGGGCAGTCCTGTCTAGCCAAGGGCTTGCAAATATTCCCCAAGACCGTCTCAAAACCCTCCTGCCTCCTGAGGCTCCAGGGTGGGGCCCAGTCTGTGTATTAGGAAAGCCTCCAACCTACATCATTTCTGACAGCTTGCCACCCCCTGACCCTACCTCCCCGTTCCCAGGAAGCGTGGCTCGAGCACACTCCACGCCCCGGGCTCGGCCCAGCAGGCACGTCACGGAGCTCTGCTGGTGGTGTCTCGTGGGCTTTCTGATCCCCTCTAGAAGCCGCCAGGGGGAGATGAGGCTTCTCTTTCGTGGGAAGGAGAGACCACCACATGCACTGAATCCCCCTGCATTCAGCAGTCTGTGCTTCATTTATTCCTCCTGGAAACCCACCCACGTGGGTGCAATTGTGCCCGATTTAGAGACAAGCAAACCGAGCTCAGGGCTTCCCTGGTGGCTCAGCAGTAAAGAATCCGCCTGCCAATGCAGGAGACCTGGGCTCGATCCCTGGGTCAGGAAGATCCCCTGGAGAAAAGAGTGGCTACCACTCCAGTACTCTTGCCTGGAAAATCCCATGGACAGAGGAGCCTGGCGGGCTACAATTCATGGGGTCAGAAAAGAGTGGGACACGACTTAGCAACTGAACAAGAATGACAACTAAACAACAGAATTGGGCCCAGAGAGGACTCAACTACCCAAAGTCACACGACTTTGTAGAGCCAAAGAAGGGATTCAGATTCAGTTCATCAGATTCCAAACTCCATTCCTCTCTAAAAGCCTGTGTCAGAAGAGACGTGGACAGACTGGATTTATGGGGATCCTGCACCACCTTCGGTGTGGACAGTGGACCGAGGGCAGCGTATGCCCCAGGCCCGCTTGCACCTGCAGGAGTCAGCATCCATGCCCTTGGTCTCCACGTACATTTCCTCCAAGTCCCGCCCAGGTTCACCCCATCTTAGGCATCCCATTGGCACCCACCCTGGCACTGGCCACACTCTCAGCCCCGCAGTGGGATTGCAGTGTGGCCGGTGTCTGGTAACCCAAGCATGTCCAACTCTCAAACCTTCGGGAACTCCCAGCGTTTGTGAGGCCACTCATTTGGGGCACTCTTCCACCAAAGCCAGCCAGGCCTGGACCAGCCGGTCACATCTTGGCGGGAAGGGGAAGAACCAGTGTAGGGCTGGGCTGTCCTGGAGTTAGGTCCAGGGATGAGGAGGGTGAGGGGACATCTGAGCAGCTCTCGGTGCCTGTGAACTGGGGTCTGGGCAGGGAAGGGGAGGGTGCCTGGAGTCTGATCATAGGAACGGACGCCTCAGTGCAGTTAAGGAACTGGGGGGAATGGAAGGGCTACATGGGTTCTGGTTCCCATCTGCAGCTTTCAGGGCAAAGCCCCAGAAGCCGGGAAGTTCTGAGCTCAGGCCCTGGGAGAGGTGGGTTTCCAGGAGCCTCTTCCTTCTGAGGACTGAGTGGAGTGGGGTGGGAAGGCTTAGTGCTGGGTCATTCTGGGAAGGGCCTTCCCCAGCTCCTGATAGAGTTAGGGTGAGAGGTGCCATTGGTGAACAGAACCAAGCCTCCTCCTGTCGATTGGCTCTCAGATGAGCACATAACCCAAGCTGGCCAATCAGATCTTCCTGATGGAGGGCAGAGGGGCACGGGAAAGGGCAGAGGAGAGGTGGTGAGGTCCCCAGCTGTGGGATAGAAAAGCAGAGGGGGAAAGGGAAGGGAGTCCGGGTCCTATCTGATTCAGAGAGCCAGAAGGGTCGGGTCTGAACTTCACCTTGGCGGGAGCCAGCTGCCTGAGTCACTACCACCTGCCAAGATTCAGTTTCTGCATCTGCAAAGTGGAGCCAGGAAACCCTGTTCAGCTGCCTGGCTTCCCAATGGCAGTGGGAGCCTGGAGGTGACGGGGCCAGAAGGGCTTTGCAACAGTGAAGTTCTGTGTACCTGTAGGAGACGTTATCCTCAAACGTCCTTGGAGGTAACGATGGTGATAATGATAACTATTGCCACTGTCAAGCCACGCGAATGTCCTCCTGAAGCCACGCGAATCTCCTCCTGAAGCCACGCGAATGTCCTCCTGAAGCCAGGTTTCTGTTTAGTTCTGCATTTCCTTTTCTTTACTCCTTTGCGAGACATTCGGTTATAGATGGTTCTCTATATCACACACAAGCCTAATTTTTCACATTTTATATCATGCTCCAGGCTGGGCACCTGATGGACGGAAAAGCCTCCCATTATTCTTGCAAAGCAATTACTGTCAGCACCCAGTATCAGCTGGGTCAGGTTCCAGAAGGTCTCTTATCACAGTATTCTCCCGGAAGGCTGTATCTGCTTTGAAGAAAGGGAAACTACTCCAACGTTCAGAGCAGCGCCGTGGCACGTGGCAGGAGTGCCTGGGTCCCCTGGCGTCCTGGAGGGACCAGTGTTAAGGCTGAACCTCTTCATCCCGGAAGTGGAGTGAGATGGAAGCAGACTCTTGAATGATGCTTGAAGTCGTAAGAGAGAAATAGAACCATTGCGGAACTTTTACAATATGGCCTAGGGGGAGTCTGGTGGCAGTCGCCGTGACTTCTTGTAACTACATTACTCTGTTGGAGATCGGTCATGGGCCAGGAGTGCCTCTGTCATGGTCCCCCGACACACACACACACACACACACACACACACACACGCACGCGCGCTTCACCCTCAACCCCTCTGCCAGGCCAGCTCAGGCCCATCTTCTGCCGAGAGGCCTCCTGCCAGCCTCACCCCCTGGGCTGGTCCTCTGCCCCCACCACTGATCTCCTGTCCGGCGCTCTTTCTATTCCGGCATGTACCCACAACTCTGTATGAAAGGCTCTCTTCCCCTAACATACTGAATCTGTGACTCTCTTTAAAAAAAACTTACTTTATAATTTTTTTTTAAATGACTAGAGTACAGAGAAGTGAAGTGAAAGTCGCTCAGTCGCGTCCGACTCTTTGCAACCCCATGGAGTGTCCATGACATTCTCCAGGCCAGAATACTGGAGTGGGTAGCCTTTCCCTTCTCCAGGGGAGCTTCCCAACCCAGGGATCAAACCCAGGTCTCCCACACTGCAGGCGGACTCTTTACCGGCTGAGCCACCACACCAGGGCAGCCCGGAGTGCAGAGGAGAGTGTATGAAACCTCTCGCCCCCATCACCCAGCTTCAACAGTCACCGACTCGCTGCTCATCTTCTTTCTGCCCCTGCGTCCCTCGCCCGTGCCTGCAACTCCTCTTATTTTGCAGGTGTATTTTTCAAAGTAAACCTTATTTTTAGATCAATTTTAGACTGACAGAAAAATTATGAAGATAGCTACTGTATCGGAGAAGGCAATGAATGGCAACCCACTCCAGTACTCCATGGCCTGGAGAATGCCATGGACGGAGGAGCCTGGTGGGCTGCAGTCCATGGGGTCACGAAGAGTCGGACAGGACCGAGTGACTTCACTTTCACTTTTCACTTTCATGCATTGGAGAAGGAAATGGCAACCTACTCTGATGTTCTTGCCTGGAGAATCCCAGGGACGAGGGAGCCTGGTGAGCTGCCATCTCTGGGGTCGCACAGAGTCAGACACGACTGAAGCAACTTAGCAGCAGCAGCAGCAGCTACTATATACCCACTCCCCAGTTTCTCCATGTTAATATTTTACTTTCACATGGTACGTTTGTTACAGTTGATGAACCCATGTTGTTGAGTCGCTCAGTCGTGTCCGGCTTTGTGGCCCCGTGGACTGCAGCACACCAGGCCTGCCTGTCCCACACCATCTGCCGGAGTTTGCCCGAGTTCATGTTCATTGCACCGGTGGTGCCGTCCAGCCATCTCATCCTCCGACGCCCTCTTCTCCTCCTGCCCTTGATCTTTCCCAGCATCAGGGAAAGATAATGAACCCATGTAGACACATTATTATTAACTAAAATACATCCTTTTTCTGGTTTCCTTAGTTCATGCCTAACACCCATTTGCTGCCCCAGGACCCCACCCAGGATCCCATATGTAGTCATCCTGCCTCCTTAGCTCCTCTGGGCTGTGATGGTTTCTCAGACTTGCCTTGTTTTCAATGACCCTGGCAGTGTTGTGGAGGACTGAGCGGGGTTTGGAGGGTTGTAGGATGCCCCTCTGTTAGGTTTCAGCTGATATTTTCTCAGGATTAGACTGGGTTCATGGGTGTTGAGGGGAGGACCATAGCTGTGAAGTACCCATCCCGTCCCATCACGTGTTGGCTTGTGTGGCATGAGCCATCCCTGTGTAACTGACCTTGGTTACCTGGCAGAGATGTGCCTCTCAGGCTTTCTCACCGTAAAGTCACCCTCCCCTCATCAGCTCTGAACTCTGGGACGAGCTGACCATGCACAAGTCAGCCTGAAGGACTTACTCTCCAGCATCTTGAGGGCCGAGTGCAGGAAGATTTTCCAGCAAATCCCAGATACCACGTCGCTTCATGTTTCAAAATCTTCGATGCTTTCAAAATATGCATTTCTAAAGATAAGGACTTCTTACCACCACACGCATTATACCTCACCATATTCACAATGAGCCTTTAATATTTTCTAATAAGTAGCTTATATTTCTAATTCAGCTCAACAAGCATTTAGTTAGATAGGTATAAGTACCCCAGGAGGGATACAAGGATAAGGAAGATACAACACCTGCTCCCTGGGGATGGGGGCAAAATAGAAGGCAGTTATTTCCTTAACATGTGTGGCTCAGCAGGTAAAGAATCTGCCTGCAATGCGGGAGCCCTGGGTTCGATCCCTGGGTTGGGAAGATACCCTAGAGAAGGGAATGGCTACCCACTCCAGTATTCTGGCCTGGAGAATTCCATGAACAGTATAGTCCAATGGGGTTGCAAAGAGTCTGACATGACTGAGCGCCTTTCACTTCACATTTCCTTAGCAGGAGGAACTTTTCATTTACCGAAGGATTCACTTTGGGGCTGTTTCACAAAACCACCTCCCCTTTGTGCGCCTGGTTTACCCAAAAGTAGACTCGTCCCTTTTGATCCTTCAAGTCTCAGCCCAAATGCACCTCCCGGAGTTGAGGCTTCTCCTGGACTCCAACCACCCAGGGCCCAGACTCCTTCCTACAACATGGGATTCTTTCTTTTAACATTTTATTAATTTTTTACAAATTAACAAATTATTATTTGTTTGGCTCTACCAGGTCTTAAGTGCACCACATGGGATCTTTAATCGCAGCATGTGAACTCTTAGTTGTGACTGTGGGACCTAGTCCCTGACCAGGGGTTGAACCCCAGCCCCCTGCATTGGGAGCTCAGAGTCTTAGACACTGGACCACTAGTGTGTTTAGTCACTTCAATCGTGTCCGACTCTCTGTGACCCTATGGACCATGGCCTGAGAGGCTCCTCTGTCCATAGGATTCTCCAGGCAAGAATATAGGAGTGGGTTGCCATTTCCGTCTCCAACTGGACCACTAGGGAAGTCCCTATAACACATATTTCAAACGCACACCCCAAATGGTCCCAAGACTGCCTGACCTGGGGCTCCAGATGTGGTCACCTGGTTCCAAGCAGGGCTCTGGGCCATTCCTAGGCCAGGTGGTCAGAGCCAGGAACAATAGCCCAGGCAAGAGGGGTAAGGGGAATAGCGTGATTGGGAGCTCCTGTGCACTGCCCCCAAGGCTGAATAGAGTAGGGAGGTTGGAGGGCAGGGGGGAGGCTGGAGGGCAGGTAGGAGGCTGGGCAAAGGCCAGCCAGAGGGAAGGACAACTCCCCACCCCCACTCCAACTCTGGTGAATGAAATCAAGTTTAAAGTTAAAAGTTACTATTTATGTATGTGCAGGCAATTGAATAGCATCCCCCAAAAGATATGTTCAAGTCCTAACACCAAGTCCCTGGAAATGTCCCCTTTGGAAACGGAATCTTGGCAGGTGTGATCAAGTTGAGAATCTCAGGATGAGCGCATCCTGGATTTGGGGTGGGTTCTGAATCCAATGACTGGGGACTTCCTTCGGGTCCAGTGGTTAAGACTCCACGCTTCCACTGCAGGGGGTGTGGGTGCAATTCCTGGTCTGGAACTAAGATCCTGCATGCCTAGAGGCTGGTCAAAAGATTAAAAAAACCCAGTGACTGATGTCTTATAAAGATAAGAAAGGGAAACTCGACCCACAGATGTACAGGAGAAGGCCTGGTGAAAATGGGGGAGGAGACTGGAGGGAGGTGTCCCCAGGCCAGAGATTGCTGACGGTGACCAAAGCGGGGAAGAGGAGGCCCCCGGAGACTCCAAAGGGAGCCAGCCCCACCCACACCCTGATTTCTGACTACCAGCCTCCGCTGTGAGATAACAGATATTTGTCATTTTGAGTCACTAAGTTTGTGTTAATTTCTTACAGCATCCCTAGGAAACTGGTGCCGTGTGTAGGTTTGTGTGTGTACACATACATATATGTACGTGTGTGCGTGCATGCTAAGTCACTTCAGTCATGTGTGGCTCTTTACAACCCCCTGGACTGCAGCCCACCAGGCTCCGCTGTCCATGGGATTCTCCAGGCAAGAATACTGGAGTGGGGTACCACACCCTCCTCCAGGAGATCTTTCCTATCCAGGGATGGAACCCACGTCTTTATGTCTCCTAGCTTGGCAAGAGGGTTCTTTACCACTAGTGCCACCTAGGAAGCCCAGGTATATGTACGAAAGCGAAAGTGTTATTCACTCCATTGTGTCCGACTCTTTGTGGCCCCATGGACTGTAGCCCGCCAGTCTCCTCTGTCCTGTCCACGAAATTCTCCACGCAAGAATACCTGAGTGAGTTACCATTCCCTTCTCCAGGGGATCTTCCCGACCCAGAGATCAAACCCATGTCTTGCCTATTACAGGCAGATTCTTTACCATCTGAGCCACCAGGGAACCCCAATATTTTTAATTCCTGCTCAGTAACTTCCCAGGTGGGCCTAATGGTAAAGAGCCTGCCTGCCTATGCAGAAAATGTAAGAGACCCAGGTCCAATCCCTGGGTCGGGAAGATCCCCTGGAGAAGGAATGGCTCCCCACTCCAATATTCCTGCCTGGAGAATTCCATGGACAGAGGAGCCTGGTGGGCTGCAGTCCATGGGGTCACAAAGAGTTGGACACAACTGAGTGACTTAGCATGCAGTATACATGGTTTATTGCTTTCTTGGAGAATGCAGATAGTGAATGAATACTGTTATAGTTGATTTGCAATGCTGTGTGAGTTTCAGCTGTACAGCCTTTCTCACATTTTTCAAATTATGGCCCACTGGAGTGGAGATGTGTGCTCCCTTGGTCTCGAGCACACCAGCCCCATCAGGACAGCCTGTTTCCCTGGGAACTGGCACCAGAAGGGTGGCACGGAGCACAGGAATCATCAGCTTGCCATAATGGTCCACCAAAGTCCGGCATCCTGAGTGACAGCAGGTGGCACTGAGACCAAAGTGCCTCTGCATTCCCTCTGGACATTTCCGCCACAATTCACGGTGTCCACTGCAAGTTCAAGGTGTCACTGTTCAATTATTAAACATGACGGGGCGTTTGGAGGCTTTGACGCACGGTGGTAAGCAATCTGTCTTTAACACAGCCACCTTATTAATATGTGTGGCAGCTCCTGCATGAATCAGTGTCATTTAACTAGGCAATGGCATTATAATCACCCATGAAATTATGCATAGGAAGGTCAATGGGACAAGTCAGACTGAAATGATTACTTTGATGATTAAAGCCTCCTAGACTTGGTCTCCCTGCAGATAAATGTCCCTCTGGCTTGTTCCCTGCTGATTTTCTGCAGAAACTCAAGAGTCCAGAGCTGTGACTCTGTGAGCCTCCTTCCAGGTGGTGGTGCCACGTGAAATGAATGCAGGGCTCTCCCTAGTTAGAGCTGGTCAATAGACCATCCTAACTGCTATTTCTCCAACTGCCCTGACCTCCAGTCCTGCTTCTTCCTGGTAATTTGTTCCTTCAGAGTAAAATACACTTGACCCCAACTCCTCCACCTCCTTGGTGAGACCCCCTGGTCCCATTCCTTCCATCTACTCTCTTTAGTTTTCAGTTGATTCATCCAGGTACCTCTTTTCACTCCCCTCCCATTGGTGACTCATTTTACCCGAGTCTCCTCCCCTCTCTGTCTAAGCCTCCACACAGCTGCCAGGTCATCTTTTGGAGAAACCAGCTTGGATGGGAGCGCCTCCTGGTCTCCAGTCCTCAGGGCCTCTGACACCAACCTTGTGGTATGGCTACGGGACCCTTCACCTTTGGGCCACACTCTTACTGCCCACCACTCCTCCCATCCACTCCACACAGGGTCCAGGCACGCAGGCTCTGAGCCTCTGCACATGGGGATCCATTCACCTGGAATGACCTCCCCCCACCCTTCTCTGTAAGGTGAACTTCTCCTGACCCCACATGACCCAGCATGGGACGCCAACTGCTCCAGGTATACATCCAGAGGCGTCAAAGGCAGGGACCGAACAGATACTTGAACACAGGTGCTCAGAGCAGCACTGCTCATAATCTGCCAAGAGGTGGAGCCAACCCAAGTGTCCATCAGCAAAAAATGGCCAAACCAGATGTGGTCTGCCCACGCAACGGGGCATGATTCAGAACAGAGAGGGCGGTTTTGATACGTGCGGCAGCATGGGCAGACCTTAACAACAGCATGCGTAATGAAGTAAGCCAGACAGGGGACGAACGTTACATGATTCTGTTAATAAGGGGTCCCTAGCGACTTCCCTGGTTGTCCAGTGGTTAAGATTTCACCCTCCAGTGCAGGGGGTTCAGGTTTAATCCAGGGTCAGGGAACTAGACCCCACATGACCTACAGCCAAATATATACATATATATATAATATAACGGGTTACCTTGGTTAGCCCTAACTGCTGTTTTTATCAAAACCAAGAGGGCGCCAGAAAGAGGAGCAGAAAACATATTTTCCTGTCAGGAGAGGGGGACGGGGGGCGGGGCTGCCCAGGAAGGGCCTTGGCCCAGGGATGCCCGTGAAGGCCTGGGCTGCCAGACTCCGCTTTGTCAGCTTTATGTCCGTGATATGCCATCCCAGTGTTAGGAGGCTCCTGCACCCAGCAGCCTTGCAGCCGGTGGCATCTGGAAAGCGTGGAGGAGTCGTGGAAGGAAAATGGCCTTGGTGCCATGACTTTTCCTTCAAGACACAACTCTGGTAATAGCAACAACAGCCGGCAAAGGAGCTCACCACAGCGTTCCAGAAGGTGACGAGCAAGGAGACACTGGCCCCGAGCATGGTGACAGCGGTTCAGCAGCTCAGTCACGTCTCGTGACCTCTATAGACTGCAGCTGGCAAGGCGCCTCTGTCCATGGGGGTTCTTCAGGCAAGAATACTGGAGTGGATTGCCATGTCCTTCTCCGGGGCATCTTCCCAACCCAAGGATCGAACCCGGGTCTCCTGCACTGCGGGTGGGTTCTTAACCAACAGAGCACTGGGAAAGCTCCTGACCCGAAGCAGGAAGCACCTGTTCAGACAGGAAGCAGAGGTCCTGTGGGCTGCAAGCTTGATGAGGAAAAAGATAAGAGAAAACCTCCCCAGTTTCAAAAAATAAAGAAGAAACCGCTGAAAAGCAGTCACATTTTGAGCGTATGAAGAGAGACTAAATCAATTAAAATTTTCTACTATCAGAGAATACAGCTCATTGAGGTGAACAGCGCCCGTGTTTCACATATCTTTTTAAAGTAACACTCAGCTACTCGCTGTGAAGTGAGGTCGATGGCTTCCAGAGATGGCCACACCGGCCCTTGCATGCAGACGCTGCCCCATCCATCAGCCAAGGAAGCCTGTCTCCCCTCTCCTTGAATCTGGGTGCACTTGTGACTGGACCGAGAGAATGCAGTGGAGGTGACACTGAGCCAGACAAGGGTGCCAAAGACCCTGAAACAAAGACCATGAGGACTGCCTCTGGGGGCAAACGGGATTGGATTTGCTGACCAGCTGCAGTGCAGGGGAATGCGCGCCATGGGGAGNGCCTGTCTCCCCTCTCCTTGAATCTGGGTGCACTTGTGAGTGGACCGAGAGAATGCAGTGGAGGTGACACTGAGCCAGACAAGGGTGCCAAAGACCCTGAAACAAAGACCATGAGGACTGCCTCTGGGGGCAAACGGGATTGGATTTGCTGACCAGCTGCAGTGCAGGGGAATGCGCGCCATGGGGAGGCGAGGAGTGTCTCCACAAGCAGGTGCTGTTGTGCTGTGCTTAGTCACGTCCAATCCTTTGCGACCCCATGGACTGCAGCCCGCCTGGCTCCTCTGTCCGTGGGCATTCTCCAAGCAAGAATACCGGAGTGGGTAGCCAAGACCTTCTCCAGGGGCTCTTCCCGACCCAGGGATCGAACCGAGGTCTCCCGCATTGCAGGCAGATTCTTTACCATCTGAGCCAGCAGGGAAATGGGAAGGGGACGTAAGAAAGGATTTGCTGTAGAGGCTGGGCTTATAGTGGGTGGTTTTGGAGAGCTCAGGAACTGAGGTTTTTTCTGTGGAATGGATGCTGTCGAGAATTGGGATAATTCCATGATTGGGACCTTAATAATTCTTACCTAGAAGCCAGAAAGACTGGAATGAGGCACATATTAGAATTAGAAAGGCAGCAGCGGTCACTGAGCAGTCACAGGGACCAGCCACAGCGTTCTTAGCTCTGTCTGCGTTTAGACGTGATCATATGGTGTTGCTTGGGGGTTTTATTTTGCGGGGAGTTCTTTTGCTTTGTTCTTGTTCTATCTTGGTCACAGAATGACCTTGTCGAATGTTCCTCTTCAGTGAAAATGTTTATATTTAATGGTTGAACAATGAGTATAGGACAGCTCCTAGCAGCACCAAGGTTTAGCTGAGAGTGCCCAGCTGGCTCCCAACATAAGAGATTTTTTTCTCTCTTTCAAAGGGACATAATCTTTAAGAATCCCGACAACTTCCACTTTTGCTTGAGATAAGCCAACCAGGTGAGAAGTTCAAGCACAGGTACACCTCATTTTCATTTTCCTGCACTTTGCTTTATTGTGCTTTGCAAATGTTGCATTTTTAACACCTTACAGGCCTGTGGCAACCCAGAGTCAACCAAGTCTGTCGGCACCATTTTTCCAACAGCATTTGAAGCCACTTCATGTTTCCATGTCACATTTTGGTAGTTCTTACAATATTTCAAACTTTTTTGTTATTATATTTGCTATTGTGATCTATGATCCATGATCATCAATGTTATCATGGCAAAAAGATTATGACTCACTGAAGGCTCAGATGTTGGTTAGCATTTTTCAGCAATAAATTAATTTTTAATTAAATTAATTTTTAAAATTAAGGCATGTGCATTATTTATTTAGACAGCGCTATTGCATACTTAACAGGTTACAGTATAGTGTGGACATGACTTTTATATGCACTAGAAAACTGCAAATTCCTGAGCCTTGCTTTAGTATAATGTTCTCTTTATTGTCTGCTATGGAAACAAACTCACAGTACCTCCAAGATATCCTTGTACTTTGAGACCACCGTGCTGTATGGAAGCCCTTACTCATCACACAGCAAGAAAAAACCACGAAACCGGCTAAAATAAGAGCTGTTACCCTAATTATATGACTGTAGTCAAGCTATCCCAGCCAGTGAATGTGAACCATCTTAGCTGATCTTGGAGCAGAGATAAGGTGTCCCTGCTATGACCTAATGGAATTCCTGGGCTACAGAATTCTGAGAAATAAAACGGCTATTGTTTTAATCCACTATGCTTTGGACTAACTGGTAATATAGCAATCTATAGTTGAAATGAGTAGCAAGCCATGTTATATGATGCTGGGAAGATGATCCTTGCTTTACCCAATTGAAACTGAAGGGTTGGACACTGAGACAACCATTGTTTAAATTTTTTAAAGATGAATCACAGGCTGGGCCATGTCCGGAGCTGAGCCTGTCCCCCAGGGCCGATCCAGAAGTGGCAGGATTGGGTGGCCCCCAGCTGCGCAGTCTTGCCTCGTCCACCCAAGTACATCTATCACATCCCAAGCGCAATCCCATTTCATCCAAGCCTTTCCCAGCGCCTCCTAGGAAACTATGCCCTCCACACTCATTATTATCACTCCAGGGTGCCATGGCAGCCGCCTGCAAACCAGGCAGTTTCTCGCGCCCTTTCAGCTGGCATGTCGGCTAGATTCAGGGGTGGCCAAGTTCTAATTACAGCAGAACCAGAGGAAAAGAGCACAGGCGTATTTTTCAATGTCAGGCTGTGTTTGCAATAAAGGTAGATTGGGTGGGAGAGGTTCCCTTGTGCATGTAGACAAAATAAGCTGTACACGTAGCAAAATGTGAAACAGGTTCTTTGCTGTCGTTTCTTTGCTTCCCATCTCCCTCCTTGGGGTCTACCCTTGTTCCTTTCACGAGCACTAGCTCTTCGAGAGCTTGCTACCCTTCCTACTTGAGTTCAGCATAATTCAGTGAAACACAGCACAAGCCACAAATGTGAACCACGTATGTAATTTTAAATCTTATAGTAGCCATGTTGAACCAAAGAGAAACAGATAGAATTACTTGTAATAACATTTTCTTTTTTTTTCTTTTTTTTTGTAATAACATTTTCTTAGCTTAATACATCCAAAACTTTATCATTCCAATATGCATGCAATATAAAAGCATTTAATGAAATATTTCACTCTTTGTGTTTTCTTATAAGAATCCAGTATGTTATTTACTCCGACAGCACATCCCAGTTCAAATGAGCCACATTTCAAGTGTTCAGTTGTCACATGTGGAGATGACTACCACCTCGGACAGCACAGGACACCTCTATCTAACTGAAATTTACCTGCCTAGTATTCCCTTCTCACTGACTATTTGGTAACTCTGTCCAATAAGTTAATCCAACTATGAGACAGGTATACCTTCAGTGAAATATATTAGCATGAAAGGAGATATAGAATGCCTTGATAAATGCTGCCAGAGTTATGGCACTTTCAAATGCTCAACCACTGTAAACCTCAAATCACAAAGGTGAGCTTCTATGCCTACATATGATGTCATTATGAAGGAGAAAATAAGAAGCCTAAGAAAAATTTTTACAGAACCCAGAACTGATCCTGATTTTGGTTAACTTCAAGATTTTTTTTTTCTAGAAGAATTTGCAGAGTAATAGGTAAATAAATCCCCAAGAAATCTCTAAGTTACAACAACAGTGTACCTTCTGAAAACTTACCTTACAAAAGAATCAGAAAATCCTTAACAAATCCTCCTGAGTGAAGCAGCAATATCTGTAAAAAGCATAAAGTAGAAAAGTGAAGTGAAAGTCAGTCGCTCAGTCGTGTCTGACTCTTTGTGACCCCATGAACCATACAGTCCATGGAATTCTCCAGGCCACAATACTGGAGGGGGTGGCCTTTCCCTTCTCCACAGACAAATTAGAGAAGAAGGCCCATCCAAAAGTGAGGAAGACGCGACGTGGCTGGAAAAGGGCACAGGCTCTGAAGTCAGGCAGACTTGCCGTCACTACGCAAGTACAGATAGACGCCCGCTGGGTCCCAGTTCCCTTGGGTGGTAGAAAAATCTTATGTTCCAGGCCAAGCCATGGATAGACTGACATAGGCCTAATACCACGTGAGACCCTAAGAGACAATAAATGTTTCAGTTCAGTTCAGTTCAGTCGCTCAGGCGTGTCCAGGTTTTTGTGACCCCATGGATCGCAGCACACCAGGCCTCCCTGTGTATCGTCAACTCCCGGGGTTTACTCAAACTCATGGCCATCCAGTTGGTGATGCCATCCAACCATCTCATCCTCTGTCGTCCCCTTCTCTTCCCGCCTTCAATCTTTCCCCGCATCAGGGTCTTTTTCACCCAGTGAGTTAGCTCTTCACATCAGGTGGCCAAACTATTGGAGTTTTCAGCTTCAGCATCAGTCTTTCCAATGAACACTCAGGACTGATTTCCTTTTGGATCAACTGGTTGGATCTCCTTACCTGCTTATTATGCTAGAATGAAGACTGATCAGCTTTCAGCCATAAATAGCTGTTGCTTGGGTCCATGAAAAACCCCAGAGTGAGAGAGTAAACCACAGTACATGGCCTGCTCATTGGGCCTCTCCAAGCCCGCTGCTCCCTGCGGCGACCCCATCCTGCAAGGCAAGGGAAAGGTCGTTTCAGGATGGTCAGCTCCCTTGGGAGCAAGCAAGCGCTCACAAACGCTGGGTATCACAGTCATCATCGCAGTTCCAGGAGCCAGTATTTTCGGGTGGAGGGGCCGCTCCTTGGTCAGCTGGTCTCCTTCAGCCAATCAGCTGTGGTGGGGCTGGGGCGGGGGGAGGTTCTGAGGTCGGCTAAGAACTTATCCCAAAGATGAGAAGGCTGCAAGGCAGTCTCCCGAATTCTGTATCACATCACAGAGATGAGAGCACTGAGCTCAGAGAGCGTTAAGTCTCTTGTCCCGCTCACTCCCTGAGTTCAGGGACTGCGGCTGGTTGTGTTACAGAGCCCTGGTACCCACCTCCTCACCCCACTCCCAGGGCTATGGAAGAGGGCTACAAATATTTATTGAATGAAAGTGGGAGTGTGATAGCTCAGTAGGGTCTTATCTTTTGCGATTATATGGACTGTATGTAGCCACCAGGCTTCTCCATCCGTGGGATTTTCCAGACACAATACTGGAGTGGGTTCCCATTTCCTTCTCCAAGGGATCTTTGGGACCCAGGGATCAAACTCACACCTCCTGCATTGCAGGCAGACTGTCTGAGACACGAGGGAACCTCACTTGTTGAATAATTCATCACAAAGCTGGTGGCTCAGATGCTAAAGAATCTGTCTTCAGTGCAGGAGGTGTGGTTTGATCCTTAGCTCAGGAATATCCCCTGGAAAAGAGAATGGCAGCCCACTCCAGCATTCTTGCCTGGGAAGTCCCATGGAAAGAGGAGCCTGGCGGGCTACAGTCCTTAGGGTTGCAAAGAGACTGACACTCTCACTTTCAAGGAACTCCAGAACTCAAGCTTGGTCTCCTATTGTTCCAGTTCTTGGCTGCTCATTTAAATCACCGGGGGATTTTAAAAACTGCCACCCCAGAGATGAATCAGGCTTTGAGATATTGTAAAAACCTTCCCAGATGATGCTGCCACACATCCTGTGTTAGGAACCACTGTACTAGTTCAGTAGTTCTTAACCTTGAGTGTACAGCAGCAGCATCTGAGGGTCTTCATTTACTTTTCTGTTTTCTTTGTGGCTGAGCAGCAGAGCATGTGGAATCTTAGATCCCTGACTAGAGATCACAGTCACCCCCCAGTCTTGGAAGCAGGAAGCACACAGGAGTCTTAACCACTGGACAACCAGGGAGGTTCCCTGAAGGGCTTTTAAAATCCCATTGCTCAGGCACACCCCCAGGCCTATTAAATCATGCTTTCGCCACCCCCACACATCCTGATATGCAGCCAAAGTTGAGCACCCTGTTCCCAGCAGCTCTTCACAGATTTCAATCTGCACTGAATTGCCTGAAGATCTTATTAAAATGCAGATTCTGGGTCAATGAGTCTTGGATAGGCCTGAGACTCTGCATTCTAAAAACGTCCCCCATGGGTGGTACTTCAGCTACTAGGGTGAGGACCACACTTTGAGTAGCAAAGCACTGCTTGGCAGCCACTCTAAGATTCTGGGAAAGCTGCTTTAATGAAGTCAGAATGATCTGGAGTTAGTTGTTTATCTGTTGATTGTAGCAAATGATTGCTTCTAAGCTGCAGTGATTGTTTTCAGGAACTCTCTTTCCCTTCATAGCTCTGATGAAGAAGAATCTCACGATTTGTTCATGTAGAAGTTGATGTTGCTGAGTGGTTACTAGCACAGATATCCTGGCTTGGAAACCTGTCACAGCCACTGAATAGCTGTGAACTTTGGGCAATTTCCTAAACTGTTCATTGCCTCAGTTTCTTTATATGTGCATTGGATATTATATGCATATTATATGTTGAACGTACTAATATGTTCAACATCACTAATCGCCAGTGATGATTAAGTACTGATCATAAATCAAAACCACAATGAGATAACCTCCCACCCCTGTTAGACTGACTACTTATTGACAAAAACACGAGAAATAACAAATGTTGCTGAGAATGCAAAGAAAGGGGAAGTTTGTGCATTGTTGGTGGGAATGTAAATTGGTGCAACCACAGTGGAAAACAGCATGGCTCTTCCCTCACAAATTAGAAATAGAGCTACAATATGATCTAGGGATCCCACTTCTGGGTAGGTGTCTGAAGGAAGTAAAATCACTATCTTGAAGAGATATCTGAGCTCCCATATTCATCACTTCATGGGAAATAGATGGGGAAACAGTGTCAGACTTTATTTTGGGGGGCTCAAAAATCACTGCAGATGGTGACTCCAGCCATGAAATTAAAAGATGCTTACTCCTTGGAAGAAAAGTTATGACCAACCTAGATAGTATATTCAAAAGCAGAGACATTACTTTGCCGACTAAGGTCCATCTAGTCAAGGCTATGGTTTTTCCTGTGGTCATGTATGGATGTGAGAGTTGGACTGTGAAGAAGGCTGAGTGCAGAAGAATTGATGCTTTTGAACTGTGGTGTTGGAGAAGACTCTTGAGAGTCCCTTGGACTGCAAGGAGATCCAACCAGTCCATTCTGAAGGAGATCAACTCTGGGATTTCTTTGGAAGGAATGATGCTAAAACTGAAGCTCCAGTACTTTGGGCACCTTATGCGAAGAGTTGACTCATTGGAAAAGACCCTGATGCTGGGAGGGATTGGGGGCAGGAGGAGAAAGGGACGACCGAGGATGAGATGGCTGGATGGCATCATGGACTCAATGGATGTGAGTCTGGGTGAACTCCCGGAGTTGGTGATGGACAGGGAGGCCTGGCCTGCTGCGATTCATGGGATTGCAAAGAGTCGGACACGACTGAGCGACTGAACTGAACTGACTGAACTGATATTCATTATTCATAATAGCCAAGATATGGAAACAGTTCACAGTTCAGTCACTCAGTTGTGTCCAACTCTTTGCCACCCCATGGACTGCAGCATTCCAGGCCTCCCTGTCCATCACCAACTCCCAGAGTTTACTCAAACTCATGCTCATCGAGTCAGTGAGGCCATCCAGCCATCTCATCCTCTGTCATCCCCATCTCCTCCTGCCCTCAATCTTGACCAGAATCAGAGTTTTTTCTAATGAGTCAGTTCTTCATATCAGGTGGCCAAAGTATTGGAGTTTCAGCTTCAACATCAGTCCTTCCAGTGAATATTCAGGACTGGTTTCCTTTAGGATGGACTGGTTGGATCTCCTTGCTGTCCAAGGGACTCTTAAGAGTCTTCTCCAACACCACAGTTCAAAAGCATCGATTATTGGCATCCAGCTTTCTTTATGATCCAACTCTCACAATCATAGTGCCCACCAGTGGAGGAATGGAGGTACAGATATACACATGGGATATTATTCAACTGTTAAAAAGAAGGAAATCCAACCACTTGCAATAACATCAATGAAACTTTAGGGTTTTGTGATATTGAAATAAATCAGACAGATAAATACTTTATGATCTTAGTTATACTAGATTTTTTTTTAAAGCCAAACTCCCAGACACAGAGAGTAGATTGGTGATTGCCAGGGCTTGGAGGATGGGGTAAATGGAGAGATCTTAGTCAAGGGTACAGACTTCCAGTTATGAGATGAATGTTTTCTGGGGATCTGATGTGCAGTAAGGCGACTGTAATTAACAATACTATACAATGTCCTTGAAAGTTGCTAAGAGAATAGATCTTAAATTCTCAGCACACACACACAAATGGTAATTATGTGAAGTGATGGATATGTTAACTGACCTTATTGTGGTAATCATTTGGCAGTATATATGTTAATCAAATCATCACCTTGTACATCTTAAACAGACAGTGTTATGAGTTAGTTATATGTCAGTAAGGTGGGAAAAAAGTATTTATGAATAAGTTCTTACGGATATTAAATGAGTTAATACATTGGACTTAAAACAGCACCACACTGTAAGTGCTTCAGTATCACTGAGTTTATTGTTATTTTTCACGAAGCGTTTGCTGATCTTTCTGGAGCTTCAAAGGTCAAGAGCTCTGGAACAGGACTGCCTGGATTCAAAGTCCTTCTCCACTTGGCTGTGAGGCAGGGGCAGTGGGCTGCTCCGCTCTGCGCCCTGGTTTCCTCGTGTGAGAATGGAAATAATGACAGCACCTGCCACTTACAGCCGTTGCAAAAACAAATGATGCGCCATGCACTTCGGATAGGGCCGGCCGCAAGGCAAGCATGCAGCGGGTGTTCGTGGTTGCTGTTGTCATTACTGATACCACATGCTGGGCACAGGAGAGACAAAGGTAAACAAGGAAATGGAAGCAGAGCCCTTGTCAGAGCTAAAGAGAAATTGCAAATGTAAAACCTTTGATTTAATGAGGTTTTACAGTATCCAGTCATCCTTGAAAAGAAAGTGGGAAAAAGGAAATTCTGTCAGTTAATATCTCCTGTATCTAGAGTCATTCTCTTGGTTTACAGCAGTTATTTTTGCTCTTTGCCTTAGGCCTCTCATTTGCTTAAAACTGATGGCTTGAGAAGGGAAATTCATCTGGATTCCTTCGCTGAGCTGACAGCGCTGCACTGTTATTATGATGATTTATCGGTATTCTTTCTCCGCGGCTTTTGACAAGCAAAGAAAGGAGTTTGCTGTCTTAGGCCTTGACTTTGATAGACACACTCTCCCAAAAAAGCAGCTTATGTTTTCTGATCTCACATCCTTAGAGCTCTATTTGTGGGTCCAGTTAAACCAAAACCTCCTGAATTTGCCCTAGATAAAGCATAGACTCCTACTTATATAATTATCAGATATGTTCTACAGAAAAAAAATAGTCTATCAAATAAGTATCATATAGCAATGACTACCATGGATCAACCTGTCTCCTAAGCACCAGAATATTCATGATAGAGGTTTGGGGAACACAAACTCCAATTCTTGGGAACACAGCCCCAAGTTCCTGGGAACATCTGTTTTCTAAAGAACATTCTTGGTGATGAGCTCTCCCCGGGTTCAGCAGTGCCGAGAAAATAACCTTTATGGTTAGAGATGGATGCCAATAGGTGATTAGACGTTTTTTGTGTTATTTGTATTTGCTAACATACATACACATTCACCTGTGTAAACTGGCAAAAACAATGCCTAAAAAGGGAGCTGAGAATAAGCGTAAGCTGGAGTTTGAGATCTATCTGTATTCATTTCCTAGGGTTACCGTAAAGAATTATGTACCATAATCACCAAGCTACTAACTCGGTAGCTTGAAACAACAGGAATTATTCTCTGACCCTTCTGGAGGCCAGAAGTCCAAGTGCAGGCAGGGCACGCTCCCTCGGAAGGCCCGGTAGGAGACCCCTTCTCTGCCCCCTTTCACCTCCAGTGAGTCCCTGGCTTCTGCCTGCATCTCCGCAGTCTCTGCCTTCCCCTTGCATCCTCCCTATGCATCCTCTCCATGCGTCTCTCTTTCACGTGTGTCTTGCAGAGATACTTGTGATAATTCAGGATGATCTGCACAGACCCCTTCCCAAATAAGGTCACAGTCACAGATTCTCAGGATGCGAATGGAGAATGGAGACATACCCTTTAGGAGCTGCCGGTCAACCCACGACCACATCCAAGGAACAAAATCATCTGTTGCTGTGGTTTAGTCACTGT
This sequence comes from Aepyceros melampus, assembly GCA_006408695.1. Lineage (NCBI taxonomy): Eukaryota > Metazoa > Chordata > Mammalia > Artiodactyla > Bovidae > Aepyceros > Aepyceros melampus. The sequence continues at coordinate 57,912 of SJXQ01001722.1, forward strand.
GTCCGACTCCTTGCGTCCCCTTGGACTGCAGCGCACCAGGCTGCCCTGTCCTTCACTATCTCCTGGAGTTTGCTCAAACTCCGGTCCATCAGGACTGGCCAGGTGGCTCAACGGGTAAAGAATCTGCCTGCAATGCAGGAGACACAGGAGATGCGGGTTTAATCCTTGGGTCTAGAAGATCCCCTGGAGGAGGAAATAGTAACCCACTCCAGTACTCTTGCCTGGAAAATCCCACGGACAGAGGAGCCTGGTGGGCTACAGTCCACAGGGTTGCAGTCAGACTTGACTGAGGCAACCGAGCATGCATGCACACATGTCCATGGAGGCGGTGATGCCAGCCAACCATCTCATCCTCTGTCGCCTCTTCTCCTCCTCCCCTCAGTGTTTCCCAACATCAGGGTCTTTTCCAATGAGTCGGCTCTTTGCATCAGGTGGCCAAAGTATTGGAGCTTCAGCTTCAGCATCAGTCCTTCCAGTGAATATTCAAGGTTGATTTCCCTTAAGATTGACTGGTTTGATTTCCTTGCTGTCCAAGGAACTCTCAAGAGTCTTCTCCAAATGATCTGTAATCATAATTAATTCAAAAGTAATTAAAACATCTATCACATGAAACCCTAAAGTTATATAATCGTGGACAAGAAAGACTGGAGAACAAAAGACCCATCAGTCTCAGCTCTCTGATGCTGCTTCATTTTCAGATTACAACCAAATAGGAAGATTCTTTAAGTTTCATTTTCAGATTACAACCAAATAGGAAGTTTCTTTAAGTTGACCCTGTCACTGCAGATCAGAGCAGCTCATGGATCATTGCTTCCTCAGATTTCATCAGGAACACAAGTCTGCTTACTTCCCTGTGCATCACAGAGAGAACAGTAAAGCTGCTTAGATGCGTCTTAGCATCCATGCTGTCTCCAGTTCTTCCATTATGATGCACAAACCAGATTTTTTAATGCTTGCATGTCCCTCTCTCTTTCTGTCTAAGTCTTCTGTCTTCTTTCTGTAAGTTTTCTGCCTAAATCAGGAAATGAAAAGAAACAAAGAGCCCTCAAAGAAAGTCATGCAACTTCTATTCATTTGTGACTCCTAAGAATCCATGGAAGAAAATGCCACCGTCTGTTCCAGAAAGAGAAAATGTTTAGGAATTTAAATATAGGTTTTGGAAACTTAAAAATAAACCTTAGCTGTCAAGAATAGATGATTACTTCTCCCCTCCTAGAGATGGAGAAAGAGCCTTTTAAGAGACTTAGAAGGTTAAGTAACTTCCCCAGGGAGCTGGAAAGTCCACTGGGTCCCAAACCCGTTCGTTTGGTAACTAACCTGACACGTCTTTCTGAGCTCCTCTTCCAGGTGTGCGAAAGCTTTCAGGCTGATTCTGGGGTGTGCAGGAGGAAGAGGAGGAAATGGACTGAAGCGCACCCTCTGAGGCATCTGAACAGGGGACGAATTCCCCAGGGCAGAGAGCAGGGAAGAGGCTGGCCGAAGGATGCTGAGCAGGCGACGAAAATGGGGACTTCAGTCTAATGGGAATCGTCCTCCTGGCTTGTTGGAAAGACCCACACAGTGCAGCCCAGAAGCAGTCACATGACTTCCAGGACCCTGGACACCACGTGCTCTTAATCCCTGACCTCAACCAACAGGCTTCGCTGCTCTTCCAAGCAGGAGGCAGCTTCCCTGGTGGTCCAGTGGTAAGAATCTGCCTGCCAATACAGAGGACACGGGTTCAAGAAGACCCCACAGGCCACGGAGCAGCTCAGCCCGAGCGCCACAACTCCTGAGCCTGCGCTCTAGAGCCGGCATGCACTAGAGCCCCAGCTGCCCAACCATGAATAGTCCCAGTCACCACAGCTACAGAAGGACCCAGCAGAGCGAAAAACCAATCAATTAACTCTTTAAATAGAAAAAAGAGAGGCAGAGAGAGGCTTTGGCATTTTCCTTCATGGCCACCCGTTCACCAAAGTGAAGGCTGTGATCCCAGGGGCCAGGTCAAGACTCAGCTGGGCACAAACTGTGTTGCCCCCTGACTCCCAGCCAGCTCGGGTCCAGCAACAGAAGGGACCCTTTCTTGGCAGCTGTCCACCTCCCAAATCCTCCTCTCTCAGCTGCTGGGCTTCCTAGGTGGCACAGTGGTAAAGCATCTGCCTGCCAATACTAGAGCCCCAGCTGCCCAACCATGAATAGTCCCAGTCACCACAGCTACAGAAGGACCCAGCAGAGCGAAAAACCAATCAATTAACTCTTTAAATAGAAAAAAGAGAGGCAGAGAGAGGCTTTGGCATTTTCCTTCATGGCCACCCGTTCACCAAAGTGAAGGCTGTGATCCCAGGGGCCAGGTCAAGACTCAGCTGGGCACAAACTGTGTTGCCCCCTGACTCCCAGCCAGCTCGGGTCCAGCAACAGAAGGGACCCTTTCTTGGCAGCTGTCCACCTCCCAAATCCTCCTCTCTCAGCTGCTGGGCTTCCTAGGTGGCACAGTGGTAAAGCATCTGCCTGCCAATTCAGGAGAGGCAGGAAACATGGGTTCCATCCCTGGGTCAGGAAGATCCCCTGGAGACGGGAATGGCAACCCATGCAGTATTCTTGCCTGGAGAATCCTATGGACAGAGGAGCCTGGAGGGCTACAGTCCTTGGAGTCGCAAAGAGTCGAGCATGACTGAGTAACTGAGCGTGCAACAGCTGAACCCAGGTCAGTCAGCCACGAGTCACTTTTGTCCAGTGGAGTCCTTCTGTGCAAAAGCATCCCATCACCAAAAAAAACGACGCTTACATTGCAGGGACCCCCGAGTGGCGGGGACCTCTCGAGGAGGCAATAGGCATTTGATATCCAGAATCTGTTACTTTTTTTCTTTAAGAGAGCCTCCCCCTCCCCCTCCCCCCGCCGCCGTCAAAATGTAGATGCTTCAGGTTACGAATACGTGTGTCTGCCACATCTCTTCTGCTACAAGCACACCTGGTTTTATCAGGCTTTGCTTTATTGAGCTTTGCAGATACTGTGTTTTTTCACAAAGTAAAAGTCTGTGGCAGCATTGCAAGGAGCAAACCTATCAGCACAATTTTCCCAGCAGCATTTGCTCACTTCCTGTTTCTGTATCACGTTTTGGTAATTCTTGCAATACTTCAACTTTGTCATTATGATTATATTTGTTACAGTGATCTGTGATCAGGGCTCTTTGATGTCACTATAGTAAAAAGATTACAGCTTGAAGGCTCAGATGATAGAATTTGTCAGCAATAAAGTATTTTTAAATTAATATATGTGAATTGTTTATAGACATAATTTAATTGAGCACTTAATGGACAACCGTATGGAGCAAACATAACTTTTATATGCATTGGAAAACCAAAACGTTAGTGTCATTTACTTTATTGCAATGCTCACTTTAATGAAGTGGTCTGGAACCAAACCCACAATACCTCTGAGGTCAACCTGTATATCCAATGGCAGTAATAATTTATAGAGCACATAATAGGAGCTTAATAAATATTATTCAAAATAATAGAGCATCTATTATTCAGCAAGAGGCACAATCTTGGCCTCAGTTCAGTTCAGTCCCTCAGTCATTTCTGACTCTTTGCGACCCCATGAACCACACACGCCAGGCCTCCCTGTCCATCACAAAGTAAAAGTTAACTCAACCCATGTCCATTGAGTCAGTGATGCCATCCAACCATCTCATCCTCTGTTGTCCCCTTCTCCCCCTGCCTTCAATGTTTCCCAGCATCAGGATTTTTCCTAATCAGTCAGTTCTTTCCATCAGGTGGCCAAAGTATTGGAGTTTCAGCTTCAACTTCAGTCCTTCCAATGAATATTCAGGATTTCCTTCAGGATTTAATCATTATTTAAAGAAATACTGATTTCCTTTATGATGAACTAGTTTGATCTCCTTGCAGTCCAAGGGACTCCCAGGAGTCTTCTCCAGCACCACAGTTCAAGAGTATCAATTCATCAGTGCTCAGCTTTCTTTATAGTCCAACTCTCACATCCTAGACATGACCACTGGAAAAACCATAGCCTTGACTAGACGGACCTTTGTTGGCAGAGTAATGTCTCTGCTTTTTAATGTGCTGTGTAGGTTGGTCATAACTTTTCTTCCAAGGAGTAAGCGTCTTTTAATTTCATGGCTGCAGTCACCATCTGCAGTGATTTTGGAACCCAAAACAATAAAGTCTGTCACTGTTTCCACTGTTTTCCTCATCTATTTTCTATGAAGTGATGGAACCAGATGCCATGATCTTAGTTTTCTGAATGTTGAGTTTAAAGCCAACTTTTTCACTCTCCTCTTTCACTTTCATCAAGAGGTTCTTTAGTTCCTCTTCACTTTCTGCCATAAGGGTGGTGTCATCGGCATATCTGAGGTTACTGATATTTCTCCCAGCAATCTTGATTCCAGCTTCTGCTTCATCCAGCCCAGCGTTTCTCATGATGTACTCTGTATATAAGTTAAATAAGCAGAGTGACAACATAAGCCTTGACATGTTCCTTTCCCGATTTGGAATCAGTCTGTTGTTCCATGTCCAATTCTAACTGTTGCTTCTTGACCTGCATACAGATTTCTCAAGAGGCAAGTCAGGTGGTCTGGTATTCCCATCTCTTTCAGAATTTTCCACAGTTTATGTGATCCACACAGTCAAAGGCTTTGGCATAGTCAATAAAGCAGAAGTAGATGTTTTTCTGGAACTCTCTTGCTTTTTCCATTATCCAGAGGATGTTGGCAATTTGATCTCTGGTTCCTCTGCCTTTTCTAAATCCAGCTTGAACACGTGGAATTTCTTGGTTCATGTATTGCTGAAGCCTGGCTTGGAGAATTTTGAGCATTATTTTATTAGCGTGTGAGGTGAGTACAATTGTGCAATAGTTTGAACATTCTTTGGCATTGCCTTTCTTTGGGATTGGAATGAAAACTGACCTTTGCCAGTCCTGTGGCCACTGCTGAGTTTTCCAAATTTGCTGGCATATTGACTGTAGCACTTTCACAGCATCATCTTTTAGAATTTGAAATAGCTCAACTGGAATTCCATTGCCTCAGAGAAGTTCAAAGTATAGTGGAGAAGAGAGATATGAACAAAAAATCCCAGCAGTTGTAATACACAGGCTTAGTTGCCCCATGGCATGTGGGATCTTCCCAGACTGGATCGAACCTGTCTCCAGCGTTGGCAGGCAGATTCTTCACCACTGAGCCACCAGGGAAGTCCAGAAGAGGGTCTCTTTTCAGAGAGCTGTGCTTGGAGCCTACTCTCCCCAGGGTAGGAGTGTTTCCTCACCTCCAGCTGGGGAAAGGGGCTTCACTAGGGTGACGAGGAGAGCTTGCTTTGTGTCCCCTACAGCTGAGGCCACAGGAGTCTGGTGTCTGATTCACAGCTGAGAAACACAAAGAACACAGACCACTCTTTTCAAGTGGTGGAGAGGAGAGGTACTCCAGACTGGCCTGCACCAGGAGAGTTCGCTGGGGCAAAAGGCAGCAGCGTTTCCTGTTGGCCAGCCCGCAGCAGCCTGCTAGAAGGGATTAAGACCCTGGTCATGAAGACCTCAGAAAAATATGCTGGGAATGCCACATACTGAGGAAGGAGCCATAAGTGACCAACTGGAACAGAGGTGCTTTCACCCACATAAAGCAAAAACTAGGCAAAGAGTTGCTATCAAGGCTTGTTTTAAGAGACTGGGATGAAACGGTGTTGGAGGGCAGAGGAATTCTCTAGGGGAAGAAACAGGAGAGCAGCTTCATGAAGAAAATCAGCTGCCAACCCCAAGAAAGGCAAGGGCCAGCTCTAGACAGAACTGGGGAGGGCCTTCCCTGGGAGTCCGGTGGTTAAGAATCGGCCTTGCAGTGCAGAATGTGGGTTCAATCCCTGGTTGGGGAACTAAGATCCCACATGCTGAGGGCAACTGAGCCTGAGCACTGCAACTACTGAGCCCTGTGGAGCGACTAAACCGGGAAGATCCCACATGACATAACGCAGACCTGAAGCGGCCGAATAAATATTTTTTTAAAAGACAGAATTAGTGAATTAACATATTAGTTTCCTGTTAATGTTACCAAAAAATCATCACAAATTTAGTGGCTTAAAATAATTCTTTTTTTATTTATTATTTATCATTCTGGGAGTCAGAAGTCTTCAGGGGTCTCAATGGGCTAAAATCAAGGTGTCAGCTGGGCTGTTACTTTCTAGAAAGTTTAAGGAAGACTCTAGAGCTTCTTGCTTTCTCCAACTTCTAGCCAGCATTCCTTGGCTCCTGGTTCCCTTCCATCCTCAAAGCCAGCAATGGCCAGATGACTTTTGCCCAAGTCACGTCCCTTTGACACTCTCTCCTGCCCTCTTCTCCACTTAAAGGACTTTTGTGATGACACTGAGCCAGCTGAACAATCCAGGATAACTTCCCATCTCAGGGTTAGTGGTTGGCAGCCTTAATTCCATCTGCCACCTTAATTCCCTTATTTTCACTGAAGCATAGTTGATTTATAATATTGTATTCATTTCAGATGCATCACACAGCCATCCAGTATTTTTCTAGATTATATTCCATTGTTGTTTTGCTTATGTTTGACTCTTTGTGAACCCATGGACTGTGTCCTCCAGGCTCCTCTATCCATGGGATTTCCCAGGCAAGAATACTGGAGTGGGTTGCCATTTCTTACTCCAGAGGATCTTCCCCATCCAGGACGGAACCCAAGTCTTTCGCATCTCCTGCACTGGCAGGTGGATTCTTTACCACAGTGCCGCATGGAAAGCCCCACGTTTCATTGTTGTTTTTCCAGTCACTAAGTCATGTCCAACTCTTTGTGACCCTATAGACAGCAGCCTGCCTGTCCTTCACTATCTTCTAGAGTTTGCTCAAACTCATATCCTTTGACTCAGTGATGTCATTCCACCATCTCATCCTCTCTGGTCCCCTTCTCCTCCTGCCCTCAATCTATCAGGGTCTCTTCACATCAGGTGGCCAAAGTATTGAAGCTTCAGCATCAGTCTTTCCAATAAATATTCAGGGTTCATTTCCTTTAGTGTTGACTGGTTTGATCTCCTTGCAGTCCAAAGGACTCTCCAGAGTCTTCTCCAGCACAATTCAAAAGCATAAATTCTTTGGTGCTCAGCCTTGTTTATAGTCAAACTCTCACATCCATACATGACTACTGGAAAAACCATAGCGTTGACTATACAGATCTTTGTCAGCAAACTGATATCTCTGCTTTTTAATACACTGTCTAGGTTTGTTAAAGCTTTCTTCCAAGGAACAAGGGTCTTTTAATTTTATGCCTGAAGTCACCATCCACAGTGATTTTAGAGCCCAAAAAAATAAAGTCTGTTACTGTTTCCATTTTCCCCCATCTATTTGCCATGAAGTGATGGGACTGGATGCCATGATCTTAGTTTTCTGAATGTTGAGCTTTAAGCCAACTTTTTCACTCTCCTTTTTTACCTTCATCAAGAGGCTCTTTAGTTATTCTTCACTTTCTGCCATAAGGGTGGTGTCATCTGCATATCTGAGGTTATTGATATTTCTCCCAGCAATCTTAATTCCAGCTTGTGCTTCATCCAGCCTGGCATTTTGCATGATGTACTCTGCATATAAGTTAAACAAGCAGAGTGACAATATGCAGCCTTGACGTACTCCTTTCCCAATTTGGAACCAGTCCATTGTTCCATGTCCGGTACCAAGTATTGCTTCTTGACCTGCATACAGGTTCTCAGGAGGCAGGTAAGATGGTCTTGTATTCTTATCTGTAAGAATTTTCCAGTTTGTTGTAATCCACACAGTCAGAGGCTTTAGTGTAGTCAATGAAGCAGAAGTAGATGTTTCTCTGGAATTCCCTTGCTTTTTGTATGATCCAACGATGCTGGTAATTTGATCTCTGGTTCCTCTGCCTTTTCTAAATCCAGCTTGTACTGATTTCATATACTGTTGGAAGTTCTCAGTTCGTGTACCGTTGAAGCCTAATTTGAAGGATTTTGAGCATTACCTTGCTAGTATGTGAAATGAGCACAATTGTGTGATAGTTTGAACATTCTTTGGCATTACTCTTCTTTGGGATTGGAATCAAAACTGACATTTTTGCAGTCCTGTGAACGCTGCTGAGTTTTCCAAATTTTTTGCCATATTGAGTGCAGCACTTTAACAGCATAATCTTTCAGGATTTTATTACAGGTTGTTATGAGATACTGGATATAATTCCCTATGCTATACATTATATCCTCATTGCTAATTTATTATAGATAGATAGATTTGCATGCAATGCAGAAGACCCAGGTTTGATTCCTGGGTCAGGAAGATCCCCTAGAGAAGGAAAAGGCAATCCACTCCAGCATCCTTGCCTGGAGAATCCCATGGACAGAGGAGCCTGGCAGGCTATAGTCCATGGAGTTGCAAGAGTTGGACACAAGTTAGCAACCAAAGACAGAAATACATAGAGAGAGAAAGAGCAATTGGTATCTGTTCATCTCCTGCCTCTAATTTATACCCCTCTCCTCTTTGGTAACTACAGGTTTGTTAATTCTCCTTTACTATGGAACCTCACACATTCACAGGCTCCAGTGATTAGTATTTGGCTGCTGGGATCCAGCCCCGGTGGATCCAGGGTAATTCAAAGGGGAGATGGCGTGGTGAGGAAAAACTTATTTATTTAGAAATATAATGAGAGATTAGGAAGAAATAGTATAGTAGAAAAATTTAGTGGAGAAAAGAGGCTGAATAACTTGGTTTGCATGGAAGCTAATAAAACCTCAGGTCAAGAGGTTTGCACCATCTACGTTAGGCCACTGGCACCCATTTGAATAGCGGAGGGTGCCCCGCCTTAGGCTCCCTCTCTTGTGGATCTTAGAGGCCAGGGCAAGTAAGTAGACATGGCGAGCCTCCACGCCCTAGATGGGAATTTAGCCAGAAAATAGAGTAAAGAAGACACGGGGGAACCAGTATTTCCAGTGATTGGCCCATCCTCTATTGTCTTGCAGGCTTTTTATACTTTTTGGTTGTACATAGAGATCAATGGATAATACAAAATTACACAGCGTCAGCAGCCCTGAATCTTATCGAGACCAGGCTTTCTCTCTGCATACCTAGTTGTATACACAAGTCTTAGTTGATTTACATCAACTTCTGGCCAGAAGGCCAATTAGCATTTTACGGCCCTTTTCTGATAAGGGTTTCTCAACCAGAAGACTTATTTGCCTTAACAGTGTTGTTCTTCCCAAAGTCTGGTGCCACTCTCAGAAAGCACTAAATAAAGTTACATTCTTACATAGCAAGGACACAACAATTTATAACAATGAAAAGGAGTACAGTGATTTATAACAAAGAGAAAAGTAATTAACTCAATTCTGCATCCCAATTACATTGATTAATATCCTCCAGGTGCCTAAAAGGTAGAGAATATGGAAGCCTGGCAGCAGTCATTGACTCAACAGTGAAACCCGTCACCAATATGACTTTTAGCTCTTTAGAAAAGGCTCTGTATCTTTAAGATGCTTTAAGCTTCATGCCTCTTGCGTTGGGGGGCTGTAAACAATTCACAAGTTGTAAAAGTCCAGGCAGACCGGTCAGGTAAGTTAGAAAGCCATCAAAGGGGTTTAAACTGAGACATTCTTTTTATATGCAGGAGACTGTTAACTGGATCCCTAAGTTAATTCTTTTTAGAGGAAGGTGATCGAGGATGGCCCCCTGTTATGTCAGAAGAGTGGAAAGCACAGTACAATAAGGCAGGCAGACTCTGGTTTTGAGGGGTAGATGTTCAAGAAACCCAGGGGGAACACCTGAAGCTAGATCACGCCTTTGCATATGTCTGGCTTCCTTCTTCATGACCTTTGCCACGGGCGGGATTCCTCACACTGGCTCCCAGCATCTGGCCTTCTTTGGAATCTTCCAAGCAGCTCAGACAGTAAAGTGTCTGCCAGCAATGCAGGAGACCTGGGTTCGGTCCCTGGGTTGGGAAGATCCTCTGAAGAAGGAAATGGTAAACCACTCCAGTGTTCTTGCCTGGAGAATCCAATGGATGGAGGAGCCTGGCAGACTACCGTCCATGGGGGCCAAAATGAGTCAGACATGACTGCGCGACTAATGCTACTTCTACTTCTTTGGGAAGCTGTTACTGTGCACACTGAAGTCAGTGAGAATATCCTTGCCATTCTAACTGCTCTCCCTGTCTCAAATTCAACCCTGGAGCCAGAAGCAGCCTGGCAAGTGTTGGATCAGGAGGCAGAGAAGCAAAGAAGGAACATCCGTTTATCCAGAGCACCAGCACAGTGCCTGAAATGCCATGAGTTCCCAATTAAATTAATATTCAGCAAACATATGCATTGACATCCCAGAGTAATTGGGGTCAAGTATGACGGGGGACCTGGGCTCCATCCCTGGGTTGGGAAGATTCCCCTGGAGAAGGGAATAGATAACAACTCCAATATTCTGGCCTGGAGAATTCCATGAACTGTATAGTCCATGGGGTCACAAAGAGCTGGACACGACTGAGCGGCTTTCACTTTCATGATCCCTGGTGGAAGCAGCCCTCAGTAGGTGTTCCCAATCCAATCTTCCGTCTCCCAATCAGGAAAACCTTTTTGCCCAAACTCAAAGTTTCTCTTATTCCCTTTTAAAGTACAATCATTGTTTTCATGCTGAACTCCTGAGTTGTATAATTACACCTCATAACATATAGCAAACACACCTCCTTGAGAAGAGGACCCCATCAAAATTTATAAGGCAAAGAGTTTGCATCTCTGACTTTAAATCAGCTAAACCACTCAATTTAGAGTGGTTTTGCAACTCTAGAAAGAGAAGCATGCCCAGGAATTCCAAGAATGATCAGGGCAGTGATACTCTGCAGCCAATATCAGATTCAATCTCTCCTCCACTGGAACCAAANGTCAAGGCTGTATATTGTCACCCTGCTTATTTAACTTCTATGCAGAGTACATCATGAGAAACGCTGGACTGGAAGAAACACAAGCTGGAATCAAGATTGTCGGGAGAAATATCAATCACCTCAGATATGCAGATGACACCACCCTTATGGCAGAAAGTGAGGAGGAGCTAAAAAGCCTCTTGTTGAAAGTGAAAGAGGAGAGTGAAAAAGTTGGCTTAAAGCTCAACATTCAGAAAATGAAGATCATATAATATATTAATTATATATTTATATATTTATTACATATTTATATATAATTATTAAATATATAATTATAGTATATATACTATTTTATAGATTGTATAATATATTAATTATTATAATATAGGTCATGTGGGATCTAGTACATAAAGCAGAAGTAATATTGTAACAAATTCAATGAAGACTTTAAAAATGGTGGGGCACCTAGCAAGTAGCTCTGGGCCTCTGCCAGGACCAAGTCGGGCACAGGACAGGCTCTCAGGAAGTGTTTATGGGATGGAAAATATAAAAGCATTCAGTTCTGAACTGAATTGTGTCCTCCCAAGTCCGTATGTTGAAGCCCTGACCTCCAGTGTGACTGTGAAGATGGGTCCTTTGAGGAAGCGATGAGGACTGAGGAGGGCCTCAGGGTGGGGCCCTGGTCTGATAGGGTCAGTGTCCTTGCAAGAAGAACAGGAAGGTCCAGAGCTCTGTCTCTGTCCACCAGGTAAGGATGCTAGCCAGAAGGTAGATGTTTCTAGGGCAGGAAGGTGCCCTCCCCAGGACCTGAACTTTCCAGCACCTTGACCTTGGACTGCCCAGACTCCAGAGCTATGAGAAGTAGACGTCTGTTGTTGAAGCCGCGCAGTCTTTGGTATTTTGTGATGGTGGCCAAAGCTGACTAATATGCAAGCAGACAGGAATGGGTATAGTGCTCACAGACGCAGACCGTCACGCCATTTGATGACGAGTTAATGTCAGCGTAGGGGATTTCCCACAGGTGCCTCCATGGTAAAGAACCAGGAGACTCAGGTTTGATCCCTGGGTCGGGAAGATCCCCTGGAGGAGGAAATAGCAACCTGCTCCAGCATTCTTGCCTGGAGAATCCCATGGATGGAGGAGCCTGGTGGGTACTGTCCAGGGGGTCACAAAGAGCTGGACACCACTGAACACACACGCACACATCAGTGTGGAGCCGGTGTGAGCAGCTGGCCCTGAAGGGAGCTGAAGAAGGATGAAGGTTCTAGGGGGCTTTGTGATCTCAAAGACTCAGATATTCCAGGGTCTCCTGGCATGAGGGGTCCCTTCTGAGCTCTAACCTAACCGTGCCATCCTCGTCCTCGTCTTCACTCCCCGGGGTTCTTGTATCCTAAACCCTCATCTTCTCTGGGTAAAGTCTGTCAAAGATTTTTTTTTTTAATGTGGACCATTTTTAAAGTCTTTATTGAATTTGTTACAATATTGCTTCTGTCTTATGTTTCCATTTAGGGGTGTTTTTTTAGCTGTGAGGCATGTGGGATCTTAACTTCTTGACCAGGAATTGAACCCACACCCCCTGCACTGGGAAGTGAAGCATTAAACAGTACACTGCCAGGCAAGTCCCCTGCTAGCCTTGGCAGCAGAAGCAGTAGCTATGATTAAAAAAAAGGGGGCGCTGCATGACAGGTACTTCCGTAACTACAGTTTCAGTTCAGTTTAGTTCAGTCACTCAGTCGGGTCTGCCTCTTTGCAATCCCCTGGCCTGCAGCGCGCCAGGCCTCCCTGTCTACCATCAACTCCTGCAGTTTACTCAAACTCATGTCCATTGAGCCAGTGAAGACATTCAATCATCTCATCCTTTGCGGTCCCCTTCTTCTCCTGCCCTCAACCTTTCCCAGCATCAGGGTCTTTTCAAATGAGTCAGCTCTTCGCATCAGGTGGCCAAAGTATTGGAGTTTCAGCTTCAGCATCACTCCTTCCAATGAATATTCAGGACTGATTTCCTTTAGGATGGACTGGTTGGATCTCCTTGCAGTCCAAGGGACTCTCAAAAGAGTCTTCTCCAACCTCACAGTTCAAAAGCATCAATTCTTCGGCGCTCAGCTTTCCTTATAGTCCAACTCTCATCCATACATGACTACTGGAAAAGCCATAGCCTTGACTAGACGGACCTTTGTTGGCCAAGTAATGTCTCTGCTTTTGAATATACTATCTAGGTTGGTCATCACTTTTCTTCCAAGGAGTAAGCGCCTTTTAATTTCATGGCTGCAGTCACAATCTGCAGTGATTTTGGAGCCCAAAAAAATAAAGTCTAACACTGTTTCCACTGTTTCCCCATCTATTTGCCATGAAGTGATGGGACCGGATGCCATGATCTTAGTTTTCTGAATGTTGAGTTTTAAGCCAGCTTTTTCACTCTCCTCTCTCACTTTCATCAAGAGGCTTTTTAGTTCCTCTTCACTTTCTGCCATGAGGGTGGTGTCATCTGCATATCTGAGGTTACTGATATTTCTCCTGGCAATCTTGATTCCAGCTTGTGCTTCATCCAGCCCAGCATTTCAACCTACAGTTTAGGTTTTAAGAATGATACATACCTGTGAAAGCTGGGCTATGCCCAAAGTGCTGGATGTTGCTTTCACTGCAATCGGCCTCCTGGGACTCAGAAATCAGAAAGGAATGTTTTCTACCCCACAGAGGGAAGAATTCTCACCCCCAGCCTAGCTTGACAACTTGATGGTTGCTCTTCTCAGCCCAGCCTAGATAATTGCATAATTAATTGCATGTAGGTAACTCACCCAGAGAAGGTGGTTATTAGGAGCAGGGAGCCCAACGCCCACTTCCCTGGAAAGAGGCCAGGCGCGCCTCTGGGTCAAGTCCCGGGGTGGGGATGCTGCCGGCCCGTGTGCAGGGCTCCTGGGCTCACATCTGATCGCAGGGGCAGTTCGGCCTGAGAGCCAGAGGGCCTTGCCGCTGCCTGTGGCTCTGTTGGGTCAAGTCGGAGGTGGTTCTGGAACCCAGACCCTACCGGGGTGGATGAGGTGCTGCTGTCTCCCCAGCTTGAGGCTGGAAAGTCAGGGGTTTCCCTGGGGGCTTTAGCCATTCCCCCTTGGGGTTCTTTGGGAGGCTTCTAGAAAGCCAGCCTCTACTTCCTTTCCCCTCCCCTCCCCCGTCATGGTCCACAAGGCCGTGCATTTGCCCGGGGCCTGATGCACCCGTTCCCCGGCTGGCTCCTGGAGCCCCAGCCGAGTTGTGATGCTGGGAAACCACTGCAGCCCCACCTGGAGGGTCTCAGCCTCCAAGAAGAACAGCTATCACTCAGACACCTGGTGAGTGTGCCCTGGCACTGCTGGACCAAAGGCTTTGGGTGCTGGGGGCAGAGAAATGGTCCCTAGACAGACTGGATTCTTTAAATGAACCCGTCACCCTAGGCATTTTTGGCCTCTGGGGTCTCATCTGCCAGGCACAGATTTCCAAGGGCCTCTCTCCATTCTACTTGTTCACAGCCTGGAGGGACGGGGGGAGGGGACGGGCTGCGGGGTCGGCCCAAGGTTGTTGAGGGGCTGGTGGAATAACTGCATCATGCAGCGGCCTGCACACTCCTCTTTCTGTCTCCCTCTGCAGAAAACCTGGGCACCAAGCACGTGGCTTCTGTGTCAGGTCGACTTGTGACCACTTACCCACGAGCCTGGGATAACTGCAGAAGCCCAAGTGTGGGGGAGCCTGGAGTCCCCTTCCAGCACCCCTTCTTCCCTCTGCAGACCTCGGTGTGGACCTGCAACCCTGGCTTTGGGCAAGACCATTAAGAAGAGGGACAGACGGGGTGGGAGGCGTGGGAGAGGTAGGTGTCCCTTGTGGAGCTGAGAAAGGGAGGGTCACCTGGGGGTGAGAGGGAGAAGCTTTTGAAATGACAAAGAGCAGGGGTGGCCATCAAAGCCCCCGCTTGCGGACCTCTTAGGGGAATGGCCAAGTTCCAAGATCCTCCGTGGAAAATCTACGGGAGCCAACCACGATGGCAACATCAAGCAACAACTTTGACCCTGATGTTGTTGATGTTCCTGCACGAGACCCTCACTCAGCTCCTAGCTCTGGTCCCTGCACCTTGGCGGAGAAATTATTCCAGTTGGTCTGTGGAGTGGCCAGTGACTGGGATCATTCCTAAGAGGCGAACGCTTATTTCTGCATTTCTTTTTTTCTCCAATAAATCACCCCTTCATTTATTTAGTAATTACTGAACTCAGCATTGTGCTAGGCAAACGTTTATAAACAAAATAGGACAAAAAAATTATAATTGGACTCAAATATTTGTACACCAAATGTTCATAGCAATATTCACCATAGCCAAAGGGTAGAAACAACTCAAATGTCCATTGATGAACAAATAGACAAAGTGTCGTGTATTCATACTACACCATCACCAATTTGATGGACATGAATCTGAGCAAACTCTGGGAGATGGTGAAGGACAGGGAAGCCTGGCGTGCTGCAGTCCATGGGGTCGCAGAGTCGGACACGGCTTCGCGACTGCGCAATCCATACCACGGAACACTATGCCTGCTAATCCATGCTACCACATGGATGAAACTTAAACATTAGGCTAAGAGAAAAAGGCAGAGAAAAAAATACCAAATACTGAATGACTCCGTGTGAGATACCAGAATAAGCAAATTTCTGCATTTCTCATGGTCACAATCAGGTGGTTTCCAGGAGGATTCTTCAGGTTGCCAAGAAAACACCCTCCCAGACAATCTTTCCTCTCCGAGTAGTAGGCTCCTGTGCACACAGCAGGTGCTTACTTCTTGCTCTAGACAGCAGAGCCTGCCTGCCCCAGCACGAAGAGTGTGGGTTTGCACAAAGGAACCATTTCCCCGTTGTCTGCTTAGATTAGCAGTCTCCTGGTTAAAACTGGGCTTCCCTGGTGGCTCAGATAGTAAAGAATCCACCTGCAATGCAGGAGGTCCAGGTTCGATTCCTGGGTCTGGAAGATCCCCTGGAGAGGAGAGCGGCAACCCACTCCAGTACTCTTGCCTTGGAAATCCCATGGACAGGGGACCTGGCAGGATCACAAAGTGTCAGACACGACCGAGGAACTAACACATACACAGGTTAGAATCGCTTCTGCAAGCCCTTATGGGTAAGAACTATCAGAACCCTTCCAGCCGGTTGCCCTGGAAACGTGAGAGCATCTGCCTCCAAACCCAGATCTTAGCAGAGAAAGTGTTCAGCATCCCTGGACCGCATGTAGGTGGTGCTGGGGTCACAGGAGAACCCTCTGTCCTGGGCCGGTTTAGTCGCTAAGTTGTGTCCAACTCTTTGTGACCCCATCCCACCCCTCTAGGTTGTCACAGAGCTCCCGATTTGAGCTCCCTACGTCACACAGCAAATTCCCACTGACTATCCATCTTACATATGGTAAGTTTTCTTCTTTTAATTTTAAACATTTTTATTGCACATCTTCCACATCACAGATATGGAGAAAGGCCAGTGAGGAACACAGGGAATGGGTGGAGGGAATCTGTCAGGCCTGGTTTCTTTAATTGTCTCCTGCAAACTTGCTGGACTGTTTTGTTTTCATCACTTTTTTTGTTAGCGTTCACGCTGTGCAATAAGACGTTTAAGACCAGATTCATTCACTTTCACACATATTTAGAAAAAATTCTCAGAGAAAGAGCCAATGACTTGGTCATAAATTAATAATTAATTTTGCTAATGAAAGTACCATGTGAGGGGCTTCCCTGGTGGTCCAGTGGTTAAGAATCCGCCTGCCAAGGCAGGGGACACAGGTTCGATTCCTGGCCCAGAAGATCCCACATGCTGCCGGGCAACAGAGCGCATGCACCACGGATACTGAACCCGCGCTCTGTGAGAGAAGCCCTGCCCGCCGCAACCAGGGGAAGCCTGCGTGCAGCCGTGCGTGCTCAGCCGGGCCAAAAATCAAACCAAAAAAGATAAAAGCGATACGTGTATGTCTTTAAAAGCACCATATGCTTTTAGAGTTCTGAGAGCCAATAGTTACTTTGGCAACTGGGAAACGCATATCTAAATTTAATGTCCAATTGAATAATACCCCATCTGACACTTAAAATTTAGTCTAACCTTCCCCTTTGTTTCTGGTCTCCTTGTTTTTCTCTGCTCGTGCTAGAGCGTGATTTTTACAGCAAGTCACCTCATATTTTTTTAAATGAGGCGTAAATTAGAAATAATTGTATTTAAAAATGAGTGTTAAATGGAAATCATCTGACGCAATAACCGAAAGGTGGAAACAAGCCAAGCGTCCAACAGTGGACGGACAGACAGAACGTGGCCTATGTATGCACTCGAAGATTACTCAGCCTTAGAAAGAAGGCATTCTGAGGTAGTGGGGGTGTGCTCAGTCATGTCCGACTCTTTGTGACCCTGTGGACTCTAGCCCTCCAGGCTCTTCTGTCCATGGGATTCTCCAGGCAAGAATAGTGGAGTGGGTTGCTATTTCCTCCTCCAGGAGATCCTGAGCCAGGGATCCCACCAGGATCTCTTGTGTCTCCTCCATTGGCAGGTGGATTCTTTACCACCAGGGAACCTGGGAGGCGCTTCTGACATAGGCTACTATGCAAATGAAACTTGAGGACATTTTGCTGCGTGAAACAGTCACAGAAAGACAGATACTATGTGTTTCCCTTTTCTAAAGTAGCTGGAGGAGTTAAATCCATAGATACAGAGGGTAAGATGGTGGGGGCCAGGGGCTGGGGGTTGCAGAGTTGGCGTTCAATGGGCACAGTGTAAGGCGAACGAGTTCTGGAGGTGGATGGTGGTGATGGTTGTATAACGATGTCCATGGACTTAATGCCAGTGAATCGTACACTTAAAAACGACTAAAATGGTAAATTTTCTTTTGTATGTATTTTACTACCAAAAAAAAGAGACCAGTTAAAAAAAATCACCAGAAAGTGAACAGTGTAAAATGTTTGTCCTATAGAAATTGCCCTAGGCCAGTTTCTGCCAGTTTTTTCTTAGAAGAAGGACAATATATAGCTTCCATGTGGATTTATCCATCCTCCTACCGAAGTTGATCAGTTGGGCCTCTCCAAGGAGGCATCAGTAGTGTAAATGCTGCCTGGCCACCAGCACAGCTAACAAGGGGCCCCCCTGTAACTTGATGCCACCCCCGCCCCAGAGCAGGTGGGCCTCTGTTACACAGCAGGACCGAGGCTGCCCCCACCTCCCAGCCCACAGGCCTCGTGGGGAAGCAACATGGTAAATGTGGCCTTTCAGCAGCCGCCGCGACTGTCATCACCGCTTTATTTTATCTCTGGCCTCCGGGGATTCACACTGCTTCCCCGTTATTAGTCCTATTATATCATCATCCGCAATTTTGCTTGTCAGCCAGTTGAGGGAGGGAGGTACCGTTACAACAGGGGGGCGCCGAGTAAAGAAAAAGACACCGTGTCTCCCTGGGCCGGGAGGGAGGTGGGCAGGGTGACCGTGAGCCTGCTGCTCCTGCGGGGGCTGTTGACAGACAGGGGCCGGGAAGGGGCTTCCTGGGCCCTCGCTGTCATCCTTGGGAGCCCCCAAGGCCGGTTTTACTAGAGGTGGACAAAGGCCGGGCCACCCTGTCAGCTGGCGCCCTTGGAGGCCGGGTGGTGCTGTGTCTGACTCATTGGGTCCTGAATCAGAGGGTCCGGGGCCTGCAGGAGCAGGGGATGGACGCAGATTCCTTGACAACTGACGCTAATGATGGCCGAAGTGCAGTGAGGAGGAGCTCGGAAATATAAAGCCGGCTGGCCCAGCCCTGAGTCCTGGCTCTGCTGCCGTGGAGGTGTGTGAGCTGGGCAAGTTGCTAAACCTCTCTGAGGCTGATGAGGGGACCACGATGCTACTTGTCAAAGCTCCTAGCGTGGTCCCCGCCACCTAGGTCCCTTCCCCCATCCTCCTTCCTACCTCCCCGTCAGCCCACGGGGAGAAATACCATCCTGGTGGTCTTGCTAACAAGTCTCCAGCCCCAGAGCACTGGTTTCTGGGACACCCTAGAAGGTGGTGTCATGGGGGGAGGGGTAGTGCAGAGACGGGAGGGAGGTTCAAGAGGGAGGGAAGAAATGCATGCCTGTGGCTGACTCACGTTGATGTATGGCCGAGACCAACGCAATGTTGGAAAGCAACTATCCTTCAATGAAAAAAAAATACATTTTGGAAAGAGACTTCAGAGACCACCCCGCCCCTCCCTGCGTGCTCAGTAGTCACTTCCCTCCATCCACAGAGAGGGCAGCCTCTGAGGAATACTGGCCACCGTCCCCTTCTGAGAGCCGCTCTGGCCGGTATCCTGCAGAGTCAGAAGGGCTGACTCTAAGGGCTTGACTCGGACGATCTGCAGCTATATCCCAAGGGGGCGAGACAGAAAGTCTCAAAACCCAGGTGGTGGTGGGGAATTAGAGATCCAGTCCCTTTACCAACACTATCCTGACAGCCTGTTTAGCCAGCAGTCATGGAAGACAATGGGAAATGAACTTGCAACAGCGCCTGACCAGCCACCCCGGCTCCCGCGGTCCAGGAGGACCACAAGACCAAGACTAGACCCACTGTGTGTCAAGCCTTGCCCGTGAGACCTCTGTTGGGGACGCACAGGGGACCGAATGTAGCTGTTCCCTGTAAGAATATAAGCAATATTGCTAATAAAAGACTTAATTAGGCTTATTGTTGTTGTTGTTTAGTGGCTACATCAGGCCAACTCTCTGCGACCCAGAGACTGTAACCCACCAGGCTCCTCTGTCCTTGGGATTCTCTGGGCAAGAATACTGGAGTGGGTTGCCATTTCCTCCTCAAGGGGATCTTCCCGACCCAGGGATCGAACCCGCATCTCCTGCGCTACAGGCAGACGCTTTACCACTGGGTCACCAGGGAAGCCCAATGGGGCTCAGCCTGGTTTTCAGCCACAATAATTTCCTAAAAAGGTCATTCTATGCATGGTTCTTTTTTAATGTCAAGTTTAACATAAATACAGTGGAATGCATAGATTTGAAGTGTAGAGGTTAAAGAATGTTTTTTTCGACTATAATAATGTCTTTAAATGGTTATTTCTCTACTTAGGCGTTAGTTTGCTATTTTTTGAAGTGAGATGTGACATTCATACAATGAGGTGTGTAGTTATTAAGCACACAGCTGAAAGAAACTTTGTACTTTTACACACTCAAGTAATCACCACCCAGATATAGAATATTTCCAGCATCCAGACTCCCCCCACCCCTCCACAGCCTGTTCCTGTCAGTGGTTAGCCTGCCAGAAGTCACCGCTCTCTTGAGCCGTGTCATACTTCTGCTTATTCTTGAGCTTTGTGTGAATGGACGTATGTTGCACGCACTCTCTGTGTCCGCTTTTTATACAGTAGTAAGTCTGCGAGATTCATCCATTGTTGTGACTATTCAGTTTGCTCAGTTGTGTCCGACTCTCCATGACCCCATGGACTGCAGCACACCAGGCTTCCCTGTCCTTCACGATCTCCCGGAGCTTGCTCAAACTCATGTCCATTGAGTCAGTGATGCCATCCAACCACCTCAACCTCTGCTGCCCCCTTCTCCTCCTGTCCTCAATCTTTCTCAGCATCAGGGTCTTTTCCAATGAATCAGTTCTCCACATCAGGTGGCCAAAGGATTGGAGCTTCAGCTTTAGCACCAGTCCTTCCAATGAACATTCAGGGTTGATTTCCTCTAGGACTGACAAGTTTGACTTCCTTGATCATCCATCTTTGATTCATCCATAATACTGGTATATCAGGAATTCATTGTTTTAAAATACAGTGTTGTGTTCCATTGTATGAATAAACTACAAGTTCTAAACAGCTGTTGCTTCCCTGTGTATATCTTTGAGTGGACATATGCACTCATTTCTGTTGGGTATAAATTTAGGAGCGGAAATTGTTGGTTCATAGTGAAGGCCAAAATCATTGTACCAGTTCACAGCAATGCATGAGCATTTCATTTATTCTACATCCTTACCAATACTGGTATTGTGGTCATTTTCATTTTAGCCATCCTAGTTGACTATAAGATTTTGAGTACTTGCCTAACTTTATGAGTTGTGTGTCATTGTGGTCTTAATTTGAATTTGCGGGGGGATGTCTAGCGATGCCAAGCTCTTTTTATTTTGCTTTCTGAGTATTTGGATATCCTCTTTAGTGAGCTGCCTCTTTAACTCGTCTGCTCACTTTTAATGTGGTTTGTTGCTGAGTCACCAAGTCGTGTCTGACTCTTTGCGACCCCACGGACTGCAGCCCACCAGGCTTCCTAGTCCTTCCCTATCTCCCGGAGTTTGCTCAAACTCATGTCCATTGTGTCAGAGATGCAGTCACTTGTCTTTTTAAATGGATTTGTAAAGTTTCTTTATATATTCTAGATATGAGCCCTCTATTGGCTACAAGTAATGTAAACACCTCTCCCAGTCTGGATTTATATTTTTACTCATTTATTCATTTCTGTTGGTAAGTAGAAGTTCTTGGTTTTGGTAAAGCCCAATTTATCAGCCCGTTCATTCACAGTTAATGGCTTTGTGTTCTGTTTAAGAAATCTTTGCTTATCTGAAAATCGTGCAGATATTCTCCTGTTTTCTTTTGGAAGCTTTATTGTTTTACTTTTCTCATTAGGAATAAATACAGTTAATCTTGAATTAATATTTGTGCATGCTATCAGATTCACTTTTTTCCACACAAATATCCAATTTGGCATTTTATTGATGAGAAAATTGTCCTCTATTGTCTTGCTTAAGTGCTTTATGTAAGTAGCCATATGTGTGTGGGTCTATCTCTGTTCCATTGTTTCGCCATTCCTAACAGCAATATCACATTGTTTAATTAGCATTGCTTAATTTCATGCAAAGATGGGCTAGATAAAGGACAGAAATGGTGTGGACCTAACAGAAGCAGAATATATTAAGAAGAGGTAGCAAGAATACACAGAAGAACTGTACAAAAAAGATCTTCACGACCAAGATAATCACGATGGTATGATCACTCACCTAGAGCTGGACATCTTGGAATGTGAAGTCAAGTGGGCCTTAGAGAGCATCACTATGAACAAAGCTAGTGGAGGTGATGGAATTCCAGTTGAGCTGTTTCAAATCCTGAAAGATGATGCTGTGAAAGTGCTGCACTCAATATGCCAGCAAATCTGGAAAACTCAGCAGTGGCCACAGGACTGGAAAAGGTCAGGTTTCATTCCAATCCCAAAGAAAGGCAATGCCAAAGAATGCTCAAACTACCACACAATTGCACTCATCTCACATGCTAGTAAAGTAATGCTCAAAATTCTCCAAGCCAGCCTTCAGCAGTACATGAACCGTGAACTCCCTGATGTTCAAGCTGGTTTTAGAAAAGGCAGAGGAACCAGAGATCAAATTGCCAACATCTGCTGGATCATGGAAAAAGCAAGAGAGTTCCAGAAAAACATCTATTTCTGCTTTATTGACTATGCCAAAGCCTTTGACTGTGTGGATCACAGTAAACTGTGGAAAATTCTGAAAGAGATGGGAATACCAGACCACTTGACCTGCCTCTTGAGAAATCTGTATGCAGGTCAGGAAGCAACAGTTAGAACTGGACATGGAACAACAGACTGGTTCCAAATAGGAAAAGGAGTACGTCAAGGCTGTATATTGTCACCCTGCTTATTTAACTTATATGCAGAGTACATCATGAGAAATGCTGGACTGGAAGAAACACAAGCTGGAATCAAGATTGCTGGGAGAAATATCAATCACCTCAGATATGCAGATGACACCACCCTTATGGCAGAAAGTGAAGGGGAACTACAGAGCCTCTTGTTGCAAGTGAAAGAGGAGAGTGAAAAAGTTGGCTTAAAGCTCAACATTCAGAAAACGAAGATCATGGCATCTGGTCCCATCACTTCATGGGAAATAGATGGGGAAACAGTGGAAACAGTGTCAGACTTTATTTCTGGGGGCTCCAAAATCACTGCAGATGGTGACTGCAGCCATGAAATTAAAAGGCGCTTACTCCTTGGAAGAAAAGTGATGACTAACGTAGATAGTATATTCAAAAGCAGAGACATTACTTGGCCAACAAAGGTCCGTCTAGGCAAGGCTATGGTTTTTCCTGTGGTCATGTGTGGATGTGAGAGTTGGACTATAAGGAAAGCTGAGCGCCGAAGAATTGATGCTTTTGAACTGTGGTGTTGGAGAAGACTCTTGAGAGTGCCTTGGACTGCAAGGAGATCCAACCAGTCCATTCTGAAGGAGATCAGTCCTGGGATTTCTTTGGAAGGAATGATGCTGAAACTGAAGCTCCAGTACTTTGGCCACCTCATGCGAAGAGCTGACTCATTGGAAAAGACCCTGATGCTGGGAGGGATTGGGGGCAGGAGGAGAAGGGGGCAACAGAGGACGAGATGGCTAGACGGCATCACCGACTCGAAGGACATGAGTCTGAGTGAACTCTGGGAGTTGGTAATGGACAGGGAGGCCTGGCGTGCTGCGATTCATGGGGTGGCAAAGAGCTGGACACGACTGAGAGACTGAACTGAACTGAATTACTCTTAACTTTATAACAGGTCTCAGTATTTGCTAGCGTTAGTCTCCCAACTTTGTTCTTCTTCTTCAAAATTTTCCTGGTTATTCTCCATTCTTTGAAATTTACTTTAAATCAGATTGTTAATGCCCATTACAAAACTGCTGCTGAAACTTTGAGATTACGCTGAGTCTGTGATCAATTTGAGACTTGCCACTAAATAATATTGAACTTTATAGCTCACGATGTAGCATCTCTTTCTATTTATTTAGGTCTTCTTTAATCTCTCTTTAAAGTGTTTTACAGTTTTCAGGTAGGTCTTGCACATTTTTCAAAAGATTGTTTTCCAGTTGCTCAGTCATGTCCGACTCTGTGACCCCATGGGCTGTAACATACTAGGCTTCCCTGTCCTTCACTATCTCCTGGAGTTTGCTCAAATTCATGTGCATTGAGTCGGTGATGCCATCCAACCATCTCATCTTCTGTCACTCCCTTCTCCCGCCTTCCATCTTTCCTAGCATGAGGATATTTTTCAATGAATTGGCTCTTTGCATCAGGTGGCCTCAGTATTAGAGCTTCAGCTTCAGCATCAGTCCTTCCAGTGAATGTTCAAGGTTGATTTAGGATTGACTGGTTTGATCTTGCTATCCAAGGGACTCTCAGGAGTCTTATCCAGCACCATAGTTCAAAACCATCAGTTCTTTGGCATTCAGCTTTCTTTATGGTCCAACTATCACATCTGTACATGGCTATTGGAAAAATCATATCTTTGACTATATGGACTTTTGTCAGCAAAGTGATGTCTCTGCTTTTTAATACACTGTCTAGGTTTGCCATAGCTTTCTTTCCAAGGATTGTCTTTTAATTTCATGGATGCAGTCACCATCTGCAATGATTTTAGAGCCTGAGAAAAGAAAATCTGGAAATCCTATTTCTACTTTTTCCCCTTCTATTTGCCATGAAGCGATGAGACTGAAAGCCATGATCTTTGTTTTTGGAGTGGTGAGTTTTAAGCCGGCTTTTTCACTCTCCTCTTTCATCTCCATCAAGAGGCTCTTTAGTCCCTCATCACTTTCTGCCATTAGAGTGGTATCATCTGCATATCTGAGGTTGTTGATATTTCTCCTGGCAATCTTGATTCCAGCTGTGATTCATCAAGCCTGACATTTCTCATGATGTATTCTACATAGAACTTAAATAAACAAGGTGACAATATGCACCCTTGATGTACTCCTTTCCCATTTTGAACCAGCCTGTTGTTCCATGTCCAGTTCTAACTGTTGCTTCTTGATCTGCATACAGGTTTCTCAGGAGGCAGGTCAGGTGGTCTGGTATTCTCATCTCTTTAAGAATTTTCCACAGTTTGTTGTGATCTACACAGTCAAAGGCTTTAGCGTAGTCAATAAAGCAGAAGTAGATGCTTTTCTGGATTTCTCTTGCTTTTTCTATGATCCGATGGATGTTGGCAATTTGATCTCTGGCTCCTCTGCCTTTTCCAAATCCAGCTTGAACATCTGGAAGTTCTTGGTTCAAGTACTATCGAAGCCTGAGCGAAAATGAAAGTATTAGTTGCTCAGACATGTCTGACCTTTGCACCCCATGGACTGTAACCCACCAGGCTCCTCTGGGATTCTCCAGGCAAGAGTACTGGGTTGTCATTTCCTTCTCCAGGGGATATTCCCGACCCAGGGATTGAAACCCAGGTCTCCCGCATTGCAGACAGTCTCTCAACTGTCAGAGCCCCCAGGGAAGCCCAGCTGAAGCCGGTATGCCTAGTCGCTCAGTCGTGTCTGACTCTGTGACCCCATGTTCTGCAGCCCCCAAGGCTCCTCTGTCCACAGCATTTTCCAGACAAGAATACCAGAGTGGGTTGCCACTTCCTCCTCCAGGGGAGCTTCCCCACCCAGGGATCAAGCCCATGTCTCCTGCATCTCCCATACTGGCAGGCAGATTCTTTACCACGGAGCCGCAGTTGTTCACAATATCCTGTTATTACTTTAACGTAACACTGGGATCTGTAGTGAAAGCCCCTTCTAATTTCTGTTATCGGAATTTTTTGAAAATGTGGGAGCTATTTCTTTCTGTTGTTTCCCTTGATCAGTTTTGAGGGGATTGTCAAGCGGTGTTTACATTGTAAAACACCCAACCTGGCTTTGTTCTTTTTACTTTCCTTTCCACCTTTGTTCTCCAGTTCATTGATTCCTACTCTTATCTTGTTTACAGTCTTCCTAGTTTCATGAGACAGAAGCTTAAATCATTGATTTCAACCTTCTTATTTTCTAATTGATGCATTTAAAACTAAAAAAATTTCCACTCAAGTACTTCTTTTTAGCTTTGTCTCACAAGTTTCAATATGCTTGTTCTCATTATCATTCAGTTAAAAGTATTTTCTAATTTCCATTGTGATTTCTTCTCTGACCCATGAGTTATTCAGAAGTGCATCGCTCAATTTCCAAACACTTGGGGATTCTCCAATTATCTTTCTGTTATTAATTTCTTGTTTAATTGCACTGTGGTCAGAGAACACACTCTGTGTGATTCCAGCTCTTTGAAATCTGTTGAGACTTGCTCTAGGGCCCTGCGTATGGTCTATTTTGGTAAATGTTCCATGGCTGCATTTATCCCTTCCCCGCCCTGGTGCAGTTCACATTATGTTTTTTATCATTTAATAATTTATTATTGCCGTAAATAATGTTTTTTTTAATCTTTATCCTTCCTAGTGTTTCTCATTCCTCCTTGAAGTTTAGTGTGCCCACCTGGGGTCCCTTTCCTTCACCTGAAGGACTTCGGTGGGAGTCCTTCAATGTGCTGGTAACTACTTCTCTTGGTTTTTGTTAGAAGGCATTTTTGCTTGGCCTGCATCTCTGCAGAATATCTTCTTCAAAAAGGCTGGCAGGCTTTGGGGTTCTTTTTCTTTCAGCAATTTAAAGGTGTTACTCCATTGTCTCCTGGATTCCAAAAACATGAAATGTTTCACGAATCTGCATGTCACCCTTGGGGGCTGTGCCATCTTCCCTGAGTCTGTCCAAAATCAGTGGAATCAGTGCCAGAACAAGCACATGACATAGCTTTTCAAACATTTATGCTTGTCTTAAAAAAAAAAAAAACAAAAAACGAAAACTTCCCTTTCGGCTTCTCTGCTATTTCCCTCCTCTCAGCGAGAAGCAGATAGAGTCCCCCACCCGCTTTGGGTGTGTTTTTGGGGGTGTGTCCCAAGTGTTAGTCACTCAGTCGTGTCCGACTCTATTGTGACCCCATAGACTGTAGCCCACTAGGTTCCTCTGTCATGGGATTCTCCCAAGCAAGAATGCTGCAGTGAGTTGCCATTTCCTTCTCCAAGGGATCTTTCTGAGCCAGGAATCAAACCCAGGTCCCCTGCATTGCAGGAGGAGTCTTTACCGTCTGAGCCACCAGGGAGGCCCGGGTTTATTAAGCAGAGTAGAAGACATATGTCCATAAAGTGATGGCATCAAACCACCCTCCCCCTTGCTCCCAGCACTGCGGCTGCCCTGGCCTTTCTCAGTTCCTCAAACTCTTCAAACTCTTTCCCGCCCTGGAGTCCTGCATGCTGTTTCCTTGGTTAACGTGCTTATCATGGCCCTCTTCACCTGCCTAAGTCCCACTCCTGCAGGTCTTCATTTAAATGTTCCTTTATTTTATTATTATTATTTTAATACACTTAAAAAAATTTTTTTTGCCATGCTGAGTAGCATGTGGTGGTTCCCTGACCAGGGATCGGACCCACACCCTCTGCACTGGACGCTCAGAATCGTAACCACTGGCCAGCCAGGGAATTCCCTAAATGTTCCTTTTAAAGTTGTGTATTTTGGGAATCCCCTGACTGCCCAGTGGTTGGGACACGGTGCTTTCACTGCCGGGGCTGGGTTTGACCTCTGATCAGGGAACTAGGACCCAACAGGCCCAGAAGTACAGCCAAAAAGAGAAAAAGAAAAAAATAAAATAATAAAGTTGTCCGTTTTGACCCCTCTCCTGATTTACATCACGGCCCTTTTGTAACCGTTTATCACCCTCTTTCGGGTTTTGTCCTAGAACTTGCCATACTTCCTAATCATGAAATGAGTCTCCTTGCTATTTACGTAATCATGTCACTTTTGGATGTTGCTGCCTTTAGATCTGAAGCTCCTGGAAAGCAGCAGAAGGTCCCCTGGAGAAGGGAATGGCTACCCTCTCCAGCATTCTTGCCTGGAGAATCCCATGGGCAGAGGAGCCCCTCGTTCTGGGTGCTGGCTGTCCTCCCAGCCCCCGGCTGAGCACTCGGCACAGTTGGGGTTTGTTCCCCTCTTCCACACCTCGGTCCTCTCCACGACTTTCCTTTTTCCTCCCACTCATTTCCCTCCCTCTCTTGGGTCCCGATTCTAGTGGAGACAAGCCAGGGGCTTTTCTGGGCGCTGTGCAGGTGAGCAGAGGTGACCGCTGGCGTGACTGTACTGGCCGCAGGCTGGCGGCCTGTGGGCGTGTTTAC
This sequence comes from Aepyceros melampus, assembly GCA_006408695.1. Lineage (NCBI taxonomy): Eukaryota > Metazoa > Chordata > Mammalia > Artiodactyla > Bovidae > Aepyceros > Aepyceros melampus. The sequence continues at coordinate 85,702 of SJXQ01001722.1, forward strand.
CTGAGTCATCGTTGGCAAAGCTTGCTGGCTCCAGGATGGAACAAGTGTGTGAGAAACGCCTCTGCGGCGGGGGGCCCACCCCTCTTCAGACAAGGGCAGGCGTGGTCACCAGGAAAAGAAATCTTGAGGTTACTAGGGTTGAGAAATTTGTGTGCCTCATAATGAATGGGTTTCATTTTTCAAGAAGCTGGGGTGAAAACCCCATTCAGGTCAGAATACCTTAGCCACAGTGGCCCCGTTTTACTTGTGTGAAGCCACAGCGTCATGATTGGATTCAGCTCCTCGGAGCAGGGACCCTCTTACCTTTTTCTTTTGTCTCCCACAAAAGCCCCAGCCCAGTGCCAGGCCAGCACGAACCCAGCAGTCAGGCCTTTATCAGATCCTGAGTGCTCCCAGTGAGGCCGATGGCAGGAGCAATGGCAGCCACTTTGAGCCAGGCATTGGTAGTGTCATCTATGTGATCTCTCACAAGGGAGTCCTTTCTTAGTTTCTCTCTGACAAATGAGGACACCGAGGCCCAGTCCCTCCTGCATTTCATAAGAGGATTCCAGTTGCTGACCGACCTTTTGACTTGAGTGGAGGTATAAGTAGGGGAAGGCTTCCCAGGTGGCACAGTGGGAAAGAACTCACCTGCCAATGCAGGAGATGCGGGAGACACAGGTTCAACCCCTGGGTTAGGAAGATGCCCCGGAGAAGGAGGTGGCAAGCCGCTCCAGGATTCCCGCCTGGAGAGCGCCACGGACAGAGGAGCCTGGTGGGCCACGGTCCCCGGGGTCGCAAAGAATTGGACACGATTGAGTGCACATACACACATGATCAGGGGAAAAACAAAAATTTTTTTAAAGCAGAACCTTAAAGGTGTTGAAAATGATCCTGAAGATACGGAAATGTAAACTTTAAAAATTCTGTACCCTTCCTAGCAAAGTCCCAGGTTGGCTGGTAGGATGAGGTGGCGGCCGGGTTTGCGCCGTGTTTTCCCCAGTGTGGACCACCCGTGCCAGAAGTCAGGGCCCCTCACTTATCTACGGGTTCATCACCAGTGCTAATTTCATGAGGAGGGATGGGGGTGTCCAGGCTTGGGTTATCTTGGTGAGTCTCACCCTTGAATTCCTTTCCAGGGACCGGGTAAGACAAAACAATGCCCCAAATCTCAGGTGAAATGGGATACGGCAAATCAATGAGGAGACTGTAGTCGGGCACGTTTGCTTCTGTAAAATATTTCCAGAAACCCAGACCGTTCCTGACCTGCATGCTCAGCGTGCCGCGTGAGGGGACACGATCGATCTGACTCCTCGCTAGAACCAGCTGGGAAACAACCCAGAAGCACACACAGAAGATGCGAGGGGTATGAGCTTGCGTCAGCGAAACATCCATGGCGACGAAGCTGTGGCCACTTCAAGTCGGCAATCATCCTTTACAAGGGAGCAACTGCCTCAGCAAAAAACAGCAACAAGAAAGAATTAGTAGTGGTGTTAGCTCTGCAGCAACAGCGTTTCCGTCTCCACTCAGCACGCCCTGACAGGGACCTTTGTGCATCCTTAAAAGATTCCTTTCTTGTTTTCCCTTTCCTTTCTGTTTTCTTTTTTCTGTTTGGTGATGCTAACTTTAGCTATTGGGCTTCCCAGGTGGCTTAGTGGTAAAGAACCCACCTGCCAATGCAGGAGATGCAGGAAACATGGATTTGATCCCTGAGTCAGGATGATGCCCTGGAGAAGGAAATGGCACCCCACTCCAGTGTTCTTGCCTGGGAAATCCCACGGATGGAGGAGCCTGGTGGGCTACAGTCCATGGGGTCTCAACGAGTCCGACATGACTGAGCAGCTGAGCACACAAGTACAGCTATTAGGTGAAGGTGAAGGTGAAGGTGAGTCGCTCAGTCGTGTCCGACTCTTTGCGACCCTGTGGACTGTAATGTACTAGGCTCCTCTGTCCATGGGATTCTCCAGGCAAGAATACTGGAGTGGATTGCCATTTCCTTCTCCAGGGGATCTTCCCGACCCAGGGATCGAACCCAGGTCTCCCGCATTGGAGGCAGATGCTTTAACCTCTGAGCCACCAGGGAAGCCCCACAGCTATTAGAGGCAACTGAAAAAAAGCATTCGCTAATCTCTTTAGGGAGATTGAGCCTCTGTCATTTACAAACGGCCCCAAGGGGAATCCCTGGCTGTCCAGTGGTTAGGACTCTGAGCTTTCATTGCTTAGGGTATGGGTTCAATCCCTGGTCAAGGGACTAAGATCCCACAAGCTCTGTGTGCAGCCTAAATCAGTAAATAAGAATTCATCTCAAGAGGCTCAGCCAAGGCAGTTTAAAAAATAAATAAAAATGGTTCCAAGCACGTAAGCTACCAAAGTAATGCAACCACTGACTTGGCAGCTCTGTGAGTCTTGACAAGTCAATTCAACTCCCTAAGTCCATTTCCTGGTGAATAAAGTGGGAATAATGACAGGGTGGAAGCCTGCCTGGCACTGTGGACAGTGCCCAGCCTGGCACTGAGTCAGGGCTTCCTCACCGTGAGCTGCCTGCTTTGATGAGCAATCACCGCCGCTGTTATCCTTTATTACGTACTCTGCCTGTCTGAGGATTCCCAGGTGGCTCGGTGGTAAAGAATCCACCTGCCACTGCAGGAGATGTGGGTTGGATCCCTGGGTCGTGAAGATCCCCTGGAGGACGGAATGGCTATCCTCTCCAGTGTTCTTGCCTGGGAAATCCAGTGGACAGAGGAGCCTGGTAGCTACAGTCCACAGAGTCGCAAGAGAGTCAGACATGACTTTTAGAGACTGCACAACACAGTTCCATGAGATTCACCGGAAGTTCTCACTTAAAAGCTGTTTTAAAGAGAGGAAGCAGGGGCTTGGCACGAGAAGCACAGGGGGCTGGTGGGAGCGTGGAGAGAGCTGATCTGAGTAGTGCTGGCCTGAGACCCACGCAGGAGGCAGAGGCCACAGGGCTCCTGATTCAACAGATGCATGCTGAGAGTCGAGTGTTGAGCAGGGGCCCCCAGAGCATAATGACAGGAGACAGATGTACCTGGTCCTGGGGATTATGCCTGCTCAGCGCTTCCTACACAGCATCTCATTTAGCATCACAAGAACCCAGAGGCCAGCACAGCTGCGGGGGCGGGGATTAGTAAGGAAGGTGTTCACTGTGCTGGGGAGGTGGGGGAGGGGTGCACATCCCTGAGGTTGCCAGCAGAGATGGAGGGAGCCGGGGGCACCGGCCAAGGCTGCCAGGACCTCGTGGAGGAACAGATAAAACAAGCAGGAGGGACTGCAGACGGTGCCTTGTCAGCTGGAGCTGGGCCGAGAAATGCCAGGGTCTCCCCGACACCTCGTGAGCGAGAGAGCAGAGCCAGCTGGTTCTCAGTTGCCCTGGCAACGCGGGTGCTTAGGTTCAGGGAATGCTAATGAAAAACTCACATGCAAATGAGGTAGATTGCAATTAGGAGGAACCACGTGCACGGTCTGTCCTTGAGAAAGTCCTGGGGGGTGGGGATGGCGAGGAAGTCTGGGAGGGAGCTTGCGCCCCCAGACAAAGAGCAAAGCAGAGAGAGGAAGACCTTGGCGTTGTGTGAGAGCCGCGTGCTGGCCTGGGCTGCCCTGCAATCCTGCTGTACCTCCCCTTAACTTAGGTGGTCGGAGGAACAGGGCACAGAGAGCATGGGATCCTGTGATGCCTCAAAGGCCAGAGGAGTGGACTCAACCACTCAGCAGCTAGAATCCTCTCCGTCTCACAGATGGGAAAACCGAGGCTTAGAAAGACGAGCGACTTACCCAAGCTGTTCGAGGGGGCAGAGGATTTGAACACGAGGTCTCTCCCAGCTAAACTCAAAAGTGGGTTTCTAGAACAGTTAGCCAGCTCTTCCTGAAAACCCCGGGCCTTAGGCCATACCCTCCCCCACCAAAATCCTTCTCAAAGACTAGGCTCCCATATTCTGATATTTAGAGAGCTGATACCCACCGGTCAGTCCAGACAAAAACCCAGCAGTACGGCCTGCCCACCTGTCCAGGGCTCCGGGTCTGTAAGTTTTCTGCCTCAAACAAGGAGGACGGACTTCGAGGAAAGCCTCTGACACTGGAGACCAAAGTCAACAGAGAATTACGGGGATGAGCCAGAGCAAAAACGACAACAGGAAGAACCACGGAGACCTCTAATTAGGGTCCTGGGAGACACTGGAGAAGACGCCGCACTCGTAAAACTGGAAGCGAAAACACCGAGAGGAATGTTCAGCACAGGAGAGAGAGTCAGTCTCCAGTATTAACAAAGCAAGAAATGAAGGAGTAAGCGTATTGCTTAAAAAAAGAAGACGGATGAAGAGGGTGAAGGCATGGGGAGAAGGTTGCTCCCAATCTGGGAAGGCACCCAGCCAGGTTTTCCGGGCACTGCCCCCGGATCCATGGCTGCCCACCAAGGGGCCTCAGACCTGACCTGACCCGGCCCTGCAGCACCACCCCCCGCCCTCCAAAAACCGGCCAGTCTGTCCTTTTCCCCACGGGTCAAGGGCCAAGTGGTCTAGTTTTCCTCTGGCTAACCCCACCTTGAAAGTGATTCTTTATCCCCCAGAACAGGCGATGGAAAAAGAAAGGTTCGCGGCCCGCCTTCCCTTCCGCGGGGACAGGGGTGGGGTGGGCGGGGGCGCCAGTGTTTATTTTCCTACCTGATAGCCTGGGACGGTGACCTAACCTCAAACCACCCAAGCAAGAAGGCGCGTCTATTGTTTGTCTCAAGAAGCCACCTTAGTGTGGTGTAGTTCAGGGTCGACCCTGGGAAATATTAGTCATGGAAACTAAGACTCCAGGAGGGATCGGGCTGATAAAGGCCTCAGACTGGAGAAGCAGCAAGCTAATCACCACTTCCCAGGAGTGAGGGTCCTTCCTCCCACTGACTGAGTCAGGCTGCATTGCAGAAGTGCTGCCCGCAGGACCAAGCCTCGCCCGCACAGACCAGGTCACCCGTGTGAAGCCGGGGAAAGCCGGGTGGAGTGCAGAACTCCTGTACCACAGAAGGGTGGTGGGGAAACCAAGGCACAGAGAGGTTGCGTAGTGGAGGCGAGGTCACACAGCAGTAGCAGCAGCAGCGCCAGCCTGTGCCGGGGGTGTGGACGAGGGTCAGGCTCCGCCTTGAACCCCTCTGCTCTGTGTGTGCGCTCAGTCGTGTCCGACTCTCTGCGACCTCAGGGACTGCAGCCCGCCAGGCTCCTCTGTCCATGGGGTTCTCCAGGCAAGAATACTGGAGTTGGTTGCCATTTCCTTCTCCAGGGGATCTTCCTGGCCCAAGGATTGAACCCAGGTCCCCTGCATTGCAAGCAAATTCTTTACCAGCTGAGCTACCAGGGAATCCCACCCTCTGCTCTAGGGCTTCTCAGTACTTTTAAAAATATCCGTTCACAGATGGAGATTAATCAAGACACTATATGTTAAAACCACCTGCTTTGTTTACGTTGGATCTTTTTTTTTTTTCCTCCAGCGTCTGAAGTTTGCATGCTGCTGCTACTAAGTCACTTCAGTCGTGTCTGACTCTGTGCGACCCCATAGACGCCAGCCCACCAGGCTCCCCCATCCCTGGGATTCTCCAGGCAAGAACACTGGAGTGGGTTGCCATTTCCTTCTCCAATGCATGAAAGTGAAAAGTGAAAGTGAAGTCGCTCAGTCGCGTCTGACTCTTCGCGACCCTATGGACTGCAGCCCACCAGGCTCCTCCATCCATGGGATTTTCCAAGCAAGAGTACTGGAGTGGGGTGCCATTACCTTCTCTGGAAGTTTGCATAACTGGGTCTTTAAGAAAAAAGAACAAGATTTCCCAAGGAAAAGCACCAGGAAAGGACAATGGAATTCACCCAGGTGGCAGAGGACTGGACAGGGGTCTCCAAGTCGGCCTTCCACTGCGCTGGTTTTTTTTTTCTATTTATTTATTTGTTGATTTTGGGCTTCGCTGGGTCTCTGTTGCTGCACGCTGGCTTCTCTAGTTGCGGGGACCCTGTGCTTTCATTCTGGAGCTGGGTCCCCAGTAGCGCTGAGGACAATTACAGGCTGCCAAGAGGCTCAGGGACCCCCTTGTCACATGGTACTATGCAGGCACGCGTGCTTAGTTGCTTCAGTTGTGTCCAACTTTGTGTGACCCCATGGACCGTAGCCCACGAGGCTCCTCTGTCCATGGATTCTGCAGGCAAGAACACTGGAGTGGGTTGCCATGGCCTCCTCCAGCGGATCTTCCCACCCAGGGATCAAACCTGCGTCTCCTGCTGCTCCTGCATTGCAGGCGGATGGATTCTTTACTGCTGAGTCGCCAGAGATGCCCTTGTGTCACTATATCTGGATAGAAATGTTGAAGATCCCCTCTCTGCATGAATTTAACCCAACTGGATCAACAGCGACAGAGCAAGGAGCATTCCCTTGACTGAGTGAATGTAAGCAGCTGGTTTTGATGCCCTTTGGAGTGTGGCCGAGTTAGCCCAGCCAGTCCAGAGGTGACGCAGAGTGAGAGGAGACTTCTACAGGATCACAGGTCTAGTTAGAAGCTGAGACAGGAGTCACCCGCAGGAGCTTCCAGAACCTTCCAAGGCCTTGCTTCTGGACATCTCGGCTGCAGGTCTGAAGGGTGCAGATCCGATGGAGAGGGCTGGGTCATGTCTGGTGAGAGTCGATGGTGATACTCCAGCCCTCCTTGCCTCTGTGTGACCATAGCCAGTGATCACCCACCACGCACTTGCTGGGCACCTCACTTCAGGAGGGCCGCCCTGGTATGCGAATGGTTTATGAAAAGTGTTGGTCACGTTTTTACTAGAAAACCTGAGCTGGCCAGAGACAGAACAGGTTAGTCTCAGGTTCCCCTTCTAACATCCAAGCAAGCTGGCCTCACTCCCTTAAACCAGAGTCAAGAGGCAGACGAGAAAAGGCTACGCTTGATAAAAACAGTGGAAAGTTCCAGTGATTTCTCATGGCTTGGGCCCCAGGCCAATTGGATTCCATTTGGAAGGTTCTGCATTCCCAGACTAAAACTTCAAATGTCCAGTTCATTTCAGAAAAAGAACAGGACGCTCGGTTGTCAATAAAATGGGCCATTGCAAAGTCAGTTTTCATTTCTCCACTCTAACAATATTAAATCTGGTGTCATGAGGGTTGGAGCCACTCAGCCTAAGTTTACATTCTAAACACTCAGGCTAACTGACCACTGCGTAGTTAAGAAGTGAAATCTCATTGGCACTTGCAACCATCAGGCGAGGAGCAGACGGGCTGGTGGACAGAAGGGGTTAACACAGGCTGGTTGTTTGCTCCTGATGGATTTTGCTAATGCGGGAAGGGAAGTGATAGTTTTGGAGTCTGAAATTTGCCATAAAATAATGTCTTCTCTCTCCACCGGTGCACCTGCCTAGACCTCACTCAACCGATGTCCAGGTAATGCCTTTCCTGCTTGAGTCACCCGTACTGCTGAGTCTCACCTCAACCATAACCTGTGCTCTCAAACCCAAGATAAGACATACTGCAGAACAGGAGAAACCTATAAAATTATAAAGACATTCACTGATATGAGGGAGACTGTCTTGACTGCCCAGGTTTATGCTTGTTGGAAAACGTCAAATTTTCCCTTTAGTTTTTCCCCAGCAAGCAGACTTCCCCTCCCATCTCTGCCATTTCTTGTATAACTTGTTCTTCAAAAGGAAAATTACAAACTCTTCTTTTAAGTATATTCTCAGCAGCAGTGGAAAAAAATGTTATTGAGTTGGGTGTGAAACTGAATCTATATTCACTCAGTTCTTAGCCATCTGTATCCCTCTGTCTGACCAGATTCCTTTACATATATTTGCACCAAGGCAATCTGACTTGCTGCCTTTTGAGCTAGTGTGGATACATGGGCTTTTTACTTGGCAAATCCAGAACCTTCCATGTTCACCCACCAAGACTTTGAGAGCACTTATTAAGTCCTGATGGTGCTGAATACAAGCAACGAGATTAGTAAAGTTTTGAAAGTCAACAAAGAAAATAAACCAACATTTTTATTTGTCGCAAGAGGTGGATGGCATGTATGTATGTGTATGTATGTGGGTGCGTGTGTCCGCACACACACGTATCTAAACAAATGGCATATGTTGGTGAAAGCCATGTTATTTGGTTAAGACTGAAGGCTTTGTTGGGAAGGAAGGTGGTGGAATTAGATGTTGATACAGTAGGTGTTTCAAATGTCAGATTTCAATGGTAATGGGAAGGAAAGGAAAGAAGAAAAATGGCTCCTTTAGAATAAATCAATTCATCATTTCCCCCTTTGCAAACATTGAAAAAAGCAAAAGAAGCCTTGTGCCTCTCCTTGAGAGGAGCCTTTAGTTCTCAGAGAGATGAAGTTTGGGCTGATGTCAAGGTTTCTAAGGAAACGATGTAGGCTTATGAACAGCAAAGCAAATAGACATATAGCACTCGAGTAAATCATTAATTCATTAATATTATTATTGATGGAGGCTGGAGAGACTTATTCCGTCTTTATCCCAAGTCCTCAAAAGTTTTCTTTCATCGCAAGGCAAACACTCGGATGGCCACTTTATGGATAATTATTCCCTCTTGGCCTCACTCTTGAGTCGAAGGAGGACTCGCTCTCGGATTTTAATGGATCAAAGAGAATGAGAAGCCAGGCAAGAGAAGTGTGCTTCGTGGGTTGTTTTTTTTTCCTTTTAATTGGCGGCTGTGGGTTTTGTAGAGAATGGAAAATGCATTAAGGATAGTTTGACTTAAACACAAAGCACTGGCTGGCTTGACAAACAGACTGAGCAGAGGCGAAGGCACACTGTCTACCCCGCGGTTATGTCCGTTTTCATGGGGACATTTGCAGTGGCCAGACTCCATGGCACAGGCAGGGGTGCTGGCAGGAGGCGGTGAGGGGCCCCGGCCTTGATGCAAACCCGGGGCGAATGCGGGGCTGGTGGCCAGGCAAGGCCAGAACACCCCCGGGAGGCTGAGGTTGCAACACGAGGGAGTGTCCCGGCTTCTCACTATTTCCTAGTATTTCTGCCCGCCAAGTGAGTCAGCATTTTCTCTTAGGTGCCCACCAGGCCTGGGGGGTCCTGGTGGAGGTGAGCGAGAGGTGAACCCACCCAGCTGCGCTTTGCCTCTGGCCCTACTCCCCAGACCACCTTCAGAGAAACCCCCCGTTTCACCCCTGTACCCATGTTCTCTCAGGATGACAGATGTCTGTAATCATTGCCACCAGTGAGCGTGAGACTGGGGCCAGGCCCATTACTGCAGGGCCACGCCTGGGGTGCTCGCCAAGAGCACGCCCATGCATGGGGGCTCCTGCACCTCCAGAGCTGTGTGCCCTGGGCAAATTGCTTACCCTCTTTGTGCCATGGTGTCCTCCTCCATAAAACCAGGTCGGTCACAGCACTTACCTACGACAGTGGTTGTCAGTGTTGCCTGGAGGTTTTGTGCATGTTGCCAGCCTTACCACAGCGAGAGGAGCCGGAGCCCAGGGAATCTGGGCTGGGTTGGCACCAGTCCACCTCCTGGCCCTGCTCTGGGTACTGGACACCTGTAGAGCCTCCTTGGAACATTAAATGCGGAGGCACTTCAGGGCCCCCCGTCCACCCCTTCCCTTTAGACCAAGGAGAAGAAATCGTTTGCCTTCCAGCAGGTTGGAGGGAAGCTCCCAGTGCAGTTCTGGGCTCTGGGCGCTTAGTCTGGACAGCCAAGGCGAGGACAGTGAATCATCAGCCAGGAGCAGGATGAGTGTTTATCAGTCAAATTAACGTCCTTGCCAGAAGGAGCTGTTGTGAAGGGAGATGGGAAAAGTCACAGCTCTGGGCACGTGTGAGCCAGAGGTGCCTGGGAACGAGGTGTGGTGGGGGCACCAGGGGAGGCTTCCTGGAGGAGGTGGCTTTTGAGGTGGGTCTTGAAGAATGAAGAAAAGTTTGCAGAGGCTCAGGAAGCCAGGGAGCAATCCCAGGGAGGTGTAGTGTCACTGGGGGGCTTGACAAGGGGGGAGGAAGCTTCCATCAGACCCTAAGGCCTCTGAAAGCAAAGCCACTCTAACCCCCCTTGAACCCCAGGGGCTCCAGACTCACAACCTGGCAGCCCCTGGTCAGGAGGTCGTACTTGGGCTGTGGAGAGCCTGTCCCACGCTAAAGGTTGGCCTTGGTGGGGGCAGGTCCCGGGGGCCTCAGTGGCAGAGTAGGGGGCTTGGGGAAGAGTCCCTATGTCCCAGAGGAAGGGGACTTGGGGTGCTGGTTGAAAGTAGTGCCCAAATGTCCTTCTGAGCTTGCTGGCTCCAGTTCTGAGGCACATGGGTGGGGGGTCCTGCAGCTGGGGGCGTCCCAGAGAGGGGACAGCAGGTGGCCTGTGGGGTCCGCTGGGCACTTGCATTTGTGGCAGCCACACTCAGCTTTGAGGGCAACCAAGAGCTGGAGGCTAACGCTAGAGCAGTGGCCACCCTCCTCTGCTCAAGGGGAGTGTGGGAGGACAAGAGGGTCACCCCCACCGCCCCCAGCGTTGGCCCTGCATGGTCAGAGCCCTTTCAGCCCCAAGAAGAGGCAGAGGCATTCCATCTCCCAAGTCCATAGATAAAGCAGCTGAGTTTCAGAGAGGCCAACCGTCATTCCTGAAGCTGTACAGCCAGGAAGCAGCCTGACGGGTCTAGGACCGAACTCCCAAAGTACCCCTTGCTCCCCTCCCTGGTGCCCCCAGCAAAGCTCACGGACGGCCCAGCTGTCTGCCTCCCCAAGAGGCCGAGCAATCTGAATTAGAGGCAGTCACATGTCCTATAAAGATGCGTGGAGAAGCACCGCTGTGCTGGGCACCAGGTAACGACCCGGCCCCGGGATCTCGGGTCCAACAAGCACAAGCCTCGACTTGGGCTGGAGTGTCCGGGCCCAGCTGTGACCTGGTGCTGCCCGCCAGTGGAGTTTAACCAGGCTGACCCCGGGGAGCCCTCAGCGGCAGGAGGTGGAGGAGACAGGCACACAGGGAGCCTGTGTGAAGCTCCTTGGGAATGTGGCAGGGGCGGGGCAGGACCTTGGCTCAGGCGGCATTTTAGATTCAGTATCTCCATTGTCTTGTTCGGGTACAGATTCTAATATGTTTCCTAAATTGGGTGGTACCCCATAGTGTGAAGCACGGCTGGGTTGGATGTCCACCCTTGGGCAAAGCACAGAAAGGCAGACTGGACTGTCCACCAGTGCTTGCCCTGTTGGCCTTGACTTAGCAAGCAGCTGAATCTCAGAGGTGATGGAGAGCCAGACGCAGAAGGGCCGGGATGGTCCCGAGAAGGTGAGGTTTCAGCCAGCCCAGCAAGTGTTGAATCCTAAAGCAGGTGGTCTGCAGGGGGCACTCCAGGCCTTGGTCTGGGGCTGGTACCGGGCCCAGCGGAGGCCGGGTTGGCTGAGAGCTGCCAGGCCTTGGGAGCACAGGCCTGATGGGATGGACTCGCTCTGGGTTTGGGTGTGGAGCCCACATGAGGGAGAAAGCGTCTGTAGTCAGGGCATCGTCAAGAATGAAGTCCCCACGCACGGCTGCCCCTGGGCCCTTTGCTGAGTCTGTCCGTGGCATCAGCCACTGCAGGACCATCAGATGGTAGGGTTCAAAGTCAGAAGCCACTCCTTCCTCCTCCCCGCAAGGCCTAGACCCAACCGCGGGCGGGAATGCATCTGTTTTCACCCTCTCCTGCCAACGAAGCACCTTCACTTCAGCTATTTTTAAAATTTTATTTTGTACTGGGGTATTGCTGATTAACAATGTGATGGTTTCAGGCAAGCAGCAAAAGGACTCAGCTATACATATACATGTATCCTTTTTCCCCCAGACTCCCCTCCCATCCAGGGAGCTATCGTTTTTAGATTTGGAATTTCCATTGTCCTGTTCATATCAGTTACAGACCCCGACCTGTGTTCTAATTTTTCAGAGCAAAAACTCCCCTGGATGGGAGCCCCGAGTTTTCAGAGGTTCATCCACTGTGCCCCTTTGGGGCCTGAGAAAGGCCCAGATGGGTGAGCGTCTGGGGAGCAGGGGGCTGGACTGCGGAAGCTTTCCGCAGGGGTCCCTACATTCCACCCGGTGTCCCTACCGCTCCCAACAGATTCTTTCCGCAGGGACTCAGCCCTCACACGACATGAACGGCTCGTTTTATATCAGAAGCCTGAATTTTAACTGACAAATTGGACAGTTCCCTAAGGCAAGGGTTACTAAGCTTTGTCATTCTCACTAAAAATGTGATTTATAATATATTCCTATTTGCTAGACACTCCTGTTCCCAGGAATGAAGGCCTAGCGCAGAAAAAAAAAAAAAAAGAGGACAGGAGGTCTACTTAGTATCTTGACCCCACATAAAAATCCACCCCACCACTGTCTCTGTGAACGTGTGAACAGATGTGCATAAATTAGGATTCCACAGAGTCCAGCAAGCTTAATTTCATTAAGTTTTAATGATAGATTAAGGGGTCAAACACTTAAAATTCAGGATCTAGCAAGAGTAACACACAATTTGCTTTTGAATTTTACATGTTGAAGGGAAAGTCTAAGGGCCTGAAGAAAGTAATGCTATTTCTCTGCTTCCAGTTTATAAAGATAAAACAGTATTTGTTGTTCCTAAAATATGCTGATATTTATGAATACAGGTATGTCAGACATCAGAGATCAGTCCCCAAGCTACCTCAGAAATTCTTTGTAAAAACCACACTCAAAAGGGCAACAGGGAAACCATCTGACCTCTTAAAAGTTGGAGTTAAAGTTGCAAAGTCATTTTGCCCGAGATAACCAGAACTGCTCTAAAGCTAAGTGGGCAGAAATGGATTTGATCTCTATATCTGATTGCTTAGCAGAAGCCATCCAGCCAATTTTTCAACAATGTCTCCATATCATGGAACTTCCTAAAAAACTTCAAGAGGGTAACCTGAGCTTGTGAAAAATGATCCCGAATGTCAATAGGACAAAGTTTCCCTTCCAAGATGTAATTAGCGGGGTTTGGAGCGCCTTTCATATTTCACTTGACAAGCATCTTTTGCCTTTGTTCTGCCTGCTCTGGAGGGCTTTGCAGGGCTTTGCCATTTCTTTGTTAAGAGGAGTGGTTTTAAAAGACATATTTAGATAATAGTAATCGTTGAAAGTTGAATGCACCTGATAGGAATGCTCATAATTTACCAATATTTTTGTGTGTGGAGAGAATCCTACTTTTCTAGTAGTATTTATTTCATCGTAGGCATGTTTGACTGTGTAAGTTATTAGAGACACTGACAAAGGACACACTGACCGCGTGAGCCAAGGATTGCTAAGAAGGCTGATGGAATCTCTAGGCTCCACTGAGAGATGTCCAGACCCCAGGGTGCCCAAATGGGTGGGAGCCTGTCTGGTAGAAACATCGATGACGAATGGAGAGTATTCCTTGAAGAGGCCAGGTTGCTGAGCCATCTTGGAACTCAGCAGCAGGATCCACAGCCTCAGCACTAAGGCATCGCTGAGGATTTCCCTGGTGGTCCCAGGGGTTAAGACTCCATGCTGCTGATGCAAGGGGAACAGGTTTGATCCCTGGTCAGGGAACTAAAATCCCACATGCCACACAGCCAAAAAAAGTCTTTTAATGTATGCTCAATTAAATTTTAATTTCAGATTAAATTTGAAAAGAAAGCATCTCTGGGTAATTGTGTGGTGGGGAAGGGGGCATGGTCCCCTCCTCTGCAGCAGTTACAGCATCTTGGCCTCTGACCACTAGAGGTCAGTAGCAGCCTCCCGCCTCCAGGTGTTTCAACCTAGAGGTCTCCAGACCCTGAAGAAGGCTGCCTGAGGGGCAAGGTCGTCTGCGGTTGAGAACCACTGCTCTGAAGAATGAAGGAAGTCGGGCATATCTCAGCCCCAGATGACAATGTTGACAGGGAATAAGAAAACTGTTTGTGGGCACTGCATAAGAAAAAAAAAAAAAAGATTTTGAATTGCTTCAGACGGCTAAATAAAAACAAATGGGGCAAAATTGTAGAGAGGTCAATGTTGACTAAGGAACAAGGAGAACTTTCTAGAAGAAGTGTACAGCTCCCATCCCTGTAGTACTTATGTTTATTTGGGGCTAGAATCCCAACTCAACACCCAGAGCTCTTTCCTCCACAGATCTTTCTTGGAACGCTCAGGGCAGGCAGAGCGCTGTGTGGCTGCTTTCCACACACCGTCGAGTTGTCTTCTTTTGGGGGCAGCAGTTCAGTCGGTCAGTCCAGTCACTCAGTCGTGTCTAACTCTTTGCGACCCCATGGACTGCAGCGCGCCAGGCCTCCCTGTCCATCGCCAACTCCCAGAGTTTACTCACATTCGTGTCCATTGAGTCGGTGATGCCATCCAACCGTCTCATCCTCTGTCGTCCCCTTCTCCTCCCGGCCTCAATCTTTCCCAGCATCAAGGTCTTTTCAAATGAGTCAGCTCTTTGCATCAGGTGGCCAAAGTATTGGAGCTTCAGCTTCAGCATCAGTCTTTCCAATGAATATTCAGGACTGATTTCCTTTAGGTGGTTGCTTTCCACCCACCGTCGAGTTAATCTTCCAGTCCCACATGGAGGGTGGGCAGGACAGCGGGGACGGGGGCTGTGTGTGTGTGGCGGGGCTGGGGGCTGCCGGATGACGGGGTTCCCAGAGCACTGGGGCAGCAAGAAAGAGCTGGCCAACACGCGGACGGCTCCCAGCTGGGGTCTGAGCAGGGACTGGACGCCGGAGTTGTCACTCATGCTCTTTCCAGGCGTCCTCCAAGAGCAGAGCCAGGTGAGCTCTCCGGGGCGAGCACCCGGCCCAGGTTCTCCCGCCCCCTTCCTTAGAGTCTTGAGTTCTAGGGACCCCCCCTGGACTCACCCCTGGGCCCACTCCTGGACCCACCGGCAGCCGGCAGCCTCAGCAGGGTGCACTTCCCCAGATGTCCACTAGGTGTCACCCTACGGTCTCAAATGCCGGTTCACTGGTGCCCCCAAGCAGAGAGCCGCTTTTTTCAGACTTTGACATTTTTCTCCTCTCTGCCTCCAGCAGAAACATTCCAAGATTCTGTGTGGCAGGTATTTTTGCTCTTCTGCTAAATGGCCTCCCTTCTCTTCTCCCTGCCTCTGCCTCCTCAACCAACTTCCTCCCCTTCTTGCAGATCCTTCTATTGGCTTTGTCCCCCCAGGGGGCTCACTCCACAGTGGTGTGGCTTCTGGGGTGAGAACGGCATAGACAGTCCCATGGAAATGACTCTGTGAGTGCCTGAGAGGGCAGGAGAGGCCAGCTTGGCCTCCAGGGGCTTCTGAGCAGCCCTCCAACTACTACCTCTCCAGGAATGAGCGCATCTGGCCCCATACCGCTCCAGGCACGTTGCTTGTCCCTCTGTAACTTCCCATCATCTGCCCCGTGAATGCCTGCCTCTTTGGTATGTTTCAACTTCTTGACTGTGAGCCCTGGACATCTCCCACCTTTCTGGTCCCTACATCATGGAACAAAGCATATGGTAGGATGTGGAGTATTTGGGGTTGAAGGAAAAGAAGCATCTTAAACACTGAAAACTGATACAAGGAGATCTGTGCAAGGAGACACTGATCTGTGCAAGGAGACACCTTCGAAACCAAAACAGCTCTAATCATAAAGGTGAAGAACACAGGGAGATGTGTGTCCATGCAGAGGGTACATTTGGGGAGGCCAGGAGCTGGCTTGGAAAGCTCTGCTGGGGGGAAGCGGACCAAGGGGACAGGGAGCACCCCCAGGGGCGGGGCAGGGTGTGTGCTGTGCAAGGAGGCAGAAACCAGGGGTGCCCGTTCGGGGGAAGCAGAGTCTTCTGGCTGCCCAGGGGTCACCAGGGATTCCTGTAAATCCTGAGAGCTGCTCCAAACCCTTCCCCCTGCATCCTGGGACTCACTGCCCCTTCCAGTTGATGTGTGAACGTTTCCTCTCCTGGAAGCCTAGGTTAAAAAATGGCCAAACCATCGACTTAACATTCTTTTCTGGGTGGTCCTGCAGGTGGTGGTGGGGGGCTTGCATGTGGCATAAAAACAAGAGACAACAAAGTTGGGGGCCACTAAGGAAGATGGGGGCCCTTCTGCAATTGAGTGTCAGGCTTGCGGGATTGCTCAGCCCAGGACATGAACTCACATGACCGTCCTGGGGGCAGATGACTGGGGGCTCCACGCAATGGAGGGGACATGTGGACATTTTTAGACAGTGGGGTGAACTCGCAGAAGGTTTGATAGTAAGAGCTCATGTGTATTGAGCACTACTATGTGAGACACTGTTCTAGAGCTTCTTACACCCTGGCATTAAGTGCTCACAGTTGCCCAGTGAGGCAGGCCTGTCACCACTGACCCATCCACTCTTCAGCTGTGGGAGCCGAGTCACGTGGAGGTTTTGTTACATGGTGGGTCACGCAGCTGGGGGTGCTGCATGCAGGGGTTTGGGCACAGGCTGCTTGGCCAAAACTCCCCTCTCAACCAGTCTACATCCACAGCTTCCGCTACAAAGCTTCTTCTTTTTTTTTTCTTTCAATTTTTGGCTGCACCCCATGGTATGTGGGATCTTAGTTCCCCCACCAGGGATCAAATCCATGTGCCCTGCATTAGAAGGCAGAGTCTTAACCACTGGACTGCCACAAGTCCCACTATGAAGGTTCTGAATGTTATGAATAAATTAGCATTTTTCAGAGAGTCCTCTCCTCAGATCCAGACTGAAGGGACCCATGTTGAAGGTAGATACATGTTACGGCTTCCCAGGTGGTGCAAGGGGTAAAGAATCTGCCCACCAATGCAGGAGACATAAGATATGTGGGTTCGATCCCTGGATCAGGAAGGAAGTCCAGGACAATAGTTTGCTTACATATTTGAGACTAAAATATTGTCACTGTATATGGGAAAAGATTCTGTATATGTATAACACAACACTATAAATCAACAATATTCCAGTAAACATTAATTTTTAAAAATTGGAAGTATCCAAACAAAATAATGTTTAAAAGGATCTACCACTATAACAATTAAAGACTAACTGTTTTATCTGTGCAAAAAGATACAGAGAGTCCTCTCCTCAGATCCAGACTGAAGGGACCCATGTTGAAGGTAGATACATGTTACGGCTTCCCAGGTGGTGCAAGGGGTAAAGAATCTGCCCACCAATGCAGGAGACATAAGATATGTGGGTTCGATCCCTGGATCAGGAAGGAAGTCCAGGACAATAGTTTGCTTACATATTTGAGACTAAAATATTGTCACTGTATATGGGAAAAGATTCTATATATGTATAACACAACACTGTAAATCAACAATATTCCAGTAAACATTAATTTTTAAAAATTGGAAGTATCCAAACAAAATAATGTTTAAAAGGATCTACCACTATAACAATTAAAGACTAACTGTTTTATCTGTGCAAAAAAATAAAATATGGAACATCATCACTTGCAAAGTATCTTCACCCACATAGTCATATGTGTTTCTCCCGAGGGGCCTGTGCAGAGTAGAGAGCAAATGCTAGTGACCCCACCTCACAGACGAGGAAACAGACTCACAGGCCATTTGGGTGACTCGTCAGTGGCGGAGAAGGGCTTCTCAGGCCCAGTCTATTCTGCCATCTAGTGAACTCTGGATAAGGCTGCAGCTATAGTTGTTCTACTGCAATGGAACTAGCATACAGCAGGTGCCTACTATGTGCCTGGCACGTTAAGAGCTACCAAAAGTGAAGACAGTGACAGATTTTATTTTCCTGGGCTCCAAAACCACCGTGGCTGGTGACTGCAGCCACAAAATTAAAAGATGCTTGCTCTTTGGAAGAAAAGCTATGACAAACCTAGACAGTGTATTAAAAAGCAGAGATGTCACTTTGCTGACAAAGGTTCCTATAGTCAAAGCTATAGTTTTTCCAGTAGTCATATATGGATGTGAAAGACGCACCATAAAGGAGGCTGAGCCCTGAAGAATTGATGCTTTTGAACTGTGGTGCTAAAGACTCTTGAAAATCCCTTGGACTGCGAGGAGATCAAACCAGTCAATACTAAAGGAAATCAACCCTGAAATATTCATTGGAAGGACTGATACTGAAGTTCTAACACTTTGGCCACCTGATGTGAAAAGCTGACTCATTGGAAAAGACCCTGATGCTGGGAAAGATTGAAGGCAAGAGGAAAAGGGGACGACAGAGGATGAGATGGTTGGACGGCGTCACGAATTCTCTGGACATGAGTTTGAGCAAGCTCCGGGAGATGGTGAAGGACAGGGAAGCCTGGCGTGCATCCTATGGGGTCTCCAAAAGCCAGACCCGACTTAGCAACTGAAGAACAATCTCCCATTAGGAATCAATCTTCCTTGATTTACTCAGGCTGAGAGAAGTGGCTTTCCTGACTACAAAGTCCTATTATTTCTACTGGTCTGAGGGCTCCTTCCTGCCCCTTTTCTCCTCTGTACCCCCGCCCACGGGAGATTCAGACCCTCTCTCACCCCACACTTTGCGGATCTGTGTTGCCAACTCATGCCTAGGGTTTTAGCTCCGAAAATTGGAAGAAGGGGCTTAGCTTAAAGCCCTGTTATGGCCAAAATCATGCCCGAGGATCTGCAATAGACTAGATGGCCGTGGCAGCAAAAGCAGCAGAGAAGGAGAGGAAATGAGCGACAGATAAATTGGAGGATGGGGAAGGCAATGATACGGTGGCAAGAAAGGGAAGGCTTTGGTGTAAAGAAAGCAGGTTCTGTTTGAGAAACGTTCGGCCGTCAGGGGTGTTGAAACCTTGTTCACAGGACCGGGGTGAGCGGGAGGCAGAGAGAAGGAGCGCAGGAGGCCGGCGGGAGGGGCCGTGCCTCCGCGCCGCCCCGCCCACCTCGCCGGCTCCCGCCGGTGACCTTCACCTCCGCTCCCTCCGGCCGCCCACACCCGGGCCCTGTCATCACTCCAGGAGCCCACTCCCTGACCGCAGCTTCCGACGTGGCCCGGCCGCTCCCGCCTCCGTCCCGCCACACCCCCCCGCTGACCTCACCCTGATCCCCGGTCCCGGGACTTTCCCACGTGGATCAGCGCCTCCGGCTCCCAGCTCCAGGCCTCCAGACAGCACAGGGCATCGTCACGGCCGTGCTGGTGCCAGGCCCCTCAGCTGCCTTGCCCCAGTGTCCTTCCGTCCTGCTCATCCGGCCAGACTTGAGCCAGGCATCTGCTCCAGCACCTGTCTCCTCTGCCCCGACAGAGGACACCCCACACAAGGATGTTCGGTGCCCACGAGGCCATGGTACCCGGAGTCTGCTGCCCACGGCAGGACTCCACCTCCCCCGCGCCTGAGCATCTATTCCAGTCCTCCGAGACCTGCCCCCGGCTCACAAAGAACAGAGAGGAGCTCGGCGCGCCAGCCCTCCGCATGCCTACCTGGGCACACGCGCTCAGTGCTTTGTTCCCACGTTACTCGTCTATCCCAACAGCAACCGTCCTCCACTCTCCTTTCACAGCCACGGTGCCGGCAGCTCTGTGAGTGGCCTCGGGCTCCAGAGCCCGATAAGTGGTAAGAGTAGGCTGTCTTCACACTGGGCTTTGTTTCTCCTTCTGGCTGTTGCTGTGCGGCTTCCAGGATTTCAGTTCTCTGATCGGAGATGGAACCTGGGTCCCCGGCAGTGACAGCCTCGAGTCCTAACCACTGGGCGGCCAGGGATTCCCTCAAACGCGTGCTCCTAATCCACAGAGCCAAGCGCTAAGCCAGACCCTAAAGGTAAAATAGTTAACAAGACGGGCAAGCTTCCTACCCTCGTGAAGCTCGTGTTTCAGAGGAGCAGACGACGGTACATAGGTAGACAAACGACTGTGTTAAAAAACTGCAGACTGTGTCACGGCCAGCAGAGGAGGTCGCAGAGTTCAGCGATGAGAACGCAGCGCAGACTGGCTGAGATAAGGTGGAGAGCGGGGGCCAGAAGATCGAGCGTGCTGTAGGCCTCACTCACCACCCACTCGCCTGGAAGACACACCTGCGCCTGTTCCGGGGTGTGCACTCTGGATCCTGTTCTTGGCAAAACAAGGTCACCTGCCCTGGGAGCAGCTGTCTCTGGGGACGTGATGAGCTCAGTGGCTGAATTACTGAGGCCCACAGGTGGGAGCCAGATCCAACCAGTCCATCCTAAAGGAAATCAACCCTGAATGTTGACTGGAAGGACTGATGCTGAAGCTGAAGTTCCAATACTTTGGCCAGCTGATGCGAAGAACTGACTCACTGGAAAAGACCCTGATGCTGGGAAAGATTGAAGGCAGGAGGAGAAGGGGATGACAGAGGATGAGATGGTTGGATGGCATCACCGACTTGATGGACATGAGTTTGGGTCAACTCCGGGAGCTGGCGATGGACAGGGAGGCCTGGCGTGCTGCAGTCCATGGGGTCACAAAGAGTCAGACACGATGTTGTGACTGAACAATGAACAACAGCAGTAGGTGGCAAGGTATGGGGGCATTTCCAGGGTCAGTCAGTCATCTAAGAAAGAACTGGGTCCTTTCATGTTTGGATCACCAGCTTTGGATGGGGCCCTCAGCCGTCTTTCTCCACGGTCGGGAGAAGGATGGCACTGACCATGATGGAGGCAGGGAGTTTAAGTCCATCCAACAAACAAGTGTGGAGCACCTTGTCCCAGGTTGGGAGCCCCTGGGAGTGGGGTATAGAGATCTGGGTGCAGGAAGCTCTTGGGAAGAACTCTCGGGACCAACTCCTGCGTGAAGGTGGCAGAACCGCAGGGAAGGGGGGGAGCAGAAAACGGGACATTTGACAGCCCAAAGCGTGGGCTTTGGTGGGGGCTGCCCATGCTGCTGGGCCCACCCGTGGATGGCCCCAATCTCTGCTGCTGCAGCCAATCAACTCATGGAATTCATGTGTCAGTCCCAGGGTGGCTGGTGACAAAGGCTGGTGCTAAAGGCATTCTGTCTCCTTCGATGTCTGATGCCTTTTTCTGTACTGGATGCTCTCTGGTGAGCATTAACAGGCAGAAACCTTTGTTGCTGGGGCCTGTCCTCTCAAGTTCTCACACATCTTCTTCTCAGATCTTCTTGTTCCCAATTTTCTAACGTTTCTTCTTTCAGGACTCTGAGCAAGCAGCAAGCTATTTGCCACTGCACTTCGGTCTCTATATATTCTAACCTTGGACCAAATCTCTTCCCATATGAAGTGGTTGACCAGGCCCATACTCCAAACTCTGTCCCTTAAGATTTCAACTCACTGGTGTCTTTCAGAGCCACCCCTGAATGGGGCTGTGGGAGGCCACAGTTCCCTTTTGGCTCATACCCACATGCCAAGGGTGGTAAACAGAATAATGGTCCCCAAAGATGGCTCCACCCAATCCCTGGAACCTGTTGTTGCTGTTCAGGTGCTCAGTCGTGTCCGACTCTTTGTGACCCCATGGACTGCAGCACATCAGGCTTCCCTGTCCTTCACCATCTCCTGGAGCTTGCTCAAACTCTTGTCCATTGAGTCGGTATGCCATCCAACCATCTCATCCTCTGTTGTTCCCTTCTCCTTCCACCTTCAGTCTTTCCCAGCATCAAGGTCTTTTCCAATGAGAATATGCTAAATTATGTGGAAGAGAGAATGGAGGATACAGGTGGAAGGTTGCTAATCAGTTGATCTTGAGATGGGAGATTACCCTGAGTTATCTGAGTGGGCCCAGTGTCATCACAAAGGTTCTTATACATGAAAGAGAGAGGTGGGGTTGTTATCGCAAGAGCCAGAAGAGGAGATGTGATGACGGAAGCAAGAATCAGAGAGACGGCAGCAGCATGTGAAGGGCTCAGACCTGCAGCTGTGTTGCTGGCTCTGATGGTGGAGGAAGGGGTCACGAGCTACAGAAAGTGGGTGGACTCTGAAACTGGAAAGACCAGGAAGCATCCTCCTCCAGGGTCTCCAGAAAGAACACAGGTGTGTCCCAGTCAACACCGCGATCTCAGCCCAGTGAGATATAGTTCAGTCTTCTGAACTTCAGAACAGTAAGATACTAAGTTTGGGTTGTTTCGAGCATCTAAATTTGCAATCATTTGTTACAGAAACGAATATTACACGGAGCAGTCCCATCAGTGAACTGAGCTGGCTGTTTCCCTTCTCCATCTGATCATAAAAGATTCCCATGGGGTGGCCAGCAGTGAAGAGAGCTTAGGAACATGGACCAGGGCCATGGTGGAAGGACAGGAGTTTGGGTTACTTACTTTCGCCTGCTGACATGGCTGGTCCTCAGCCCCAGGTATGCCACCTCCATCCAATGGCCAATGGCTGTTGCACCCTTGGAAGGTCTGATGGAATTCAGCTCTTAATGGGTAGTACTGGCCACATGGTCTCTTGACGTCGCAGTTAGGTGTCCCATGTCTACCAACGCCTAGTAGCATGCCAGAAGCTTTCTTAAAACGGGTAGACTATTCTATTAACATCTAAAGAGTTCTTGAACACCAAGAACTCTTGAACACCAAGAGTTCAAATATATGCTTGTCACATGTTCAGATTTTTGAAATAAAATAAAATGGATAAATAGCTCTAAGAGTGCAATGTATTTACCACTGCACAATAAATCCACCAACTAGACAATCTAGGGGGGTATAATACCCTTAGGGACACAAGTACAAGGACAAGCCCTGGAACTGGAGGAAAAACCTGCTATTCAGGACTGAACAGAGCTCCTCAGTGGCTGATGGAATCTCCCCTTGACCTCACACTTGAGACAGATCGCGAGAGTCTGTCAGTATAAGAAACTCACTGAATTCAGAACAAACAGTAAGCAGAAGAGATTGGCCAGAGCCAACTCGGATTGTGGGGGCTAGTCTGAAGTGGGCAGGGTTGGCTGGGGGCTGGAAGGTTGCAGGTGGAGTCCAGGACTGAAGAGGAGAGCAGCCATCTTCTAAAAATCGCTGATTTCCAAACAAGCTTCTAAGATGCTTTTTCCAAATTGGGCCAGGAGTTTTTAAAATTGATCAGTTTGATGAGTTTTGGTAAAGTTTTCAATTGTGCCATCCCGATACTGCAGGCTTAGAACGCCTCCGCCATGCCCCCAGGCTCCCCTCCTGTCCGTGCTAGGTCCATCTGGGTTCCTACCCCCATCTCTGCTTTCTGTCTCTAAGTGTTTGCTTTTTCTAGAAATTTCATACAAATGTGATCACACTATACGGTGTCTCTTTTGTCTGATTTCTTTCACTTATCACAAAGTGTTTTGCTGGGCTTCCCTGGGGGCTCAGTGGCAAAGAATCCTCCAACATTGCAGGGACGGCAGGAGATGTGGGTTCGACCCCTGGATCGAGAAGATCCCTGGGAGTAGGAAGTGGCAACCCACTCCAATATTCTTACCTGGGAAATCCCATGGACAGAGGAGCCTTGCAGGATACCGTCCATGGGGTTGCAAAGAGTCGGACATGCCTGGGCACGCACGCACGCACAGGAAATGTGTGTGAGGTTCATCTGTGTGCTTATTTCTCTCTCCAACCTGACTGGCCAACCTGAGTACCCTCCTCGCTGTGTGAGTGCTGGGGCCTGGGGCGTCACACTCCTCATAGCTGTTCTTTGTCTTGCTTCACAAACTCTTGCCCTGTGCACGCACAGTTTAATAGTCCGAAACCTGAGCAGATTCCTATCTGCTTTGTTCTGCAGGATTCCCACCTCTGCAAATTCCAGCCGCTCTTGGTCTGCAACCTGTGATCTCCGTTTTCTTAATTCAGTAAGACGAACTCATTGTCCAGAGTCCCCGGCTTTCTGCACTGCCACATGGAAAGTGAGTGCTTGCAGAAACGCTGAGTAATCACAAAGACCCCCTCATGTGCTTGGGTTCTCTTGGGGATCCCCGGGCTATGTGCCTATTGTTCAGGGTCTAAAAAGGGCCTTTCCACATATTTTGTCCAGTTTTCTAGTTCTTT
This sequence comes from Aepyceros melampus, assembly GCA_006408695.1. Lineage (NCBI taxonomy): Eukaryota > Metazoa > Chordata > Mammalia > Artiodactyla > Bovidae > Aepyceros > Aepyceros melampus. Next base: position 109,491 of record SJXQ01001722.1, read on the forward strand.
ATAAGCATGAGGGCAAGTCTGCTGCTAGTTATCTATGATGGCCTGTCATGATTTTCTTGTTGAATTTTTTCACTAGCTGTTATTATATACAAATTCACCTTTTTTAAAGTACATAGTCTGAACAGTTTTGGTAATTGTATACCATCGGTAGCCACCTGCACCATCATGATGCAGGTCAATTCCTTTACCCTAAAATGCTTCCTCACAGCCCTTCATATCCTCCTGCCTCACCTCTACATGCAACTTCTTTCTGCCACTGTGAGTCTGCCTTTTCCATAATTTTGCAATTATACAGTAGTATTCTAAAGGAGATCGGCCCTGGGCTTTCTTTGGAAGGAATGATGCTAAAGCTGAAGCTCCAGTACTTTGGGCACCTCATGCGAAGAGTTGACTCATTGGAAAAGACTCTGATGCTGGGGGGGATTGGGAGCAGGAGGAGAAGGGGACGACCGAGGATGAGATGGCTGGATGGCATCACGGACTCGACGGACGTGAGTCTGAGTGAACCCCGGGAGTTGGTGATGGACAGGGAGGCCTGGTGTGCTGTGATTCATGGGGTCGCAAAGAGTCAGACACGACTGAGTGACTGAATTGAACTGAACTGAACTGAGGTTGATATTTTCACTTAGCATGATGTGAGATGATCCATGTCATTCATGCATTAATATTTTGTTCCTTTTTATTGCTGAGCAGCATTTCATCCTGTGGAAATACCACCATCTGAACTCAACATTCATGAAACTAAGATCATGGCATCTGGTCCCATCACTCCATGGCAAATAGATGGAGAAACAATGGAAAGAGTGACAGACTTTATTTTCTTGGGCTCTAAAATCACTGCAGATGGTGACTGCAGCCATGAAATTAAAAGACACTTGCTTCTTGGAAGAAAAGCTATGACCAACCTAGAGAGCATATTAAAAAGCAGAGACATTACTTTGCTAACAAAGATTCATCTAGTCAAAGCTATGGTTTTTCCAGTAGTCATGTATGGATCTGAGAGTTGGACTATAAAGAAAGCTGAGCGCTGAAGAATTCATGGTTTTGAATTGTGGTGTTGGAGAAGACTCTTGAGAGTCCCTTGGACTGCAAGGAGATCCAACCAGTCCATCCTAAAGGAAATCAGTCCTGGATATTCATTGGAAGGACTGATGCTAAAGCTGACTCATTTGCAAAGACCCTGATGCTGGGAAAGATTGAGGGCAGGAGGAGAAGGGGATGACAGAGGATGAGATGGTTGGATGGCATCACTGACTCGATGGACATGAGTTTGAGCAAGCTCTGGGAGTTGGTGATGGACAGGGAGGCCTGGCATGCTGCAGTCCATGGGACTGCAAAGAGTTGGACAGGACTGAGCAACTGAATTGCACTGAACTGAATCAAACCACCATCTGTCTACCCATTCGCCACATGATGGACATTTGGGTTACTTCCTGTTTGCGGCTCTTATGAATAATGTCACTAAGAGCGTTTTTGTACAGGTCTCTGTGTAGAAAAGTATGTACATATACTTTGTATACAAGGAAATGCTGGGTCACGTTGTACACATACATTTTAAAGACATTGTCGTACTGTTTTGCAAAGCAGCCATACAACTTTCAGTCTCACCAGTGTCTCTCCATCACCAGTAACACTGTTCCTGTCTTCCTAACTTTTAGCCTTTCTAATGGATGCAGAGACATGACTTTGCCGACTAAGGTCCGTCTAGTCAAGGCTATGGTTTTTCCTGTGGTCATGTATGGATGTGAGAGTTGGACTGTGAAGAAGGCTGAGCGCCGAAGAATTGATGCTTTTGAACTGTGGTGTTGGAGAAGACTCTTGAGAGTCCCTTGGACTGCAAGGAGATCCAACCAGTCCATTCTGAAGGAGATCAACCCTGGGATTTCTTTGGAAGGAATGATGCTAAAACTGAAACTCCAGTACTTTGGCCACCTCATGCGAAGAGTTGACTCATTGGAAAAGACCCTGATGCTGGGAGGGATTGGGGGCAGGAGGAGAAGGGGACGACCGAGGATGAGATGGCTGGATGGCATCACGGACTCGATGGACGTGAGTCTGAGTGAACTCCGGGAGTTGGTGATGGACGGGGAGGCCTGGCGTGCTGCGATTCACGGGGTGGCAAAGAGTCGGACACGACTGAGCGACTGAACGGAATGGAACGGAATAGATGCGTAGTGGTATTTCATTGATTTCTTCTTTGAATTACCTTGGTGCTTTTGCCAAAAACAAAGGGGTGACTATTGAAGTGTGGGTTTATTCCTGGGTTCTCTATTCTATTCCATCCATCTAGGGCCAGTTCCATACTGTCTTGATAACTGTAGCTTTAGAGTAAGTCTTGAAATCACAGGGCTTGCAGCTTTCAATTTTGTTCTTATTTTTCAAAATTGTTTTAGTTATCTTAGGTTCTTTGTCTTTTCATACAAATTTTTAAATGTCAATGTCTTTTTACAAAGACTTAAAATTTTCATTGGAACTGCATGACTCTATTGGTCAATTTGAGGAGGACTGACATCTTAATAATTTTAAGTCTTTCATTCTATGAACATGGTACATATTTTCATTTATTTGGGTCTTTTTCAATTTCTCTTTGTAATGTTTTATATTACATTGTACAGGTTTTAAATCTCTTTCATTTAAATTTATTCCTAAGTTTTTTTCTTTTTTTGGCCATATGACATGTGGGATCTTAGTTCCCCAACCAGGGATTGAACTCATACCACCTACAATGAAAGCATAGCATCTAAACTACTGAACTGCCAGGGAAGTCCCTATTCCTAGGTATTTTTGATGTTATCAGAAGTGAAGTTGTTCATTAAATTGAATTTGTAATTGTTCATCCCTAATAAAAATACAATTGATTTTCATATATAACCCTGCTACACTCCCTTCCTAGTTCCAGTAGAGTCTTTATAGATTCATTAGGGACTTTTACAAAATGATTAAGTGGTCTGCAAAAAGGACATTTTTTCGTCTTTCCTAGTTGGTATATCTTCCATTTCTCTTTCTAGTCTTGACTAGGACTTCCAGTAAATGTTAAATAGACATAGTAAGAGCGTGAATCCTTACCTTGTTAAGCACAATCTTTTGCCACTCAATCTGATGTTGGGTATAAATTTTTTGTAGATGCTCTTAAACAGGTTTTGAAAATTCCCTTCTGTTTTTACCTTTCTGGGAGTTTTTGCCAAGAAAACCTCTTGAATTATATAAAATGCTTTTACCCGCATCTATTGAAATGATAATATGCCTTTTTTCTTTAATCTATTAATATGGTGAAATATATTGATTGAGTTTGGGATGTTAACCTAATTTTACATTCCCAGAATATGGCCCTACTTGGTCCTGATATACTGTCATTTTTAATATACAGTTTGATTTGTTAATATTTAGTTAAGAATTTTGAGGTCTATGGTTATGAGAGATATTAGTCTATAGTTCTTTTTTTTCTTTTCTTATGAGGTCTTTGCTTGGTTTTGGAATCAAGATAATACTAGCTAGGTTTATAAAATAAATTGAGAGACGTTACCTCTTTTTTTTCTGAAAGAATTTGCATAGAATGGATATTATTTCTTTCTTAAATGCATGGTAATATTTACCACCGAAGCCATGTCACTCTGGAGTTTCTTTACGGGAAGGTTTTTATTTATAAATTCAATTTATTTAATTGATAGCAGGCTGTTCAAACTTTATATGTTTCCTTGGGTGAATTTTGGCAATTTCTGTTTTTCAAGGAATCTGTCTGCTTCTTGTAGATTGCCATATTCATCACCATAAAGTTGTCCATAACAGACCCTTATTATTCTTTTAATGTCTATAGATTCTGTGGTAATGTCTTCTCTTTTACTCCTGATTTTGAAAATTTGTATCTTCCTCTTAAGAAATTAGCCCAAGTAGCTACCCTACGTCTGAGGTCAAGGGCAGCGGCCTAGAGTGGCAGGTTGCACAGGAACAGCCGAGAGGGCTACCCCACGTCTGAGGTCAGTGGTGGCCAGGAGGACATACCCCGCTTCCGAGGTCAGGGCAGCGGCCGGGAGGAGCTACCGCATGTCAGAGGCCAGTGGCAGCAGGGAAGAGCCACCCACGCCCGAGGCCAGGGCCGGTGGCCGGGAGGAGTGGTGGCTGGGCAGGCACAGGAGGGCTTAGAGGAGCTATCCTACGTTGAAGGTCAGGAACGGTGGCGGTAAGGAGATACCCCTCGTCCAAGGTAAGGTGCAGTGGCTGTGCTTTGCTGGGGCAGCT
>SJXQ01001722.1:115353-147337 GCA_006408695.1 Aepyceros melampus
CTGTGGTGTTGGAGAAGACTCTTGAGAGTGCCTTGGACTGCAAGGAGATCCAACCAGTCCATTCTGAAGGAGATCAACCCTGGGATTTCTTTGGAAGGAATGATGCTAAAACTGAAGCTCCAGTACTTTGGCCACCTCATGCGAAGAGTTGACTCATTGGAAAAGACCCTGATGCTGGGAGGGATTGGGGGCAGGAGGAGAAGGGGACGACCGAGGATGAGATGGCTGGATGGAGTCACGGACTCAATGGAGGTGAGTCTGAGTGAACTCCGGGAGTTGGTGATGGACAGGGAGTCCTGGCGTGCTGCGATTCATGGGGTCGCAAAGAGTTGGACACGACCGAGTGACTGAACTGAACTAAGAAGTCTCTTGATATTATTACCTTTTTCAAGGAGCTAGCTTTTGCTTTCACTAAAGTTCCAATTACTTTCTTCATTATTTCAATGATTTTCCCCCTTATCTTTACTATTTCTGTCCTTTGGCTTGCTTTGGGTTTAATTTGCTCTCCTTTTTCTAGTATCTTAATGTGAAAGCTTGGGCTTCCCAGGTGGCATTAGTGGTAAAGAACTCACCTGGGTCAGGAAGATCCCCTGGAGAAGGGCATGGCAACCCACTCCAATATTCCTGCCTGGAGAATCCTATGGACGAAGGAGCCTAGGAGGCTACCGTCTATGGGGTTGCAAAGAGTCAGACATGACTGAAGTTACTTAGTACACATACATGCTAGGTTAAAGCTTAGATAATGTGTTTGAGCTCTTTCTATTTTTTCAATCTATGCATTTAAAATTATGTTTTCTTTTAAATTCTGCTTTAACCTTATCCTGAGTTTCGCTAGTGGCTTAGGTGGCAGACTCTGCTTGCAATACAGGAGACTTGGGCTCGATATCTGAGTTGAGAAGATCCCCTTGAGAAAAAGCTGGCCACTCCCCCAGTGTTCTTGCCTGGGCTATCCTATGGACAGAGGAGCCTGGCAGGCTGCAGTCTGTGGGGCTGCGGAAGAGTTTGACATAACCTAGTGACCAAACAACAATGGCCTGGGGGATCTTAGCTCCCACCAGGGACTGGACCCCCACCCTGAGCGTTGGAAGGCAACCTAACTGGAACGCCAGGGAAGTTCCTGGAATGTTTTTAGGAATTCCATTTCAGTTTTTCTGTTGGCGTCTTATCTGTAATTCTTCGCATTTTTAAAGTAGTTGCTGCCAGGAGTCTATTACACAATGGCCTCATAGGTCATTATCTTCTCTCTTCTATTATTGCTGTTACACTTCATTTATAACCTCACAGAACATGTTCTAATTTTTATTATAAACCAGTTTATAAAACAATTAAGAGGAAAAGAGCAAATAGAAGAAAATGGCTGTTTGCATTCACCCAGGTATTTACCCTTTCCAACTCTCTTCCATCTTGTCAGGATTTGCATTTCTGTTTCATAGCATTTCCCTCAGCCCAGAGAAGCTTCCTTAGCATTTCCCATGGTGCAGTTCTGTTGGAGAGGAATCTCTTACTTATATTTTACCTTAAAACCATTTCATAAAATACACATAACCTAAAATTGGCTATCTGAACCATGTTAAGTGTACATTTCAATGATATTAAATGCTAGTGTGTAATAACCACCAGCAGCCATCTCCATAATTCTTTTCACCTTGAAGTTGAAAACTTTACATGCATTAAAAAGAAAAATCCTCATTCTTTCCTCCTCCAGCCCCTGGCTGCCACATTCTACTCTCTGCTCTATGACTTTTGACTACTCTAGGCATCTCATATAAATGAAATTGTGCAGTATTAGTCTTTCTTGTGAATGGCTTACTTCACTTCGCCTAAAGCTCTTTAGCTCTAGAGCTAAATATATGACAGACACTGGGTTGACACAGACTATCTCGTTGAATCCTCCAAACCACTAAATTAAGAAGGTATTATTAATATTCCATTTTACAAATGAAAAAATAGGCTTTAAGAGGTGGTTACTTGTCCAAAGTTAGGTGCTAAGAGATGGAAGACACAATTCCCATCATCCAAGATTGCCTAATGATCTAGAGCTCATGTTTTTTACCGGAGATTAGCAAACCTTTCCTACGGAAAACCAAGCAACCAGTTAATTTCTTTTCTTTCTTTCTTTTTTTTTTTTTGCCACATGGCATAGCGTGTGGGTTCTTAGGGGATCTCGACCAGGAATTGCACCCTGTGCCCCCTGCACTAGGAGCTCAGAGTCTTAATCATTGGACCACCAGGGAAATCCCCTAATTGTTTTAATATTTTAGACTTTGTAGGCTATATAGTCTCTGCCACAACTACTCAACCCTGTACTACAGCATCAAAGAAGTCACAGGCTATATGTATAATGAACGAGTGTGACAATTTCCGATAAAATTTATGAAAATAGATAGTGGGAAAGATTTGGCTTGCAGGCTGCAGTTTGCTGATCCCTGCTCTTAACAGTTACACTATTCTGTTATTTTTTTCCTTTGGTCTTCAAAGTTTTCAGTTTCACAAATATTTATAGCCTTGAATCTAGGCACAAGGCTTTGAACTTGATCCTGAACAGGATAAGGAAGACAAAGTCCCTACCTTGAGGAATCTCAGATTCAAAGGATAGTACATAAACACATGTGTAGCATGAGGGGGAGTCTCCAAAGTTAGCGCCAAAGAGAGGTATGGGCTGATTTGAGCATCCATCGAACATTACGTTTTGGAGGAGGAGCTGATATCTGGCATATGCTTTCTCTTAAAAAAAAACAAAAACAAAAACATTTCTTTACTTCGCGGAGTCTTAGTTGCAGCACATGAGATCTTCAGTCGCGGTACACAGGGCCTTTAGCTGCAGGATGTGAACACCTGGCTGCAGCATGTGGGATGGAGTTTCCTGACCAGGGATCAAATCCATGTCCCCTGCAGGGGAAGGTAGATTCTCAACCACTGCACCACCAGGGAAGTCTCTTTCCTTCATTTCTTTTTCCTTTCTTTTTATTTATTTTCATTTCTTGATTATTGAATCGTGGCAGATCCAGTTCTTCTGCAGTAGGCTCAAGACACGAACATACCACAAATTTTCATCTAAAGTTTAATTCACGTACATCTACCTGGTGGCATGTGCATCATAAGGCATCATTATAAAACATTTTTTAAATGCTAAAAAAATGCTATTTAGCCCAAGTGAAATAATAGCTTAGTTCTGTCAGTTCACCCAATGTTGAAATCCTCTTGCCAGTTCCAAGCAGTCAGTAACACTCCACGGTTTGACCGATTTCATATCCTTTTGTTTCTCATACTCACCTATACTTCTAGCCTGTCCTGTTAATGTCTATTGTTCCTTTCTTGGCCTTTAATATTTTTTTTTCTTCTTCTTCCATCTTTCCTCTTTCTTGTACTGTGTGGATTGTTCGCCCACTTCTGGAGGTGTGTTATTTTCTTTTTCCTTTTTGAAAATATATTTTAAAATATTTCTGTTCATTAATTTAACTGATGTTTATTGGGCAATTACCACATCCAGTGCCAGTTCCAGTTCAGTCGCTCAGTCGTGTCCGACTCTTTGCGACCCCATGAATCGCATAAGTAGTCCTTTTCTAGAGGCTGAAGATAAAAGTAAAAAAAAAAGACCAAAATCTCTGTCCTTGTGTAGCTTAAACATTTTGGCAGTAATCAAAATGGTAACAATAAATAAATAAACAAGTAAAGGATGTGATATAGGAAGTGTTAAGGGCTATAAAGAAAAATTCCGGAGGATCAGGAATTTAGGTGGTATGCTACAATTTTAAAGACTGACAAGGGAAACTCATTAAGAGATCTTTGGAGCAGATGAAGGAAATAAACCATGCAAGCATGTGCTAGAGAAGCATTGAAAGTGTTTCATGCAACAGGCACAGCATGTGCAAAATCCTGAGGCGGGAGCATACCTCCCCAGGTGGAGGACAAGGAGGGCAGGGTAGTTGAAGCTCAGTGGAGGATGAAGAGACTAGTAGATGTGATCAGAATCGGTGAGGGAGGCAGCCTATTTAGGGACACTTCCACTGGAAGACCTTTGACGCTTGCTCTGAGTGAGATGGAAATCCATTAGATGGTTTTGAGCAAAACGAAATGTTGACTCATATTTTTAAAGGACTTATAATGTAGGGAGACAAGAGAAGAAGCAAAGCGAGCAGTCATGTTCATACTGCAATATTCCAGGTAATGAATTTGAATGTTATGGGACATGTTTTCTATAAGAATCAGAGTAGTTACTTTTGTTTTACAATTGAGGATGGAAAACTAAGGGGTAAGATCTTGATTGGTGACAATACATTTTACCATTCCCTGTTACTCGGGGACAAATTGGGAGATCCTGCCCTGTTAGTTTAAGGATTGTTAAACATTTGGATGGTCTTGGGCATCTCTAGGCAATATAATGCCTGGCACAAAAGTAGATTCGTAGAAATATTTGTGGAATTCATGAATATATCGTCAGTTAAATGGGTAGGGCTGAATTACAGTCTCAGCTGACGTGCTTGTTCATGTTTCATTTCTCCTGCATATTCTGGTGGTGTTTATCAGGTCTTCAAATTTTATTTAGCAGAGAACATCAAAACCATGTTATAAACACACCCCTACACTTCAAGTCGAAACATAGAGTGTATTACTTATATATTCTAATTGGCCTCACAGCAATTTGTCTAGTCCCCTATTATAGCAGTAATCAACTGTATTCAATTCTGTTTGCCTCTCTCTCTAAATAGTCTGTGAGTTCCTTCAGGGTTGGGATCATCTCTTACAGATCTTTACACAGTTGGCCCTCTGTCTCCACAAGTTGCAGCATCTGTGGATATGGAGGGCTGACTATGGGACTTGAACATCTGCGGCTTTTGGTGTCTGCAGGGGTAAGGGGGTGTCCTGGACCCAATCCCATGCAGATGCTGAGAGATCACAGTTCGTCCTGTACCTAGCATGGGGTCTGGCAACAATGTCTGTTCAAAGAACATAAACTTGACATGATAAAGAAGTGAATCCCATGCAGTGAAAAGAGTGAGTTACCAGCACCCCTAGAGAAGCCTTGTCTGATTCCTGTAAAATATACTCGTTTCCCTTTGCTGTTTTTCAGTCACTTAGCCGTGTCTGGCTTTTTGCAACCCCGTGGACTGTAGTACACCAGGCTTCTCTGTCCTTCACTATCTCCCAGAGTTTGCTCAAACTCACATCCTTTGAGATGATGATGTCATCCAACCATCTCATCTCACTTCCTTTAGAAAAACACAATTCTTAGCTTAACTCGGTAGAATTTAGCTCCTTGACTTCAAATTGTATATAAAGCCCTTAATGAACTGGAACAGAGTCCCTGGTGGCCCAGTGGGAGATGCAGGTTCTGTGCCTGGGTCGGGAAGGTCTCCCGGATAAGGGACTGCAACCTACTCCATTATTCTTGCCTGGGAAATGCCATGGACAGAGAGGCCTGGTGGGCTACAGTCAGTGGGGTCGCAAAGACTACACTTAGGGACTAAACCACCACCGATGAGCTGAAACAACAGTATTCTCACCCCAAGCAGGCCTGGTAAATGATCTGTTATTTTCTGTGTGTGTTAGCCGCTCAGTTATGTTGGACTCTTTGCGCTCCCAAGGGCTGTAACCCACTTGGCTCCTCTGTCCACGGAATTCTCCAAGCACGAATATGGGAGTGGGTAGCCATTCCCTTCTCCAGGGGATCTTCCTAACACAGGGGTCGAACCCGGTCTCCTGCCTTGCAGGCAGATTCTTTACCATCTGAGCCACCACCAGTAAGCGATCACTAAGATCACCAATAAAGAAAGCTGGGCGGGGAAGAATTGATGCTTTCCAGCTGCGCTGTTGAAGACTCTTGAGAGTCCCTTGGACTGCAAGGAGATCCAACCAGTCCATCCTAAAGGAAATCAGTCCTGAATATTCATCGGAAGGACTGATGCTGAAGTTGATGCTTCAATACTTTGGCCACCTGATACAAAGACCTGACTCACTGGAAAAGACCCTGATGCTGGGAGGGATTGGGGGCAGGAGGAGAAGGGGACGACAGAGGATGAGACGGTTGGATAGCATCACCGACTCCATGGACATGAGTTTGAGTAAACTCCGGGAGTTGGCGATGGACAGGGAGGCCTGGCGTGCTGCAGTCCATGGGGTCGCAAAGAGCTGGACACGACTAGCGACTGAACTGACTGAAGAACAGGGAACTGATCTTCCAGGGCCTGAGACTTGCAAGATGGACACAGCCTGCTCCAGCTCCCAGGGGGTCGGTGAGCCCTGATCAACCCTTCCGACCGCTGGATCGAGGTCTTCAGCCTTCTCCTCCAGGGGAGCCTCTGCAGGACTCCCCAGCCTAGCAGGAGGAGAAGGGGACGACAGAGGATGAGACGGTTGGATAGCATCACCGACTCCATGGACATGAGTTTGAGTAAACTCCGGGAGTTGGCGATGGACAGGGAGGCCTGGCGTGCTGCAGTCCATGGGGTCGCAAAGAGCTGGACACGACTAGCGACTGAACTGACTGAAGAACAGGGAACTGATCTTCCAGGGCCTGAGACTTGCAAGATGGACACAGCCTGCTCCAGCTCCCAGGGGGTCGGTGAGCCCTGATCAACCCTTCCGACCGCTGGATCGAGGTCTTCAGCCTTCTCCTCCAGGGGAGCCTCTGCAGGACTCCCCAGCCTTCCTCACATCCCCTCCTGCGGAGACCCCGTCGGCCCACATCTCCCCTTCAAGATGCCCTCGTCCCTCACACCCGCTCCCATGGAGACCCCCCTCTGTCCCCACTGCCCCGCTCAGGGTGTCCCTATTCCGGGCCCAAGCCCGCCCCGCACGCCTCCGACTTCCCCTGGGGGACCCTCCGCCCTCCTGACGTCCCCACCCCCTCAAACACAAAGGGGCGGGGCGGGGCGCCCCTCCTCCCGGGGCTGCGGGGCGGGGGCGGCCCGCGCCTCACCAGCGGGCCCCGGGCTGTGGGGACACCTGCTCCCCACTCGTCAGGACGGGCGCGAGGCCGGGCGCAGGAAGGGGGCCGATCCAAGCGAGTCCTTCGCCGCCTGCTGCCTGTTGGGTTAGTTGAGCTGCGGTGATGGCGCCCGGGTAACGTGCAAGATGGTCTCCTTGGCCTGGCTGGAGAGGTCTCCGGGCCTGGCAGGCCCCCAGAAGCAGCGGAACGTGCACCTGGGGGAGACAGACGTTGCAGATGTGCAAGGTGGGAGGCGGCGTCACTGCGTTCGCCCTGTGAGCCCAGGCTCTGCAACCCCAGTGGTGGCCCCGCTTTGCACAGTGGCCACTTCAGGCCTGACTCTGCCACAGAAGGGCCAGATGTCCACTGTAAAAGGTGCCCAGGAGTCTGAAGATCTGGATTTGGCTCCTTGCCCTACAAGCGATGCGTTATGGTGCCATTTCTCCAAGCCTTAAGATTTCCTGCCTAAAAATGGAAGTGTAATACACGACATCATTGCTAAATTGTACAGAGGAATAAATGAAATAAAGCACGTGAAAATACAAAGTACCTGATATTTCCAGTCAGTGCCTGTTTAATTTGTTCTAGTCTTCTCTGGGCCGTAGTTTGTGTGTCTATTTAATAGGACTAAGGTTGGACAGTACTTTCCTGGTGAGGTTGTCAAGATTAAGTGAACTCATACATATTAAGTCCTTGGCACATATCTGACACATAGTATTAAATCAAGTTAGCTGATACTATCCCTTAACACAATTATGGATGGTTCTCCGTGTTTTGTTGGGAAGCCCTGTTCTGGAATCGCAGAAGTATGTGTAAAGAGTAGAGGGAGTGTGGGAGAAGTCCAGATGGTCTTAAGAGGTTCACTTGGTCTGAGCACTTCTGCCTCAAATCACAATAAGTGTTGAGCAATTCAGAGTGTTAAGAGCCCTGGGCACTGCTCCTTTGGCTTTTGGGGAGATAAGCTAATTGATGTGATACCTCAGAGAGATTTGTTGATTGCTCTAATGCTTAGGATATCTATACCATGATGGGCTCTCTTTTTAGTCAGCCAATCATCAGCCTTCATTGAGGACCTGCTCTGAAGCAGGTTCTTTGCTAGGGCCGAAGGTGCAAAGATGAACGTGATAATCTCCCTTTTTTCAAGCAGGTTAGGGTAATTGCCGTGTAAACAAATTGTAAGAGGGTCTAGCCAAGAAGAGATGGTGGAGCTGGGGGAACTGTGGATCTGGTGGAGAGATTTGTGGTCCGGGAAAGGCCTTAGGTTACTACGGCTTCTAGGCTTACTGATGAGAGGGCTAATTAAAAAGAACAGTATGTGCAGAGGAACAGTGTGCTGATTTTGCATGGTCTCTGAGTTTAAATGAAATAACATAGATAAGGCATCTGGTTGAGAGGACATAGTCAAATATCAAGTTCCTTTTTACAAGCTGAAGGATAAAATCCAAGGCCGTGAGCCAGTTTACAAGGCCTTTCCTGACTCTGCTTCTTGTGAGAGGAGTTTGTGGGGAACCATGCTAGGAGATCAAACCAGTCAATCCTAAAGGAAATCAATCCTGAATATTCATTGGAAGGACTGATGCTGAAGCTCCAGTACTTTGTGAGTGAAGAGCTGATGTGAAGAGCTGACTCACTGGAAAAGACCCTGGTGCTGGGAAAGATTGAAGGCAGGAGGAGAAAGGGGCAGCAGGTGATGAGATAGATAGCATCATCGACTCACTGGATATGAATTTGAGCAAACTGCAGAGAGAGGAACCTGGCGTGCTGCAGTCCATGGGGTCCTAAAGAGACATAACTTAGTCAACTGGACAAAAACAACAATGGAAGGTTCTTTGAAGGGCATGGCCTGGCAAATCTGTATATTAGATCTCTGGCTGCCATTGTGAGAGATACCTTACGATGAGGCTAGAGGCAGATGACTTGATGGAGAAGCCCAAGTGAAAGAGAAAGCTGTCGGAATTTAGGGTGTTGTCTATGAGGGATGGGTAGGATAGATATTGAAACATCTTCACCAGATTGAATGGACAAGACTCAGGGACCAGTTGGATTTCTGGGGAAGAATGAGAAGAGGTGAAGTTGCATCCCATATTTGAGTTTTTCCTGGGGCAGACAGGAACTCTGTCCTAGTTCAGGAAGAGTTGAAGGCCAGGAAAGGTGACCTGATGTGTAGGTCTTGGAATTGGGAGGCAGATAGTATGTGGTGGTGCAGAGAGCCCCTGATGAGGGTTTGTGAGGACAGGCTTCTGGTTCTGCCTCTGCTTCTCAGAGTGTCTTTGAGCAAATCACTAGTTACCCCTCAGAAGGGTCTCAGGGTTTCCAGAGGCCAGCTGCTCTGAGAAGATCCATCCAATGCTGATGGACCCAGAGGGAGGATGGGCGGAGGTGTCAGAGGCTGGATAGGACATAAAGTGAAGCAGAATGAGGCATCCCAGTAGCAAACTGAAAAATGCAAGACACAGCAGAGTCACACTGAGGACAGTGAGAAAGAATCTGACCTCTCCCCTTGAGCGTGGGCTGCACTCAGTGACTTGCTTTTAAATACTAAATGTGGGGGAAGTGACAGGGTGTGACTTCTGAGCACAGAAGGCCCTGAAGCTTCCTTGTTGCCTTCTCTCTTGGGTTGCTTCTCCGAGAAAGCCATCTGCCATGTTATAAGGACACCCAGGGGTCCACCTAGATAGGTCTGTGCGGTGAGGAACTGAGGCCTCCTGCCAGCAGCCATGTGAGGAGCACCCTGGAGGCAGATCCTCAGTCCCAGTCAAGCCCACAGCTGTTTATACAGATTGGTAAGGGAATCTGACCTGTGTGAGACCATGAATGGAATGGCTTTAAACTGCTCAGTTTGGGGCTCATTTGTTATGTAGCAGTGTGCTTAGTGGTTCAGTTATGTCCCACTGTTTGTGAGCCCATGGGCTGTAGCCCTGCCAGGTTCCTCTGTCCCTGGGGATTCTCCAGACAAGACTGCTGGAGTGGGTTGCCATTTTCTTCTCCAGGGGATCTTCCCAACCCAGAGACTGAACCCAGGTCTCCTTTGTTGCAGGTGGGTTTTTTGCTGTCTGAGCCGCCAGGAAGCTCCCCTGTATTCAAGTGTAGAGCCAAGTGATACTCTTTACTTCCGCTGTCCATGCAGCTGCTCACGTGTGGCTATTTAAATTAATCAGCAATAAGTTAATCATTCCATTCCTGACTTGTCCCAGCCACGTTTTCAGTACTAGTAGCCACATGTGGCTAATGGCACCTTCTTGGACCATGCAGATACAGATTATTCCCATCACAGAAAGTTTTGTTGAGTAAGCTACTGTGTTTTTTTCTATAGGATTCTTGAGTATTCATGAACTAGTGTAATGTTTGGGTCCTGCTTTCCATAAATCTTCTCATGCTTAAACTGATACATGATTGCTTTTCCATCTGATAAGCTTGTTGAGTAAAGTGAGTGTATCACATTCCTTGGGTCCCTAGCATCTAGCATACAGTCTGATAATTGTAGGTTCTTAACAAAGTCTTGTGGAGTTACTGCTATTTGTGTAAGTCATTATTTATGCGGCTTCTCAGGTGGCTCAGCGGTAAAGATCTGCCTGCCAGTGCAGGAGATGCAGGAGACTTGGATTCCATCCCTGGCTGGGAAAGATCCCCTGGAGAAGGCAATGGACCCCACTCCAGTACTCTTGCCTGGAAGATTCCATGGACAGAGGAGCCTGGTGGGCTACAGTCCATGGGGTCGCCGAGAGCCGGACGCGACTGAGCACACACCGCACGGTTATTCATGGCACCTGTGTAGTCTTTTTATTCCATACTTGAATTGGTAAATTTTTTAAATCTTCTGTAAGTATGAGTTCGTTCTTCTTGTTAATGTGTGTTTAGTCAAAAGTATTTTCCCGACTTCTTCCTTGCAGGCTTTGTGTATACTGTGTAATATGGCAGACGCTTCCCTCCCCTCCATGCTTTGGAGCCCCTTTATCTTATAAACCCTATTTTCTTTTTTTTTTAAAGAAAGCACTTACTAGATTCTACATCAGTTCAGTTCAGTTCAGTCTCTCAGTTGTGTCCGACTCTTTGCGACCCCATGAATCGCAACATGCCAGGCCTCCCTGTCCATCACCAACTCCCGGGGTTCACTCAGACTCACGTCCATCGAGTCAGTGATGCCATCCAGCCATCTCATCCTCGGTCGTCCCCTTCTCCTCCTGCCCCCAATCCCTCCCAGCATCAGAGTCTTTTCCAATGAGTCAACTCTTTGCATCAGGTGGCCAAAGTACTGGAGCTTCAGCTTTAGCATCATTCCTCCCAAAGAAATCCCAGGGCTGATCTCCTTCAGAATGGACTGGTTGGATCTCCTTGCAATCCAAGGGACTCTCGAGTCTACTCCAACACCACAGTTCAAAAGCATCAGTTCTTCGGTGCTCAGCTTTCTTCACAGTCCAACTCTCACATCCATGAATGACCACAGGAAAAACCATAGCCTTGACTAGATGGACCTTAGTTAGCAAAGTAATGTCTCTGCTTTTGAATATACTGTTTAGGTTGGTCATAACTTTTCTTCCAATGAGTAAGCATCTTTTAATTTCATGGCTGCAGTCACCATCTGCAGTGATTTTGGAGCCCAGAGAAATAAAGTCTGATGCTGTTTCTACTGTTTCCCCATCTATTTCCCATGAAGTGATGGGACCGGAGCCATGATCTTCGTTTTGTGAATGTTGAGCTTTAAGTCAACTTTTTCGCTCTCCTCTTTTACTTTCATCAAGAGGCTTTTTAGTTCCTCTTCACTTTCTGCCATAAGGGTGGTGTCATCTAGTCTTGATTCCAGCTTCTGTTTCTTCCAGTCTAGCATTTTCTATGTAGTTCTTAGTAGAGTTTTCTTATTTATGCTCTGTCTTCTTCCAGAATGAAGGCCCATGAAGACAGAAATAGTTGGCTTTTTTGTAATTACCCTCTTTGGATAATGCTTCTTGAATTTGGTATCTTTGAACAGTTTAGGAAATTGTCAGCCAGTATTTCTTCAGCTGTTGCTTCTCTCTCATTCTTTCCTTTCCTTCAAGGAATTTAATTACACATATATTAAACCTTTCACTGTATCTTGTATATCTCAAAGCCTCTTTTCTGTATTTCCGATTCTCTCTGAGCTTTGGTTTGAAAATTTCCTTCTGTCTTCTCCTTCTCTCTCCTGGTTTTTGCTGTGTCTGATGTGCTGTCTATGGTATTCTTAGTTTCAGGTAGTTTTGAGTTTTGTAGAATTTCTGTTTGATTTTTTAAATGGATTACTGTGTTGAAATTCACAGTCATTTACTTTCTCAAGCATATTAATTATACTTGTTTTAGATAACATGCCTGATAAGCATCTGTTGTCAGTTTCTGTGTTGTGTGTAGTCATCTGGTCTTCTCTTTATTGAATGCTGAATGTCTTATAAGGAATGTTAAGACTGTTTCCAAACTATGTGCAAGCTCCAAACCAAAATCAGTCTAAAAACAATTTCATTCAAAAAATGATGGTAGGACAACTTGTTATCTAAATGAAATAAAATGAACTTTGACCCATACCTTTTACCGTTCACAAAAATATTTCCCCATGGATTGTAGACCTAAACATAAGATTTAAAACTGTAAACTGTTTAGAAGATGGGAGAATATCTCTAATCTTATGTAGGCAAATATTTCTTACCCAGGACACAGATAACATTGACCTTTCAACAAAAATGATTATCAAATTAGACTATCAAAATTAAAAAAACTTCTGCCTGTCAAAAGATAAGAAAATGGAAAAGGCAAGTCATAGACTGAAAATATTTACAACACATATACCTGACAAAGAGTTTGCCTTAAAATATACAAAGTGCTCCTGAAACTCAGTAACAAAAGACAATCTGAAATTTGGGTGGAAAAAAACCTGGTTTAGAAAGGAAGATATATAAATGGGCAACACACATGGTAAAGTACTCAACATCATTAATCATTGAGAAAATGCAAATTAAAACAAAAACTCGACTCTGTTCTTTTTAGCATGGCTGTTACTAAAAAAAAGAAAAAAATGGTAAGGATGTAGAAAATTTGGAACTCTTGTACATTGCTGGTGAGAATGTGAAATGGTTCATCTGTTATGTAAGAAGGAATGAAGTACTGGTACATGCTGGAATGGGGGTGAACCTTGAAACCATGCTAAGGGGAAGAAGCCAGACAGAATGACTGATATTGTATGATTCCTCTTCTGTGAAGAGCTAAAAATAGGCAAATTCACAGACAGGAGATTAGAGGTTATCAGGGTTGTGGGGAGGGAAGAGTTATTGTTTAATAGTTACCAAATTTGTTTGGGATAGATACTAAATTTGTGGAATTAGTGCTGAGGTTTGTACAACATTATGAATATAATTAAAGCCGCTGAATTCTATACTGAAAAATGGTCAGAATGTAAAATTGTATATTTTTGGTTAGTGGAAAAATAATTTGGTTTGGTGCTGTTGAACTTTGCCATTTGGTATTGGAGTACATTCTTAAATTATTTCTGTTATTCATCATTTTAATGCACATTTCTCACTTTATTTGTTTTGCTAATGACATTACTTGCTGTTTATTTTATATTTATTTTAGACTGGAAATGTTAGACAAAAAGCAAATTCAAGTGATTTTTTTTTTTTTTTTAAATTTGAGTTCAAAATGTGTCGTAAAGCAGTGAAGACAACTGACAACATCAACAACACATTTGACCCAGTAACTGCTACCAAAGTACAGTGCAGTGGTGGTTGGTTCACGAAGTTTTGCAAAGGAGGTGAGAGCCTTGAAGATGAGGAATGTAGTGGCAGGCCATTGGAAGGTGACAGCGACCAGTGGAGAGCAGCCATTGAAGCTGATCCTCTTACAACTACTCAAGAGGCTGCCAAAGAACTCTGCGTGGACCATTCTGTGGTCATTGGGCATTTGAAGCAAATTGGAAAAGTGAAAACGCTCACTAAGTGGGTGCCTCAGGAGCTGACCGAAAATCAAAAAACTGTCATTTTGAAGTGTCTTCTTTTCTTACTCTATGCAGCGGCAACAAACCATTTCTCACACAGGTTGTGATGTGCGATGACAGCTGGATTTTATATGACAGCTGGTGACAACCAGCTCAGTGGTTGAACCAAGAAGAAGCTCCAGAGCACTTCCCAGAGCCAAACTTGCACCAAAAAAGGTCATGGTCACTGGTGGTCTGCTGCCCGTCTGATTCAGCTGCTACAGCTTTCTGAATCCCAGTGAAACCATCACATCTGAGAAGTATGCTCAGTAAACCGATGAGGTGCACTGAAAACTCAACGCCTGCCTTGGCATTGGTCAGCAGCGTAGGCCCGGTTCTTCCCACGACGCTGCCTGACTGCATGCCGCACAGTGGTGCTTCAGAAGTCGAGTGACTGGGCTGTGAAGTTTCGCCTCATCCGCCACATTCCCCTGACCTGTCGCTGATTGACTACTGCTTCTCCAAGCGTCTTGACAACTTTCTGCAAGGAAAGGAGGCAGAAAATGCTTTCCAAGAGTTTGTCGAATCCTGAAGTACAGATTTTTATGCCACAGGAATAAACAAACTTACTTCTCCTTGGTAAAAATGTGTTGATTGTAATGGTTCCTATTTTGATTAATAAAGATGTTTGAGCCTGCTTATAATGACTTAAAATTCGCAGCCTGAAACTGCTGTTACTTTTGTTCCAACCTGATATATACATGCTACCGTCGCCAAGTTGCTTCAGCCGCGTCTGACTCTTTGTGACTCTATGGACGTAGCCACCAGGCTCCTCTGTCCATGGGATTCTCCAGGCAGGCATACTGGAGTGGATTGCCATCACCTCCTCCAGGGGATCTCCCCTACCCAGGGATCAAACCCGCGTCTCTCAGGTCTCCCGCTTGGGCAGGCAGGTTCTTTACCACTAGCGCCACCTGGGAAGCCCTTAATACATACACACTTTACCACAATTAACGTAATACACCAAAATTGATAAAATTATGTAGTTAAGTGAATGAATTGTATGCTTTGTTTAATTATGTCTCAGTAAAGCTGTTATAAACTAGTATAACCATAATGAGATACCTTTGCAGACTCACTAGATTTGCTGGGATTGAATCGACTGCCAGCTTTTGGTGAGGCTGTGGAGCAGCTGGAGGTCTCGTCCATTGCTGCTGGGAGCGTGGACGGTGCAACCGCTTTGGGAAACACTTCGGCAGTTTTTTTATAAAGTTAAACATACTCCTGCCCATAACCCTAGGTATTTATCTTAGAATATGTGTCCACATGACTTGTGAAAGAGTGCTTGTAGCAGCTTTATTGATAGTAGCCAAGTACTAGAACCTGCTGCAATGTCCGTCAGTGGGCGGATGACTAAACTGCCTGCTAACTGAACCACCAGTTTACACAGCAGTGTGGGCAGAGCTCAGAAGGCACCGACTGAAAGAGGCCAGACAGACAGTGCGTGCTCCACGGCTCTGTGAAGCTCTGCGAAGCTGACCTTCTCTGTGTCGCTGACGGGTAATGAAGGCATGAACAGTGGTTGCCACAGGAGGCTGGGGGCTGACTGGGAAGGAGCACGAGGGAATTTTCTGAAGTGAGGGAAACCTGCTCTATCCAGATGGAGGTATTGGTTGCCTGGATTTGACATGAAACAGTAGCCATCTGTGTAATTCACTGTCCATTATATCTCAGTTTTCTGTGTGTAAAATTATTCTCCCTGCCACGCCCAGAAGAACTTACTTGAGCTGAATCTCAGCCAGTATGATGGAAAGGCTTTGTGGAAATATCACTGGTCCTTTTGCTTCCTAGTTGAGAATTATCACTGGTAAAGCATGTTTCTGAATTGTCAAATTTCCTCCAAGAAGAGAAGGAACTGGGCATCTGATGTTCTTAGTACACTCAGAGTGAGTCGGGTTTTGATCCATGTGTTCCTCCATGCCAGACAGTGCTCTCTGTTTCCAGAGCCTGAGATGAGCTGAGGGGACTGATACTCATGAAGTGCTTGGAACCAAATCTAGGAAAAAAGGGAAGAAATCCTGGAAGAGTGCGAGCAGTAACGTGGCTCTGGAGAGTTCAGCTCCTTGTCCACTGAAGAGTGCAGTGGAAGGGTGTTGGAGTCTCGCTTCTCAGTGATGTCATGCTGCTGGTGTGGGGCTGAGATCTTCCTCAGGGTGGGGAGGCAGAAGTGGTTTATCATGGCTCTTCAGGACCTCTGGGTAACATGGGTGGTTGTGCAGAGTGATTGAAATGGTTTTGTAAACAGTTTGAGTTGGGGAGCATCTTCCCCACCCTCTTGAAATGTATTGGTATGAAATACTGATACCTTCTGGGACTCAGTAGGTTTCAGGGGGAAAAGGCTTTCGTAAGGCATAGAGAAGCAAAAGGCAAAGGAGAAAAGGAAAGATATACCCATTTGAATGCAGAGTTTCAAAGAATAGCAAGGAGAGATAAGAAAGCCTTCCTCAGTGATCAGTGCAAAGAAATAGAGGAAAACAATAGAATGGGAAAGACCAGAGATCTCTTTAAGAAAATTAGAGATACCAAGGGAACATTTACTGCAAAGATGGGTACAATGAAGGACAGAAAGGGCACGGACCTAACAGAAGCAGAAGATATTAAGAAGAGGTGGCAAGAATACATAGAAGAACTGTACCAAAAAAATCTTCATAACCCAGATCATCACGAGGGTGTTATCACTCTCACCTAGAGCCAGACATCCTGGAATGTGAAGTCAAGTGGGCTTTAGGAAGCATCAGTATGAACAAAGCTAGTGGAGGTGATGGTGATAGCCAGTTGAGCTATTTCAAATCCTAAGATGAGATGCTGTGAAAGTGCTGCACTCAATATGCCAGCAAATTTGGAAAACTCAGCAGTGGCCACAGGACTGGAAAAGGTCAGGTTTCATTCCAATCCCAAAGAAAGGCAATGCCAAAGAATGCTCAAACTACTGCACAATTGCACTCATCTCACATGCTAAAGTAATGTTCAAAATTCTCCAAGCCAGGCTCCAGCAGTACATGAACCATGAACTTCCAGATGTTCAAGCTGGATTTAGGAAAGGCAGAGGAACCAGAGATCAAATTGCCAGCATCCATTGGATCATTATAAAAGCAAGAGAGTTCCAGAAAAACATCTGCTTTATTGACTATGCCAAAGCCTTTGACTGGATGGATCACAGCAAACTTTGGAAAATTCTTGAAGAGATGAGAATATCAGACCACCTTACTTGCCTCTTGAGAAATCTGTACACGGGTCAAGAAGCAACAGTTAGAACTGGACATGGAGCAGCAGACTGGTTCCAAATAGGAAAAGGAGTATGTCAAGGCTGTATATTACTTCTATGCAGAGTACATCATGAGAAACGCTGGGCTGGATGAAACACAAGCTGGAATTTAGATTGCCAGGAGAAATATCAATCACCTCAGATATGCAGATGACATCACCCTTAAGGCAGAAAGCGAAGAGGGACTGAAGAGCCTCTTGATGAAAGTGAAAAGAGGAGAGTGAACAAGTTGACTTAAAGCTCAACGTTCAGAAAACTAAGATCATGGCATCTGGTCTCATCACTTCGTGGCAAATAGATGGGTAAACAGTGGAAACAGTGACAGACTTTTATTTTGGGGGGCTCCAAAATCACTGCAAATGGTGAATGCAGCCATGAAATTAAAAGACGCTTATTCCTTGATGAACCTAGCCAGTGTATTAAAAAGCAGAGACATTGCCAACAAAGGTCCATCTATTCAAAGCTATGGTTTTTCCAGTAGTCATGTATGAATGTGAGAGTTGGACCATAGAGAAAGCTGAGCGCCGAAGAATTGATGCTTTTGAACTGTGGTGTTGGGAAAACTGTTGAGAGTCTCCTTGGACAGCAAAGAGATCCAACCAGTCCATCCTAAAGGAAATCAGTCCTGAATATTCATCGGAAGGACTGATGCTGAAACTGAAACTCCAGTACTTTGGCCACCTGATGCAAAGAGCTGACTCATTTGAGAAGACCCTGATTCTGGGAAAGATTGAAGGCAAGAGGAGAAAGAGACAACAGAGGATAAGATGGTTGAATGGCATCACCGACTCAATGGACATGAGTTTGAACTCCGGGAGTTGGTGATGGACAGGGAGGCCTGGCATGCTGCGGTTTGTGGGATCACAAGGAGTTGGACATGACTGAGTGCACTGAACTGAGATGAGTGCCATTGTGCAGTAGTTTGAACATTCTTTGGCATTGCCTTTCTTTGAGATTGAAATGAAACCTGACCTTTTCCAGTCCTGTGGCCACTGCTGAGTTTTCCAAATTTGCTGGCATATTGAGTGCAGCACTTTCACAGCATCATCTTTTAGGATTTGAAATAGCTCAGTTGGAATTCTGTCACCTCTACTACTAGCTTTGTTCATAGTGATGCTCCTAAGGCCCACTTGACTTTGCATTCCGAGATGTCTGGTTCTAGGTGAGTGATCACACCATCGTGGTTATCTGGGTCATGAAGATCTTTTTTGTACAGTTCTGTGTATTCTTGTCACCTCTTAATATCTTCTGGTTCTGTTAGGTCCATACCATTTCTGTCCTTTATTGTACCCATCTTTGTAGTAAATGTTCCCTTGGTATGTCTGATTTTCTTGAGGAGATCTCTAGTCTCTCCCATTCTATTGTTTTCCTCTATTTCTTTGTATTGATCACTGAGGAAGGCTTTCTTATCTCTCCTTGCTATTCTTGGGAACTCTGCGTTCAAATGGGTATATCTTTCCTTTTCTCCTTTGCTTTTCACTTCTTTTCACAGCTATTTGTAAGGCCTCCTCAGACAACCATTTTGCCTTTTTGCATTTCTTTTTCTTTGGGATGGTCTTGACCATTGCCTCCTGTACAGTTCATGAACCTCCATCCATAGTTCTTCAGGCACTCTGTCAGGTCTAATCCCTTGAATTTGTCACTTCCACTGTATAATCATAAGGGATTTGACTCAGGTCATACCTGAATGGTCTAGTGGTTTTCCCTACTTTCTTCAAGTCTGAATTTGGCAGTAAGGAGTTCATGGTCAGGAGTCCCAGTCAGCTCCTGGTCTTGTTTTTGCTGACTATATAGAGCTTCTCCATCTTTGGCTGCAAAGAATATAATGAATCTGATTTCTGTATTGGCCATCTGGTGATGTCCATGTGTAGAGTGTTCTCTCGTGTTGTCGGAAAGGGTGTTTGCTCTGACCAGTGCGTTCTCTTGGCAGAACTCTGTGAGCCTCTGCCCTGCTGACGCAGAGGGTGTGACTGCCGGCAGTGGATGTGGTGGGTAGGGGCTCTTTGTTTCGCTTTCCAGTCTTGTTCTTCCTCCCGGCTACATGTTACATGGTGTGGTATATGCTGTATATGCTGCAGTCTGCATCTTTCATTTTTGCTCTGTTTTTGAGTGCTACCAGTTTTCATACGGAGAGAGCTAGATCATTAACTTCAACTGTTGTGGAGTGTACGGTCATAAGATTACGTCATCATTTATCTACCTTTTCTTACTGTTGGGCATTTGGATTTGTCTTTAATGTTTGGTAACTCCAATAGCATTGTAGAGACCATCTTTATAAATGCCTCCTTGTATACCTGAGCCTTTGGGCTTTTTCTCCAAAGCAGAATTTGAGGTAGGAACTTGGGTGAAGTAATTTAACGATCGGCAAGCCCCAGCAATCAGAAGTGTGGGAGAGGGGAAGCTTGGTGTGGAAGGAGAGAGAGCTGACGTAAGGATGCTGTATTCAGTGGCAGCTGTTGGAGGCAGCTACTGGGGGTCCCTTGGGGATGCACCTCTGAACTGTCTGAGCATGGGGATCGTGAGAATTGCCCTTGGGGTCATTAACTAGATGGGCCAAGGGTGTGTGATGAGGGCCACCATGAGCGTTTGCATGTGTTTGCTAAGTCTGCTCTTCTCCTGAGACCACCTCTTGCCTGACACTGTCCACTCAGTCACGGACTCTTGGAGGCCATCGCTGTTTGGAATCTTAAGAGACCTCACAGGCGCGTTGAAGCAGTAAGTCCTGTCCCCCTCACGCAGCCTGTCCTGGGCGGTTAGTGGACAAGCATCTGCTGGCCCCAGCTTCCCATCTGGACTCCCCCGGCTCTCCAGCACTTTCCCCGGGCTCTGATGCTGCCGGGGCTGAGGCCTCAGTGGCCTTGCTCTCATCAGCATGCGGTTGCTGCTGCTGCCTACTTATTGTTACCCCTAGGCACACAAGTGCCAGGAGACAGCCCATCGAACCCTGAGTTCCAGACCCACTCCTCCCTGCCCCCGCGTGTCGTCGCAGCCTTGGCTCTGCACGCTAATCAGGGGCGTTACTCCTCCTGTGTCGTCTTTGCCTGCTGGTTCGCCAGCTGGAGAATCTCAAAGTGCTTGTTCTGTGGGTCTAGTCTGAGGCACCCTGATCCCTTTCTGTGCTCCCTGCTGTAGTTCTGTGTCTTAGACTCGGGCTTGTCCCAGCACAGTCCAGAGTTGCAACGTTGGGAAGCACACACTCTGAAGGGTTGTCAGAGAGAGTGCTGAGGAAAGGCCAGACATCTTGGAATGTGAAGTCAAGTGGCCCTTAGAAAGCATCACTACGAACAAAGCTAGTGGAGGTGATGGAATTCCAGTTGAGCTGTTTCAAATCCTGAAAGATGATGCTGTGAAAGTGCTGCACTCAATATGCCACCAAATTTGGAAAACTCAGCAGTGGCCACAGGACTGGAAAAGGTCAGGTTTCATTCCAATTCCAAAGAAAGGCAATGCCAAAGAATGCTCAAACTACTGCACAATGGCATTCATCTCACATGCTAGTAAAGTAATGCTCAAAATTCTCCAAGCCAGACTTCAGCAATACGTGAGCCGTGAACTCCCTGATGTTCAAGCTGGATTTAGGAAAGGCAGAGGAACCAGAGATCAAATTGCCAACATCTGCTGGATCATGGAACAAGCAAGAGTTCCAGAAAAATGTCTATTTCTGCTTTATTGACTATGCCAAAGCCTTTGACTGTGTGGATCACAAGAAACTGTGGAAAATTCTGAAAGAGATGGGAATACCAGACCACCTAACCTGCCTCTTGAGAAATCTGTATGCAGGTCAGGAAGCAACAGTTAGAACTGGACATGGAACAACAGACTGGTTCCAAATAGGAAAAGGAGTACGTCAAGGCTGTATATTGTCACCCTGCTTATTTAACTTCTATGCAGAGTACATCATGAGAAACGCTGGACTGGAAGAAACACAAGCTGGAATCAAGATTGCTGGGAGAAATATCAATAACCTCAGATATGCAGATGACACCACCCTTATGGCAGAAAGTGAAGAGGAGCTAAAAAGCCTCTTGTTGAAAGTGAAAGAGGAGAGTGAAAAAGTTGGCTTAAAGCTCAACATTCAGAAAACGAAGATCATGGCATCTGGTCCCATCACTTCATGGGAAATAGATGGGGAAACAGTAGAAACAGTGTCAGACTTTGTTTTTTTGGGCTCCAAAATCACTGCAGATGGTGACTGCAGCCATGAAATTAAAAGGCGCTTACTCCTTGGAAGAAAAGTTATGACCAACCTAATAGTATATTCAAAAGCAGAGACATTACTTTGCCGACTAAGGTCCGTCTAGTCAGGGCTATGGTTTTTCCTGTGGTCATGTATGGATGTGAGAATTGGACTGTGAAGAAGGCTGAGCGCAGGCTTTTGAACTGTGGTGTTAGAGAAGATTCTTGAGAGTCACTTGGACTGCAAGGAGATCCAACCAGTCCATTCTGAAGGCGATCAACCCTGGGATTTCTTTGGAAGGAATGATGCTAAAGCTGAAGCTCCAGTACTTTGGGCACCTCATGCGAAGAGTTGACTCATTGGAAAGGACCCTGATGCTGGGAGGGATTGGGGGCAGGAGGAGAAGGGGACGACCGAGATGAGATGGCTGGCTGGCATCACGGACTCAATGGACGTGAGTCTGAGTGAACCCCAGGAGTTGGTGATGGACAGGGAGGCCTGGAGTGCTGCGATTCATGGGGTCGCAAAGAGTTGGACACAACTGAGCGACTGAACTGAACTGAGACTTTCTCTGTGAACTTTCAGTTTGCTGGCTCACCTTGAGAGATTTGTTGCGTTTTCTGCCTTTCTGGGCTCACTGCTCTCTGTATAATCATGTTGCCCTTTCTTCTGCCTTCTTCCCCAGTGACCCCAGCCTAAGGTCAGGTCTTCCTTCTATTGGTTGGTTGTATCCTAGTGATACTGGGCGCTCGTGTAACTGGTCACCATGCTGGCCAGTATCGTGGGCCGGGTTCCATCTATGAGGTTCTGTGGCTCCCTTCTAACATTGGAGGTGCACAGCTTTGCATGTGACCCACACATAGGGCTGTACTACTTGTGTGTGTGGTAGGTCATGTCCGACTTTGCGACCCCATGGACTGCAACCCACCAGGCTCCTCTGTCCATGGGATTCTCCAGGCAAGCGTACGGTAGAGGATTGCCATTTCCTTCATCCAGGAGATCTTCCTGACCCAGGGACTGAACCCCTGTCTCCTTCACCTCCTGTACTGACAGGCAGATTCCTTACCACTGCCCCCTGGGAAGCCCAAGGCTGCACTGAGTCCAGCTCTTTCCTGCTCTCTCAGATGCAGGTCACCCTGTCCTGACACTGACTTTCCCATAGTGGCTCTGATCGCCACAAGCTGGAGGGGCGCTTTTCGTCTCCATTGTGCCACAGTTGAACTGCAGATGACTTTAGACCTTCTGCCTTATGGCCTGGGTGCTTCTGCCTTATTCCCCTTACCTCTTGCAAAGAACTGTGGTAGAGTATTACGATCACTTAGTCACCTACCTGTCCACTAGAATGAGCCCAAACCGGAGGGCAGGCGTCTTACCTCTGTTGTCAGGGCTGCCTCTAATACCTAGCACAGAATGAGCCCTTGGCTGTGTTTTTATTACTTCTTAAATAGTTAATTTCCTGGAGTCAGCAGAGAGGAAGGACTCTGGTAAGAGAGAGATAAAGCATTGTCAGATACAACAGAGGATCGTGATTTCAAGAGGTCAGAAATGTTTTGCATCAAGACGTAGACTGACATTCTTAGAGAAAGGGACTGTTGAGCACTTGAGAGGCCGGCATAATTTAGAACTTGGAATAAACCGGTCATCTATGTGTACACAGGCTCTCATAGGTTTTCCCCAAACACAGCTGAGCCTCTGGCCAGCAAGTCTTTGGCTGCACCAAAGACAACAGCCAAAGAAAACAAAATCCACAACACAAAGCAGGCCCCCTTCAGACCCCCATGAGTCGTCAGCTTAGTGCAGGGGCCACATGCTGTCTTGACTCAACCATGACTCAGATCAGCTGTGCTGAGAGAGGACGCAATTACGCAGCACTATAAACAGAACTGTGTAGAGTGTGGTGACAGCTCCCTTTATTTTTACCTGTGCCATGAGCTGGACTGCCACACGGAACCACTCTGTAAGGTGTTCTGACTCAGCTTCAAAATACAGATGTGGTCAGTGTGAGCCACCCCGCACATCCAATTATCTTAAATGGACAAAGTAGACAGGAAGAAGTTTGAGCCAGCAAATCAAAATAAATAAGGTTAGAATGGTGACCCACTGTGCCCTCAGAGGAGAGTTTCTCAGCTCTTTTCATCCTCCCAGTCTTTTGTAGTGGTCCCTGGACTAGAGGGTGTGGTCACTGGACTGTGGGCAAGGATACTCATTCAAAGGCAGAGGAACCCTGGGGCCCACTGCAGGCTGAGTCAACCTCTGACAGCCACGAGCCCAGAGAAGTCACATTAGAGCCGAGAGTGTAACGGAGCGTGGCTGAGCACAGACCTTAGCAGGGGCTGTTGCTGTGCGCAGGTAACCCGCACCCCTTTATGGGAACCAGTTACTCTTGGTCCGTGCCATGGTGGGCCAGCCCCTAGCAACCAGTTGTCAGTGAGCGACAGTTAGTGATCCTGGTTCCCTCTCACCATTGGTCGGTGCTGCAGTGAGCCCCTCCCACAAGCAACCAACTGTCAGTGAGCACTGTTAGTGGTCCTGGTTCCACTGGGGCCCACTGGGTTGCCTTCTCTTAGCCAGGATCAGGACTTCGGAGGATGAAAGTTGTGTTTTGGGACCTTGCCTTTTTTGTCAGAACAAGGAATAGCGTTTGTTTGGTAGATTTACAGGAGCATTGCTACTGACTGTGACCTGACACCAAAAAGCTTGCAACAATTGCCTATGCCCCTCCCTCACCTTTCCTAGAAAAGGGCTTTGCTGAAAACAGGGGGTTGTTGAGGCGTGAGCCACCCGTCGTCTTGCATTGCCCTCAGTAAACCTCTCTCTGCTCCACACTCGTGGAGTTTTGGTATCGCCTGGCCTCTCTGTACGTTGGGAACACAGACTTGCATTTGGTAACAAGGACAGTTTGTAAGTGAGGGCTCCATGGCCATGGTGGAGCGTGTGTATGGAACGTGGCCCATGATGGCCATGGAGGAGCGTGTGTATGTAGTGCTTAGCAAGCTGCAGGGCGTGGCGTGAGCACAGCTGAGCACAGTGGCTGTCATCCTCACTGAGAATATTATACAACTGTCAACAGAGATTACATGGCTATACTGAGATATGATAGGGAAACAGTAACACGGAGACATCACCTCTCCCCGGGTTGGCTGTGGTTTCGGTGCCATTCAAAGTAAAATCTCAGCAGGGTTTTTGCTAGACATTTACAAGCTGATTTTCTAATTAATATGGGAAACTAGGTTTTCTGTTACTTGTTGGTTCCCTTAAGGCTTTGTATGGATCCTTTTGGACTCAACTTTTAAAAACCTTCCCATGTGCGGGGGTTCTCCTGGTGGCTCAGTCAGTGAAGAACCTGCCTGCAATGTAGGAAATTGTCTGCAGTGCAGGAAACCTGGGCTTGACCCCTGGGTCAGGAAGATCCCCTGGAGGAGGAAATGGCAACCTCCTCCAGTATTCTTGCCTGGAGAATCCCATGGACTGAGGAACCTGGCGGCTACAGTCCATGGGGCTGCAAGAGTTGGGCACGACCTAGTGACTAAACCACCACCGTGTGCAGGATTTCGTGTCTTCAGCCTCTCTGGACATTCCTGTCATCATCTTGATCTACGTGAGATAATGGCTCACTTCTAAGGACAAACCTTTCCCAGAAAGTCCTCCAAGTGGGCTGTTTTCTTCTATATCCTCTGTACTGCTTAGCTTGAGGACGTGTAGATGGGAGGGTAACTGTCATTGCTGCTTTCACAGCTTTTTGCTCCATGATCCTGCAACTTTCCATATCATGCCATCAGAGTATATATAGCTCATAGACAATCTCTTTTACTGTTACAGGCTCAGGTGGTCACTCTCATTCCCTGACGAATATAACTTTGGTTCATGGTTAGTTCTGCATTGCTTCTCCCGTCTCAAGTCTTGGTTATTCTGGTGTTCACCTAGATGATCTTTCATTACGCTGACCTTTTTACTTCTTGACTGACCACCTCTCCCCTCCCCCGCTTCCCCTCTAACCACACTGTCGTGTGCTACCTAGGCCTTGTGATTAACCATGGCTGCATGCCCTCCGTGGTCTTGATTCCAAGAGGCCCACTCTGCCTGCCTGTTCTGTCTTGTCTCTCTGTGAGTCTTCTACTCCAGTAAGTCTTATGCTCCTCGTTGGAACCGCAGTCTGTTGATCCTGCTTCTTCCTATTCTCTGTCCCTTTTGTTCCTTACAGTCACGTATCCCTTAAATCCAGGTTAGACCTATGGATCAGTGATAAAGCATTTCCTTGTATACATTCTCAGTTCCCTTGCCTCTTCTCCTTTGTAATACTTTGCTGGTAAAACTCTAGCTGTAGTTAAATCCAGCTTGCTGCTGCTTTTCCACTTGCACCCAAATAACTGAACAAGGATGGATAAAAATGTAACAACATACTGATTGGGCTTTCTGTAAACTGACGATCACTGACCTTGTGTAGGGATTTCGTGCTACCTGGCAGTCCTGCCATTGCCCTGGTCTGTTTGACTCTTCCGCTTTCCGGTTAGCTGAAAGCATTACCAAATGCATTTTGCTCTCCCTCAGCCTCCACTGGTTCTCCCTCCTCATTCTGAGCTTCCTACGTTTCCAGGAATTCCTGCTTTCCTCTCTGCACCACTGCCTCTATCTGTCCCCATAGTTCGCCTTCCCTCGGGTACTGTGGGTGAACTGCCCTTCTCCAAATGCCAGCCCCACTGAGGTCTGCACATATTCCTCTCTCTTTTGCATACATTGCTCCAACAATTCTCTTCCCGTCCCCTCTTTCTTAAATCATCTGTTTTACCCTTTCTATTGGATTAGTCTCATCAGTTGATAAATCTGCTATGATTTTTCCCATCCTAAGAAGACTCTCCGGAGAAGGCAATGGCACCCCACTCCAGTACTCTTGCCTGGAAAATCCCATGGATGGAGGAGCCTGGTAGGCTGCAGTCCATGGGGTCGCACAGAGTCGGACACGACTGAGCAACTTCACTTTCACTTTTCCCTTTCCTGCATTGGAGAAGGAAATGGCAACCCACTCCAGTGTTCTTGCCTGGAGAATCCCAGGGACGGAGGAGCCTGGTGGGCTGCCGTCTATGGGGTCGCACAGAGTCGGACACGACTGAAGCGACTTAGCAGCAGCAGCAGCAAGAAGACTCTCCCCTGTTTCCCTCATTTTTTCCTCCCATTTATATAAACTTCTCTAAGGGTTTTTTATATTCATCTACTACAGTTTCCCCTTTCTCTCTCTTGAACCCATTCCACATTGCCAGGCCCCTTGGTCTTCATCTAAAATCCTCACCTTCTCTGCTGGTTGACGTCACTCATCACTTCTTTCTCCCTGGAACACCGTCTTCATTTGGCTCCTAGAACCCCACCCCTTCTGATTCTTCTCTCTTATTGGCTGTTCTCTCTGAGGTCCAGCGCTCAGTCCCTCAGAATTCTCCCCACCTACCTGTGCTGTCCTGACGGTTGCCTTCAGTCTTGGGGTTTTGTTAGAGTTGGTGATAGCTCTAACACTTTCTTTAGCTGGACTTTGCTCCTGTGTTCAGACATGTAAGTTCATCTGCCTACTTCACATTTCTGCTGTATTTCTAATAGGCATGTCAGATGTGGCAAATCTCAAACTGAACTCCTGATATCCCCCCTCCCCCAATATATTTACAGCAGTCTTCTCCAGTTCAGTCAGCAGGAGATAATCAGTCCATTTATTGCTCAGGCCAGAGTTGGGTCAGAGTTTGGCACCATCCTTGACTCTGCTTTCTCAGACACCCCTCATAATAATTTCTCATCAAATCTCATTGACTCCATCTTCAGAATATATTCAGAGTCTGGTCTCTGCTTATTATGTCTGCCGCTGTCCCCTCCTCTCCCAGCTGCACGGTGGAAGAGTGTCCTAACTGATCTCCATGTATCTTTTCTTTCTTTTGCTGTGATCATTTCTTTATGGAATAGCAGAGGGATCCTTTAAAAGTGAAAGCAGGTGACGTCACTCCTCTGATCAGGACCCTCCCTGGCTTCTCATCAGGTGGGTGGTCCTTTCAGTGGCCTGCAGAGCCTGTGTCTAACATATATTCCTAAATCCAAATGGAATTCCTTTTTACTTGAGGCTCCGGTTCTGGTTTTTCCCCATATGACTGGTAGTTGCTCCAGCGCCTCTTCTGGAGCAGCCTGGCCTTCTCCCCGGCCTTTAGTGCCAGCCCTGCCATCTGCCAGGCTCCTCTGTGTGCACAGTTCTTTCCTGGGCGCCCTGGCTGCTTCCGTGCATCCACCTTCTCTCTGCTTGCTTCCCTTGGCATGGTGCACTCGAGAGTCTGGGTTCTGAGGAGAGATGCCTTTTGAGTATGGTGAGGACATGAGTAGAAGGAGATAGGATTTTTGGGGGGATGAGGAGAGGACATTTATTTGAAACCCTTCAGAGCTGGGGTCAGAGTCAAATTTCGATCTGTGGGCTAAAACTGACCCACCGCCTGTTATTTTTTGTTGTTAATAGTTTTTGAGTTAAGACTGATTTTTACATTTTTAATGGTAGGGGAAAATAAATGAATAGAATTCCATGATACATGAGATGATATGAGCTTTAAATCCCAGCGTCCATAGGAAGAGTTTCACTAGAACACAGCTGTGTGTGTGTGTGTGTTTGGATGTTGTCTCTGACTGCCCTAACCCTGCAGCAGCAGAGCAGTTGGGCCAGAGTTAACAGGTCCTCACAGCCTGAACTATTTACTTGTTGGCCCTTTTCAGAAAAAGCTTGCCAGCCCTGCAGCTCTGTCTCAGGGACAGCTTGAGAGTCCTCGTCGTGACAGAAGAGGGGAAGACAGTGTGTAAAGGAGAGGTTTGAGGTCTGCCAAAATGAACTGAACTGAACTGAAAATGAGTTTCAGACTTTGGTGTAGACTATTTCTGACAG
The DNA here is from genome assembly GCA_006408695.1 of Aepyceros melampus. Lineage (NCBI taxonomy): Eukaryota > Metazoa > Chordata > Mammalia > Artiodactyla > Bovidae > Aepyceros > Aepyceros melampus. Next base: position 143,592 of record SJXQ01001722.1, read on the forward strand.
GAGCTAGAGGTGTTTTTATTCTCTGTTTCAGTAACGCAGTTAGATCAGTAAGAGGTTTATGGTTTTAAATAACAACCAGTGGTGGTTATTTTAATCTCAGAACTTGTGTGTGTTCTAATAGTTTTCCTCAGTGACAGTGGTTAAACTACTCTAAAGCACATGTGCCAATTTTTAATTAAATCTCAGGTATTACAATAAATCTTCTAACAAGGATGAAATTCTCAGTTGTGGTGTTACAGTGACAAGCAGTTAGTTTCCTTTTCAGTAGGAGGTCCCACTGATGAATTAACTGTAAGGTGTGTGTACAGATAGTATGCTGGGCCTCTCTAACCTGCTACACATAATCGCCGGTAGTTTTCTTTAATTTTACTCAAATGGGACTTGCCAAGATTAAACCTACAGATCTGTTCAAACTTGAAGGAAATGAAATTCTACCGTGTGTATAATTCAGAGGCTGTTTTTGTTCTGTAATGTAGCATTTCATTTCTAAGTTGTCTTCAGGGTATGCATTCCTATCTAAAAGGAATGTCTATCGGTTGGATTTTAATTGTCCTTCTAAGCACTTTGGGCTTTCTGTGAATGAAGTAGCTAAGCTTTTTAAAGTCTTTGCGAATATTTTGTGTTAGTTTGGTTGAAGCAGAAATGACAGCAATTTTTTATTATAAATAACATTTGTAACTACAAACGGTTGACTGATCTTCACTGGTTGTTTCACTGTCGTTAATCATTACACATACTTAGCTGTGCTGTCTTGACAGTAAATATGGAATTTGCAGGCAGAGTACATTAGGACCGCTTTGTATCTGCTGCCAAATAGCCTCCATTCAAAGCCATGGAGAAGGTAGAGAGAGTCAAATGTTTTCCTCCTGGTTACTGTTAATGGAGAGCTTTCTTTGTCCTCATCTGATGAAAGTTGTGTATTAAAATGTGGAGTAAGATCTGTAGCTATTTGTTATATGTCTCTGGAGGAAAAACATCCCCCCCCCTTTCACCCTTTATAGAGGGATACAGGCATCTGAGAAATATTGTCTGCTTTCAGGAAATGTAAAATGTAGTTAATCTGGTTACAACGCCTCTCCTTTCCGTCCCCCTTTACCCTTATCCACTGTATCATTTAGTAGGGAAGAAGAAATTAGATGTTTCTTAAATACCAATTATAAGTTGTCTACATCTTAAAATATGACCCTGGTTTTTCAAATTTTTGGGTCCAGGGGTGTGGATTTCTTAATGGATGAGTTGAGCTGGTTCCTGGGTGTTTACCTGGTTCTGGTTGCTGCTGCAAAGTACACCAATAGCCCTGGTTCCGACAGGCCTGGTGCCTGACTGCGGACTCAGCGCACAGGCTCAATAGGCGTTTGGGTTCCATGGCGAGCCTGTGAAGCAGTGAGATGCCGCCCTGAAGATGTGACTAGTCTCCTCTCTGTTTTAAATTTGCACAAATGCAAGTTAGTTAGTGCAGGTCTGGGCCCTAGAGGTATGAAAAAATACGGTCTTCTCTTTTTTGAGGATCTGTAGTCCAGCTGGGGTGGTGGACCAGATCAGTGAATGTAATCCGATGTGGAGAAGTGTTACTCCATGCTGTGGACTGAATTCCAGGGGAGCGTATAGTACTCTGAGCAGTTCCACCAGGAGCCCCCCGGGTTCTTTCTTCTGGGCAGAGGCTGGGGTGGGGGTAGTATGAGGAGGGATTCTGGCGGAGGGGCACGCGGGAATAAACCCAGAGGAGGGCCAGTGCCTGCTGCCCTCGGGAGCCCATGTGGTCACAGTCCCCATTGATTTTCTCTTTGTATCAAAAATGTAAACTTGTGTGTGTGGAATAGAAGCTGCCAGGATTGCTCTTGAGGAGCTGTTAGTAGTTATTTGTGTGTCAGGAGTCTTTTGATTGACTTTAGTTCAGTTAAACATTTTTCTTTTGGCTTAAAGTGTAATAGAGGCATGTGTATGACACACAAAAAATGTGTAGACCTTGGAAATTGTTTATTCGGGGTAGTTCCTGAGCTTACTGATTGTGCTGTGCTTGGACTGCCAGTCACCTAGGTTTTCTAAGAACAGTGCTTTTATTTAGTGTAGTCTGTTATTTGTTGTTGCTCAGTTGCTGAGTTGGGTCCGACTCTGCGGCCCCGTGGGCTGTAGCGTGCCAGGCTTCCCTGTTTCTCACTATCTCTCAGAGTTTGCTCAAACTCATGTCCATTGAGCCTCTGATGCCATCCAGCCATCTCATCCTCTGTCTCGCCCTTCTCTTGCCCTCAATCTTTCCGAGCATCAGAGTCTTTTTTTCCAGTAGGTTGGCTCTTCACATCAGGTGGCCAAAGTATTGGAGCTCCAGCATCAGTCCTTCCAATGAACGTTCAGCTTGATTTCCTTTAGGATTGACTGGTTTGATCTCCTTGCATTATAGTTTGAGTTCAAAGCTTTTGTTGTGCTTGATAGCAGTTTTGAGTAAAATAGATGTTAAAAAGAGTGACACCAGAGAAGACTATTCACAGGAGGGAAGTGGTACCTGTGTGAGAGGCAGCTTGCGAAGGACTGGCTAGACGAAACCACACTGGCTTCTTTCTTGCTTCTTAGTCATCACAGTAGGAAAAAAAGAGGCTTTATTGTAGCAGATTGTTGAAGTTGTAGAGAGCTCTACTTTTATTTGACTGGAAGATTAAGTAATAAATGTCTTTAAAACTTTATGCAGATGGAGTAGATAGAAGTAATTAGGCTTATTCTTTGTTGCAAAATCTTGATCACTCTTGGCATTCTTCAGAATACTTTAAACCCGTGGGTATTTTCTTTGTGTATTAATAGGGCCTGCTCTATATTTAGTACTGTTGGAGCTCAGAGCACACCTCCCCAAATAAGCCTCAATGGCATGTTGAGTTTTTTGAACTAAAGTTAGTTAAGAAAGAGCTGGTGCAGAAGGGACCTTCTGACCCTCCTGTTTGTGTCTGAAAGCAGGCAGTAAATCTCCGTGTGAGAGGTACCCTCCCTGACTCCCGAGGCAGAAGGCTGCTTTCCCCAGAGACAGATTCAGGGCCCAGAAGCCTGTATGAACAAACCTGGTACCTTCTTGAATTTACTACCCAAGTGCGGACTCTGGTTAGGTTCTTGGCTAACTAAGCACCCAAGCCTGTTTCTTTGTTCTGTCAATTCCTCACAAATGTATCCTTTCCTTGTCTGAAAAGTATGAAAGTTGCCTGTTCTGGCCTTGTTCTTGGTCCTGTTTCTAGGAGACCTCCATGCACATGAACTAAAATCTCTGTTTTTCTTGTTACTCTGTCAATTTTATTGTTAGTCCAGCCTGGAGTAGTCCAGGTGGGTGGAATGGGAAATTTGCTGCCCCTTAGCAGTGCTCTTTAGAGCTGTCTTGATGGAGTTAGTGAATGTTATTGTCTCTGAAAGTGGCTTATACACTTCATTGTTTTATATGGTTTCTGAGGCTGGACTGAGGCTACAGCTCTGAACGTTGACCTTTGTAGGTGGTTACTCAGTCACTGAGACCTGAATCAAAGCTTCAAGATCCTTGTTTTAGAGAGGGCTGATGGCAGGGGGTGGGGTTGGGGGGGCAAGTTATTTTCTGGGTGAATTTCCAAGTTTAGTTGATTAATTTATACTCTGTCTCTTTCTGAAACAAAATTTGAAGTACTTAAAAAAAAATACTTTGTACCTCATCAGAAATAACCGACTCACTCTCCATGGAAGTTCTCCTTGGTTTGGAGAAGTGGGTACCGTGCTTGCCTTTTTTTTTTTTTTTTTTTTTT
>SJXQ01001722.1:147460-247640 GCA_006408695.1 Aepyceros melampus
TTTTTTTTTTTTTTTTTTTGCCCACAAAGTGTTTTTTACATTATTGCAATAGATGCCAACGTTTAGAAATCAGATTTAACATGAAAATCTAGCTTGTCTTTTAAAATAGGTGGGTGTGTCCCCTTTCCCCAAGCCTGTACCAGCCATAGGCTAGAGCAGAAATGATAGGACTTAGGCTTCTTGCTTTCCACAGCCCACACTTGGCCCAGCTTGCCACTCAGGGTACTTACTCCACGACTTCAGACATTGAGTAACTCTAAAGAGATTTGCTAAACTTGAACTGTAATTTTTGTGTATAAATTTTGTGTAGTCTAACAGTATACAAATTGGGGGAAAATGTAGTACTATTGATATCTGTAATAAAATCAAGTTACCAAGCCAAAAAAATAAATACAGCTAGATAAAATAAAAGGTAAAGGAGGAAGTTGGAGGGGAGGGAAAAGCCAGATAGGAAAAATAAGGTTAGCACTCAGAAGTCATGCTGAGGGGTTTGTAGTGTTAAATATGGGTGTTGGCTTTGACTCCGTGTTTCTTAAAGGCAAAGACAGGGAAGAGGACATGATGAATAATGTGATTTATTCTGTCCATCCTTAAGGTGAAAAGACAACACTTAGAGTATAAGTATTTATGGTCCTGAAGCTCCCAGAGGGGGTGTCTCAGTGGCTTGGGGCACTTCAGTGGCGGTAGTTGTGTGGAAATGCACTTCACCACCACCCCTTCCCCCGTGATCTGGCTTCATCCAGGGGTGAAGTGTTCCCCTTCACTCCGCAGTGAGAGCACAAAGAGAAACCCCACGTGGTCAGAACTGAGCTGTGAGCATCTCTTCAATTGTCTAACAGCAATCTGTCTTCTACCAGTAAAGCAGATTCTTGTTTCTTTAGGGGATTCATGGAATGAGGAAATTGGCTGGCATTTAGATGCCGTGTTGCACACAAAAATTCTTCTGTTCGTAACTCGGAGATGATAGCCAGTGCGGGCAGCGCTCCTGGCATGAGCGGCGTGTGGGAACTGAGGTGCGGGCTGCGCGGGAGGGAACCGCTCTCTCGGGAAGGGCACCCATCCTGGCTTTCTCTCAACTTTCTTTCTTTCTCTCCGTGTCTCCCTCTGCTTCTGTCTCCTCCTCTCCTTCCCACTCGCCAAGCCCTCATCTCTGTGGTTGCATGTGTATAAGCTCAGAGACCTGCTGCTGGCTTGCTGTATCTGAGAATGGATGGTGTCTTGCCCCTCAGGCACTCCTTCATGAGCTTTCTTTCTCATAATTTTACTCTAGGTACAGATACTTACTGGGTGACAGAGCACGTAGTTATACTCTCTGTCCAGGACAGGAGATGCAGAGCTTCTTTCTGAGAGCAAATCTGTAACCCCACACTCAACAGAGGAATGCGAAGTGCAGGACTTAGGTGCAGCTCGAAACCCGACGGAACTGACCTTCAGCAGCCACTGTAAACGGGGATTTGGGTTGTTGTGGGGAGCGGAAGTCGAACAGTTTCAGTTGGGATTGTGGCTCCAAGGGCTGTGAGCTTGGTGACAAGGGCAAGTTACTCAGACTCCTTTCTCTGTTCAGTTATCTTTAAAATGGTGAGGACAGTGTTGGCTTCATGAGGTTAATGTGAAGCTTCAATGAGACAATACAGGAAACGGTTGATGAATCGCTTAGTCTCTGTAGCTCTTTTGTGTCATAAATCAAGGAGCTGAAACAGGCCTAACCTACCTCCCCACAAAATTAAGTTATCAGTACAGGCGGTGTTCTGAAAATGACGTTTGGAAATTAGTCTTTTTTTTTTTTAACTGATGTGCAACAATTTTATCATTTTTCAGAGAAACAGCACCCAGGACTATCTTTCAGAGAGTCCTGGATATCTTAAGGAAATCTTCTCATGCCATTGAGCTGGCCTGCAGAGATCCATCTCAAGTGGAGCATCTGGCTTCCAGTCTGCAGCTGATAACGGAATGCTTCCGGTGTCTCCGGAATGCGTGTATCGAGTGTTCTGTGAACCAGAATTCAATCAGGTACTGTTCTTTCTAGTTACATACATGCCTTTGATTATATGGGCTTCCCAGCTAGCACCAGTGGTAAAGAGCCTGCCTGCCAATGCAGGAGATACAAGAGATGCAAGAGATGTGGGTTCAGTCCCTGGGTCGGGAAGATCCCCTGGAGGAGGGCCTGGCAGTCCACTCCAGTGTTCTTGTCCAGAGAATCCCATGGACAGAGGAGCCTGGCGGGCTACAGTCCATGGGATTACAAAGAGTCAGACACGGCTGAAGCTACCTAGCACGCATGCATGCTTTGATTGTATTTTTTTGTGTCTGTGCGTGCTGGTTTTGCCGTATTGGTTTATCCAGTAGAAATGATTTTGGCATCATAGCTGCCTGTTTTTATTCAGACTCTCTCTCCACGTCTCAGGGACAAGTGCTCTGTAGGACTTGCGTGGGAGACTCTTAGATGAGTATGTAAAGGGACAGCATGTTTTAACATTAAGGTTGTTCCGTTTCTTACTTGTATTTATAAGTTTAGAGGTATTTGGTTTTCTACATAAAAGTAATTTGAACTTATCTTTGATCCTTTGATTCTGCCTGCCTAAAGGCATATGCAGTTTAGACTTCACTTCTTAGCTGTAAATATTTTAACTAGTTTTCGTATTTTAATTAGTTGCTCTTGTCTTTACTTTGAACAGGGAGCACGTTGTGAATTTCTGAGATGAAATTCATATCGTGAATATCTCAGCTTTCCTTAAGATCCTGTAAACTTGCCAGCTTTACTTCCACCTAACTTACAATGTACAACTAAAATGTAATTACAGAGACGAGCGAGAGAATTGCCCTGCGCTGTTCTTGTTCTTTCACATGTTACATTCTGCTCCCAGAACTGAGCACCTTTCCTCTTTGGTTTTATGGAATCTACTTTTTATTAAAAGGTTTTACTTGAGGGGAAGTCAGAAGCCATAGAGCATGTTCACCTTTATTTCCTGGACTCGAGTGTAGACAGAGCCCAAGGGCCTCACTGTCAGCTGCCAGGGTGAGTGAGGTTGAGCTGGCGCAGAAGCTAGTAGAGGGTTTCCCTGCACTGCCTGGACCGTCTTACACCTGAGGCTTGGATATGATTAATGAGATTCTTTAGATCAAAGGAGAGGGCAGGGGGGAAAGCAAGGGTTTAACTTCAGCACAGAATTGAACATGGCATCCTATGCAGATAAATGGATAGACACAGTAATAATCTTGGTAGAATAGTTAACATTGAGAAAGTGTAACTAGTTATATGCTAGATGCAGCAGGCCAGAACCAAGTTTATTTTGTCACTTTCCAGGCGGGGAGGCCTATAGTGTGACAGGAGAGGGAAAGAGAGCCCTGAATGGAAATTCTAACCATTTGGGGCGTCAGCTCCTGGAAGAACTATTCCTCTAGTCAGAAGTACAAGGGAGATTCCCGTCAACCTCAACTAAAGCTGATGTTCCAAGCCTGTCATGGTTCAGGTCTCAAGCAAAATGTATTTTTCTGATGTTTTAAGTTATTAAAGAATTAATTAAAAAGTAGGATGCTGTCTTTTCATATCCTTTGTCTGAAAATTGCACTTTGTGTGGACTGGAATTATTTTTTGCCAAGGCTGTATGGAACATGGGATTTAATACAGCAGAGCAAACAATCTGAGTCATATGAAATTTCAGGAAGTACTCCGAGAAGACTGTTAAAAGCAGTTAGCCCTGCCTGTAAACATGACCCCTGTTGCTGGGGTTGCTGGGCTGCTGCTGCAGAGAGCAGGAGGAATGGCTCAGGCTCTGTGGTCGCTGTCAGATGGCTCGGCTTCCCACTGCAGTGTGAAAGCAGCCGTACGCTGTGCGTGAATAGATCCACGTGCTGTGTCCAACGAAGCCTCATTCGTGAGCATCGAAATTTGAGTTTCATAGAATTTGCATGTCACGAAGCTGCATTTATCTCCTTCCCCGAATCTGGCCGATAGAAGCAGGCAGTGTGTCCAGTCACCTGGCAGCTGTTTGTATGTGTAAAGGCAAGGGCAGAGAGGGGAGCAGTGTATTCTCTCCCGAGGCAGGCGCTGAACCGCGTTTCCCTCCAGCCCCGTATTTGAATAGAGGAAAGAGGCAGTGCCATCTGCCTGCCTGGGCTCGGGGAGGGGAGAGAGGGTCCTAGCCTTTGCATGCCCACCTTGACCCTCGTCTTTAGCAATGAATGTCTTGGCCTAATTCTGATTCATGTTGAGAAGAAGTGAAGAATGTAGGGAGCTATATGAGTTTCTTTTGCTGTTGTAACAGATTACTGCAAATATAGTAACTTAAACCAACAGAAATTTATTATCTGACAGTTTTGGATTTCAGAAGTCCAAAATCCATTTTTCTGACCTAAAGTTAAAGTGTCAGCAGAGCTGGCTTCTTCTAAGTCTCTAGTAGAGAATCCATTCTCTTACTTATCTGTTAGTAGCTTCTAGAGTCTGCCTGCTTTCCTTACTTCATGGCTCCATCTCCCATCTTCAAAGCAACGCTGTAACATCTTCCAGTCTTAACGATTCTGACCATCTGGCGTCCCTCTGATAAGGACCGTTATAGTACATAAGGCCCACCTAGTAATTAAAGATCAGAGAAGGCAATGGCACCCCACTCCAGTACTCTTGCCTGGAAAATCCCATGGGCGGAGGAGCCTGCTAGGCTGCAGTCCATGGGGTCTTTAAGAGTTGGACACGACTGAGCGACTTCACTTTCACTTCTCACTTTCATGCATTGGAGAAGGAAATGGCAACCCACTCCAGTGTTCTTGCCTGGAGAATCCCAGGGACGGGAGAGCCTGGTGGGCTACCGTCTATGGGGTCGCACAGAGTTGGACACAACTGAAGCAACTTAGCAGCAGCAGCAGCAGTAATTAAAGATAATCTTCCCATCTTCAAATCGTTAATTTAATCATACCTAGAAAGGTCTCTTGTATTTTCTGACCAGTTCTTATTCTCCGACACCAGCCGGGAGTCCAGCAATTCAAATCCATTCTGACCCTAACTGCCTCACGTTAGTGGTGTCAGATCCCGTAATTTGATGATATCAATTTCCCAGGACTGTCCCACTTGATGCCAGGTGCAAGTGGGTCCCCAGGCTACCTTTCTGCCCAGCCGACTGCAAACTCAGGGCTCCCAGGGTACCCCTCAAGTTTGATAATTCAGTAGAACGACTCAGGGAACTCGGGGAAGCACTTTGCATTCTACTGCAAGTGTCCTGTAAAGGGACAGTCACGTGGAAGGGATGCTCAGGATGGGGCAGGGCACAGGACTTCTAGGACTTTTCTAGGCCTGCCAGCTTCTGGCCACTTTGCAGTTGAAACCTTTTCAAACTCGCTGTTTAGGATTATCCATGACCGCTCTGTCACACAAGCACGACTGATCAGACCATTGGCCAGTGGTGACTGAGCCCAGTCTCCAGCTATCTTCCCTTCCTCTGAGGTGGGAGGTTGGGGCTGATGGTTTCAGCTGTCTGACCTGATCTTAGGCTTGGTTCCTGTGCAGCAGCCTCCTCCTGAAGCTGTCTACAGACCAGTGATAGTCACCTAATATATTAGCCTAAACTGAGGAGGGTTGAAGGGGCTTGTTAGAATTAACGAGAGCCCTTCCTATCACACAGGGACTTCAAGGATATCAGGAGCTCTGTGCCAGAAACCTGGGGACAAAGATTAAATATATATATTTATTATATCATACCTCTTTTGCCATGTGAGGTAACATTCAAAGTTTCAGGTTCGGTATGTGGACATTTTTCAGTGACCATTATTTCGCCTAGCACAGTCTACCCTTTGGCCTCTAAAGATTCATGTCCATACTATGTGCAAAATACATTCATTTCATCCTGAGATCCCTCAAATTCTTGAACCGTTACAGTACCAACTCAAGTCCAAAATCTTATCTAAGTCTCATTAGCGTCCCCAGTCTTACTGTCTGAACTACATATGGTTGAGATTCTGGGTGTGATTCACTCTGGGGCAGAATTCCTTTTTATCTTTGGGCTCGTGGAACTGGACAGCAGGTTGTCTGCTCCCAAAATACAATGGAGGGACAGGCATAGGGTAGCAGTTTTAGACATTATCCTCTAAAAAAGGAGAAAATTGAGGGAAAAGAGGAGTCATTGGTCCTGAGCAATTTCAAAATCCACTTGGGCAAACTCAGATTTTGAGGCTTGGGAATAATCCTATGTGGCTTGAGGCTCTGCCCTTGCCCCTACCCTCGGAGTCACCCTTCCTTTTTCTTGAAGGGTAAGGGTGACACATGTTTTCACCCGAACAGTTTTATCGGTCTTCTTGCATTCTTTCTCTGTGTATTTCATCCACGTTGGCAGGGTTTCTACTGGTATGACATTCTTAAAAACCTTGTGGGTCTCATGTATATGTCATGGGAACTTATGCACCAATGGGCAGTATAGAATGTGCTGTCGAGCTTTCTCAAGATAACCCATCTCTATTCCTGATTTCTGCTGAGGTGACCGAGGGGGATGCGGAACATGCCTGATCTCCTTAAAGAGCTCTCTGGGTGATGAACACTCACCTTTGAGTTCTTCCAAGTCTTTAGCAAAAGGTTGTCCAGCCCCACCCTCAGCTTTCTCTCCAGAGCACACTTTCCCAACAGTGGATAGTCTCGTTTTCAGCGTCTTTTGCTGTCTGATGGACCAAGAGTTTCCCAAGTTATGCCTGGCTCCCTTTTAGTCTGCTTTATCTCTTCTTGCATTTTTACCGTGTGCAGCAAGAGGGAATCAGGGCACACCGTCAGTATGTTGCTTGGAAATCAGCTCAGCTAAATATCCAGTTTCATCTTTTGCTAAGCTTCTGCCCCCAGTAGGAAAAGGATTGCCTTTCTTCCAGTTTCCACTCCCATGTGCCTCACTTCCTTCTGGGATCTCACCGGCGGTGCCTTCAGTGTCCACGTTTCTACCAGTGATTTGTTCAAGGCATCTTGGCTTTTCCTGTCATGTTCTCAAAAGTCTTCTAGCCTCTGCTTGTTGCCAAAGTCCAAAACCACTTCTGTGTGTTTTTTATCTGTTACAACAGCACCCCGTTTCTGCTACCCAAGTCAGTGTCTTGTTGCTACTGTGACAAATTACTAAAGCTTAGTGGTTTAACACAACACAGATCTATTATCTCACAGTTGTGGGGCTCAGAAGTCTATAGTGGGTCAGCATGGCTGAGTCCCTCCTGGAGGCTTTTCCTGGCCTTTTCAAGCTTCTAGAGGCGTCTGCATTTCTTGGCTCACGGCCGCCTTCTCTGACTCTTATAAGACCCGTGTGATATACTGGGGCCACCTGGTTAATCTGGGATAGTCTTCTCATCTCAAGGTTCTTAATTTACTCACAACTGCAGAAGTCCCCTTTGCCACGTAAAGTGACACATTGACAAGTTTAGGAGATTAAGATGTGGGTACCTTGGAGGGCCATAAATCTGCTCACCATAGGAACTGTTAGCCAGTGATCTCTGCGTTCTTGGGATCATCGTTCAAAGTGCAGGTTTAAGAACAGGAATGTGTCTGACTTCGTCTTTTTTGAACACCTTACACAGGAACTTGGTACAATTGGCGTTGCTGTTGACTTGATTCTTCGTTTTCGTGAACTGCGAGTGGAACAGGATGCCCTGTTGACAGGTAACTGACAGTGTGAATCGTGGACTATTTATATCTTTGACAAGGATTTAAATACCACTGCTTTGAGTATTACCTCACTCATTAGAGCAGATGTTCTGTATATTGTGAAACAGAGAAACTTCATTATTAAATGATATTAAAGGGTGATCATAAAAGAAAGGTGTAGTAACTTCCTTGCCTCCCTTGTAGGCTGTGTCCTCTCGGAGTCCTTCCCTTGGGGCACTTCTGCATGTGACTACCTGTGGAGACAGGGCCTTTACAGAGAGGATTAAGATGAAGTGCAGTCACGGATAGGCCCTAATCTGCAAGACTGGGGTCCTTATAGGAAGGGGAGATTAAGACACAGACAGGTGCAGGGGACAGCACATGAGAACACAGAAGATGACCATCTGCAAACCGAGGAGAGAGGACTCAGGGATCCAGGCCTGCCGACAGGAAGAAAACAAATTCTTGTTCAAGCCCCTCAGTCCATGGTGCCTTGTGAAGGCAGCCCTGGCAGAGGGAGTGTCTTCTAACACGTGTGGTGTGTCAAGCCCTCTCCTAGGTTTTGGGTGTGATCTGAACAGTGACCGTAGCATATAGACATGTCTGTCTGCAGGGTGCTTACGTTCCAGTGAGGGCAGCCTTGCATTACGTGTATTAAATAAGTCAGATATATAGCATGACAGAGAAGGAGGTTAGCTCCAATTGTTAATAGCTGCTGACCTGGGATTAAGAGGAAACTATGCTCCTTAATATGAAGACAAGAACCCCTTCCAGGCTTTGGGATGTTTTTGGTTCTTGGGCTACTTGCATCAACACGACTCCTTTGGACAGGAGTTATTATCATAACATTATATATTAAAAAACAGAATTTTAACAGATGATCTCTTTATGCAAAGAATTGAAATACTTGTTGATAGACCTGTCATTTAATAGATTGGAGGTGAAGAAGATTCTTTTTTAGTATAATTCAATGAATCATTAGTTTTAAATGAGAAATCTCCAGCTGTATTTAAAATATGATTTGATTTATAAGTTAATTTATACAGAGTTCTTAATGCCTATGCCTACATAAAATGAAGCGTACTTCTGTGAGTGTTAGTGGGATGCTGCTGTGAGAAGGTAGAGAGAGAATTTGAGCTGATCATTTTTCTTCACAGGCCTGGAAACTGAGGCCCACGGGAAACAGGCTAACTGAGCTGTTGGAGGTGCTGCCTGGCTTGGTTTAATTCTCATCCTCCTGTGATTTCTTAGTATTTTCATTTAAGACGCATTTGTTAAGATTCCTGCATCATTCTGCTTGATTTAGAATTCTTCCTCTGGGATGTTGTAATTATTTACTTGTTTTTTATTTTATTTACGTTTTTTAAAGTTTTTTGAGGAGTGGCCCACACCACATGGCATGTGGGATCTTAGTTCCCTGACCAGGGACCAGACTGGCACCCCCTGTGTTGGAAGCTCAGGGTCTTGCCTTAACTCCTGGACCACCAGGAAAGGCCCTGTAATTATTTTTTGAACTAATTAACATGCAAGAATTTGCACACAAAGTGTTTGCTCTAAGTTTTTTGAAAAGCAGTAATTTCTTGAGTATTCTTAATTTGGTAGGGTGTAGGATTAGGTTGTAAAGGGTTTTAAAATGTTATGTATTTAAAAGTATTTTCGTAGCTCCATTTTATGATAAAGCAAAAGCCTCAGAGCTCAAATTAGAGGATTAAAGATCAGCAATAAAATATAGATTTCACTCCCTTGCCTGGAAAGGCAGTTATTTTTGAAGTCTGACTGTGGTATGGTAATCCAGACAGGGAGTTCAGAATGTGCTACGTTTTGTAATTGCTGTGAAGTACGATGTGGTGGGTAGTATGTCCCTGACAGAGCCTAGGAGCTGGGGTGGGCAGGAGTAGGCTTCTCTCATAAGGATGGATTCCTAAATAAGACGCCCAGAGGAAGCTGCACAAGCGCTGCGAGTAAATAACCATTAGTGAGGAGCCGCCCCCTCCGCTGTGCTGGGGTCCCGGCCCCACTTGCCCCCTCAGAGGCCGGCTCTCCTCTCAGCACTTTCTGCTCTCCGCTCCACCGCCTGTCAGCCTGTAATAGGGTGTGCTCTCCTATCCTCCATCTGTCCCCTTGACCCTTTGTCCCCTTCGATCACTGTCCCTTCTCTCAGTCCCTCAGTGGCTGCGGAAGATCGGTTACTTGGTGTTTACAGTATAGAATAAAAGACTGTTCTGTCCCTTCTTCTCAGGATCAGTTTCTGTTCCCTGGGGCAAACAGATGATCTGACAGAAAAATCTGAGGAGCCAGTTTCCAAAACTATTAGTGAACTGGTTTGCCATTGATGCATAAGCTAGTTGTTTGGTTGGTGGCTTGCCTGTTCATTGGTATTTACCAGTCAGAGCAGATCTGTACAGGCCTGTTTGATGTGAGATGTAGAGAGCTGTTCACAGTCTAGGTAGCTGCAGTTGTATCAGCTAATCACTGTCTGTCTCGCCCTGGGACAGGCACCACTTTAAAGTGGACAGTGGGTGCATTTAGCCGTCGGCAGTGTTGCTCACCGCCACCTCTGTCTGACTGAAAGGTTCTCATCACCCCAGAGGCAGAGCCCGTGACCCCGAGAGACCGCTTCCCACTTCCCACTCCTGGCCACCACCATTCTGCGTTTTGTCGGTATGGGTCTGCCAAGTCTGGATTTTTCACATAAATGGAATCATAGAATTATGTGACCTTTTTTGCCTGGCTTTCTCACTTAGCATAATGTTTTTTGAGGCTCATCCACATTGAGCCTGTGTCAGAGCTTCGTTTATTTTGTGACTGAGTGATACTCTGTTGTACGCATAGACCACATTTTTGTTCGTCTGCATTCATTGTTTCCATGGTTTGACTCTTGGGCCACTCACTCTTCGGCTATTTAGAATAGTGCTGCCATGAACATGCGTGTACGTGGATTTCTCTGAGTGCCTATTTTTTTCAGTTCTTTTGAGTATATACCTAGGAGTGGAATTGGTACATCAATTTATATTTAAATTTTTAAGAAACTGCCAGACTTTTCTGTAGCAGCTGATGCTTTTATAGTTTCACCAACTAGGTTCCAGTTTCTCCACATCCTTGCTGACATTTGTTTTCCTTTCTTTGGATTATAGTCATCCTTGTGGGTGTGAAGTGGTATCTCATTGTGGTTTTGATTTGCGTTTCCCTAATGACTAACAGTGTTGAACATCTTCTCATGTGCTTTTTGGTTATCTATAAATCTTTGGGGAACTGTCTATTCAGATTCTTTGCCCAGTTTTTAATTGGGCTGTTAAATTTCGCTGTCAGGTTGTGAGAGCTATTTATTTATTGTGGATACTAGGAGTTATGTTGAATCTGTAGACCCACTTGGGGAGAATTGCCATCTTAACGATACTGAGTGTTCTGCTCCATGAGTGTGGGACATCCTCCCATTTGTTTAGGTCTCCTTTAGTTTTTCAGTTGTGTCAATTTCAAGTAGATAACTTGTGTTTATTAATGGAGTTGGAAGGATAGTACTGAGGCAGGGAGAAGAATGGAAGTGATGTTTCTCATGCGTTCTTGAAAGAGGCAGCCAGTGATGTTAATGAATCTTATTTGGAATTCAAGAATGAAACTTTGGTGCCACAGTGAAACTTAAACACATTTTATAGTGCATAAGTTCAAACCTAATATAGATCTTTTTTTAAAAAGTGTTCTAGCTCCTAATACAGCGCCTGTACTATCTTTTGATTCTTTTTCTGTGAGAACCTTATTCTTCATAGATTTTTAGCTGGATATTGGTGCCAGAGTTTTGTTACCGCTCTTGAGGTAAGAACTATAATTACGTTGTCAAAATAATATTTAGAGTATTATTTTCAGAGAATAATTGCAGTGGTGTGACGAATATCTTATGCTCATCAAATTTTATGTAAACATAGGCATGAGTTATTTTAATTGAGTTATTGGTGTTGTTTTTGGCCTTTGTTCTTCCCTAATCTATAAAAATAATGTTGGGCTTTTTGAGGGGCTTTGTAACATTTGCAATATTACATAAAGATCATTTGATAAGCTGTTTGGTAAAAGTAAACTGTCATTTGTACTTGCCTTGAGTTTTCTTTTCTTGTTTCTAGGATGTCTTTAAACCTTTTCCTTCCCAGAATTGTGTTCTGATTCAGAGAGCTAATTTTTAGTTGCCTGATGAGTTGTTGGGTTCATTGGCTTTCAGACTAAATTATATTGTTGGCTCTTCTTGTGTGTGCTAAAATTTTACAAGGATTTCAGTGTTAATATTCTGAAATATTCAGAAGAAATATTAATGTCATTTTAAACTATGACAAGATTAAAATGATTTTTTTATTATGAACATTTTATAAAATTTTATTATAGAGTAATTTTTTAAATACATAAATTTTTTAAAAGGCCTTAATATGCATCTCTGGATTTATCATCAAAACAATTTTTCATCTGATTCCAAAGAGGATTAGGCCAAAAAAAAAATCAGAGAAACAGAATTTACTCCCTAGCTCATCTCTCTGTCCAGTAATTTCTCCTTTTTAATTTCTATAAGAATTTACCTTTTTGTCCAAATCTGACAAATAATGTATGCCAGCACCCTTCTTCCATCCCGTGGCAGGTCATGAGCCAGTCGGGCACTTTTCTTGGAGGACTTATAGAGTAATTTTTAAAAGCTCAAAAAAGTGAGAAGAATAATCGTCGTCATCTGTGCAGGCGAACGTTAGACACTGCCAGTCATCTTCAGTGTTTGTGTGTAGGGGGGTGAACGTGTGCTTGCAGTCTTGATTAAATGTTAACTTAATTCAGTTTTGAGGGTCTTGCTTCAGCATTTTGTTTGCATAGTTTTTTTTATCTCAGTGTTTTGCTTTTTGGCCACAGTTTCGCAACTCTTCTTTGAACGGGCAGTTGTTGCGTTACTCTGAGTAAGTGACTATCACGGACTGCTCACACGCCTCAGCCTTCTCCATCTTCACAGTTGCTCTGCCTCTGAGGTGCTGGAGCAGCAGTGATGGGCTTTGAAGGGAGGCCTGGGTTTCAGGAGCCTGCGGACAGAGCCTGCGTGCCCAGCAGAGCAGGGGTCTAGGAGGATGGAAGCCTGCAAGTCCTCTGCCCTTGAAGATGTCCCCTGGTCGCTGCCTGGCGGGATTTCCTTTAAGGGAGCAGGGCCTTGGTCTCATCCCAGCTTCTCCTGTGGCTCTTTCCCAATGAGCTGCTCTGGTCCCTGGGAAGAGCTGCAGCTTGTTCTGACCCGTCCTGCTCCTGCCACTTGCGGACGTGGGGGCCCGGGAGTGTTGTGGGGTTGAGTGCGATGATGCAGACAGAACGCGGGTGTCCACTCTTGGGAAACAGTGCGTGCCTGTCAGCACTGTCACCTCTGGCCTCCCGCCTAGGCTCTCGAGACTGTGTTCATTCCTCAGGAGTGTCCCGCTCTGGTTTCACTCAGGGTCTCGACCCTCCACTCTTGCCTGTATGGGCCGCCTGGCCCCAAAGGAACCACCTCGAGAACAGGTGCTGACCCCGCAGCGTGGGTGCCGGGCTGGCGGAACTGGGGCCTGTGAGGCACTGGCCTGTGGTCTCAGGTGTGAGCTGAGGCGGGGCTGGGGCAGGGCTGGGTGTGCAGGCGTCCACGGCAGTGTCTGTGACCGCAGACTACACACCAGGATCGGGTGCCCATGGGAAGTGGCTGTCTGTCTGCCCTCCTTGGTGTGCGGTCCGGGGTGGCAGCCCGTATGGACCAGGGCCCTGGGTTGTTGCTGACCTGGGCCATGTGCTTGACCACTGTGCCTCCATGTCTTCACCCGTAAAATGGAGATGATGATACCTGCCATATGGTGGAAGTTATAATAAATAAGAATCTATGTAAAATAAAGCACTTAGAATGGTGTGAGTTGCATTAGTGATTGGCCAGTGTTAGGCGTTGCTCTGGTTTCGAGGCTGTCATTACGCATCTTTGAGCTTAGCCATCTGTGCCATTCTGTGTGGCTGGGGTAAGCGGTATCCACAAACTCGTGTCTCCTCCGTGTTCTGTGAGGTTCAGCCAACGGAGGGTCTCGTGGGTGAGTGGAGGCAGCAGGAAGAGAGCAACTGCTTCCCACTCGTGTCTCCCTTGAACGGCCCCCTTTCCAGCTCCCTTCCCCCAGGAGCCTTTTGGTTTTTCCTCTGAGACACCTGTCAGCCAGCCTGGCCTTTGCCGAGGCCCCCTGCTCAGGGAGGTCTGGGCCCCCTCTGCAGAGCCCCCAGGCCCCTGGGTGCTCAG
Source organism: Aepyceros melampus (assembly GCA_006408695.1). NCBI lineage: Eukaryota > Metazoa > Chordata > Mammalia > Artiodactyla > Bovidae > Aepyceros > Aepyceros melampus. The sequence goes on from SJXQ01001722.1 coordinate 161,311, forward strand.
AGCCTCGCCCCTGCCCCTTGGGCCTCCAGTTTCAAGGGTGGTGAGTGGTGGTTCCTGTAGCCTTAACCTCCGTGTTACCTCAGTCTTGCCTTTTTAGTTAAACTAATGGCCACATATTAAATTTTCTTTGTTAAAAGATAGTTTGGCTTCTTTGTCTAATGACACGGTCCTGGCAGGTTGAGCAGTGTGTGTTTTCCAAGGCTGTGCCTGACAACACCTTTTCTTGCTCCCCTTTCCCTTCTGCCTGCTGCCCGGGCCCTTCCCGCCACCTCTGCACCAGCTGGGGTGCAACCAGGAGACGGAAACCACACTGCAATTTGAATAGGGAAAATCTAAAGGAAAGAATTACTAACTATAACAAAGGCTTGAAATAACAAGGGGTTGACTACTAAGAAGTAAGGAGAATGCCAAAGAACACAGGAATTACACATAGGAGGAGCGGCCAGGGCCCCAGGGCTGAGATGAGTGTCTCAGGAAGAGGCTCCCCGCTCTCCCCTGAGGTCTGAGATCCAGGCCTCCTTGTGGAGGGCGCGGTGGTGCTGAAGTCGCTGAGGGCTGATTTTGGTGGAACCTGCTGGTGGAACCCCCCCTCTGGGGTACAGGGGGATGTCATCCACAAGCTGCTTCCAGAACATGGAACTGGCTTCGAAGCGTCCTGAAGAAGCTCCTGCTGCTGGACACTGCTGGTTGTCCCGCTGAGCAGGACCGCGTTGCTAGAGAAGCTTTTCCTGCAGGAGGTGAGCCCAGAGAAGCAGGAGAAGCCTGGCCAGAAGATGACCTCAGAGCCAGAGGGGAACCCTCCCTTCCCCACAGGGCGGGCCGGGCCCGCTGATGGAGGAGGCCCTGAAGGCCTGGCTTTATGTCTGCAGAGCAGGGCGAGAAGCTAAGAGGCAGCAGTTGGTAGCTGGTTCTCAGGCAAAAATAATTCAGATGTGCTTTGTACACTGGTGTAAAGGACTTCAGATAACCTTTAGTTCCTAGTGCACTGCGTTCTCATGAACGCTTTGTTATTTTCTAACTGAAATTTTTGCCAGTCTGGTGTGTGTAGTACAATCTTGTGGTTTTCCCATGGGCTCGAGTGCCTTTTCTTGTGTACGTATGTATATGTAGACACATGGACTCCCGGGTGGCTCAGTGGTAAAGAATCTGCCTGCCAAGCAGGAGATGCGGATTTGATGATCCCCTGGAAAAGGCAATGGCAGCTCACTCCAATATTCTTGCCTGGGCAATCCCATGGACAGAGGAGCCTGGTGGGCTGCAGTCCATGGGCTTGTAAAGAGCTGGACACAACTTAGCTCCTGAACAGCAATAACATGTATACACGTATATGTTCTGTGGAATTGGACAGATGTGTAGCACATGTGTCCATCATTGTAACATCATACAGAGAAGTTTCACTGCTCTAAAGACCCTCTGTGCTCCACCTGTTCACACCCCCTCCCAGCCCCTGACCCCTGGTGGCCACTTGTCTTCTCACTGTCTCTATCAGTTCAGTTCAGTCGCTCAGTCGTGTCCGACTCTTTGCGACCCCATGAATCGCAGCACGCCAGGCCTCCCTTTCCATCACCAACTCCTGGGGTTTACTCAGACTCACATCCATCGAGTCCATGATGCCATCCATCCATCCATCTCATCCTCGGTCGTCCCCTTCTCCTCCTTCCCCCAGTCCCTCCCAGCATCAGAGTCTTTTCCAGTGAGTCAACTCTTCGCATGAGGTGGCCAAAGTACTGCAGTTTCAGCTTTAGCATCATTCCTTCCAAAGAAATCCCAGGGCTGATCTCCTTCAGAATGGACTGGTTGGATCTCCTTGCAGTCCAAGGCACTCTCAAGAGTCTTCTCCAACACCACAGTTCAAAAGCATCAATTCTTCGGTGCTCAGCCTTCTTCACAGTCCAACTCTCACATCCATATATGACCACAGGAAAAACCATAGCCTTGACTAGACGGACCTTAGTCGGCAAAGTAATGTCTCTGCTTTTGAATATACTATCTAGGTTGGTCATAACTTTTCTTCCAAGGAGTACGTGTCTTTTAAAATTTCATGGCTGCAGTCACCATCTGCAGTGATTTTGGAGCCCCCCAAAATAAAAGTCTGACACTGTTTCTACTGTTTCCCCATCTATTTCCCATGAAGTGATGGGACCAGATGCCATGATCTTCGTTTTCTGAATGCTGAGCTTTAAGCCAACTTTTTCACTCTCCTCTTTCACTTGCAACAAGAGGCTTTTTAGCTCCTCTTCACTTTCTGCCATAAGGGTGGTGTCATCTGCATATCTGAGGTTATTGATATTTCTCCCAGCAATCTTGATTCCAGCTTGTGTTTCTTCCAGTCCAGCGTTTCTCATGATGTACTCTGCATATAAGTTAAATAAGCAGGGTGACAATATACAGCCTTGACGTACTCCTTTTCCTATTTGGAACCAGTCTGTTGTTCCATGTCCAGTTCTAACTGTTGCTTCCTGACCTGCATACAGATTTCTCAAGAGGCAGGTTAGGTGGTCTGGTATTCCCATCTCTTTCAGAATTTTCCACAGTTTATTGTCATCCACACAGTCAAAGGTGTTGGCATAATCAATAAAGCAGAAATAGATGTTTTTCTGGAACTCTCTTGCTTTTTCTATGATCCAGCAGATGTTGGCAATTTGATCTCTGGTTCCTCTGCCTTTTCTAAAACCAGCTTGAACATCAGGGAGTTCATGGTTCATGTATTGCTGAAGCCTGGCTTGGAGAATTTTAAGCATTACTTTACTAGCATGTGAGATGAGTGCAGTTGTGCGGTAGTTTGAGCATTCTTTGGCATTGCCTTTCTTTGGGATTGGAATGAAAATTGACCTTTTCCAGTCCTGTGGCAACTGTCCTCATTTCTTTTTTTTTCTTTGTTCTGTTATCTGTTGGTGATTTCCACCATTCTGTCTTCCAGTTCACTTATCTGTCCTTCTGTCTCATTTATTCTGTTATTGAGTCCTAATGTGCTTTTCATTTCGGTTATTGTACTTGTTCAGCAGTTTGTTTATTTTTTTAAATCTTTTATCTTGTATTTCTTGTATCTTCTTGGTGTGCCCTTATTTTTCTGATATCTTGAATCTCTTTACTCTCATTACTCTGAATTCTTTTTCAAGTGGATTTTCTATCTCCACTTCAGTTAGTTATTCTTGTGGTGTTTTATATTGTTCCTTCTTGTGAAACACAGTCCTCTGCCTCATTTTGTCTGACTTCCTATGTTTGTGGTCCACAGGCTGCAGGACTGTAGTTCTTCTTGTTTCTGATGTCTGCCCCTGGTGAGTGAGGCTGGTCCAAGAGACTTGAGCAGGCTTTCTGGTGAGAGGGACTAATCCCTGTCCCCTGATGGTAGAGCTGGGCCTTGTCTCTCTGGTGGACAGGGCCATGTCAAGGGATATGTTTAGAAGAAGCTGTGGATCTAAAGTAATTTTGATTGATCTAAAGTAATTTCCAAGAACTGCATGTTTGGATAGCAACCACTTTTGAGGGTATAGTTTCCAATCCTCACTGTTGTGACTGTTTGAATCCTAATGATTCAACTTTGTGTGTACCATCACTGACAGAGGTAGGTGCCATGTAGGATACTAAAAGGAATGATTCAAAAGTTTCCCTTAAGGAAAACAAGTGTCTATTTAATGAGATTTTTAACTTTATACAATATAGAAAATGGTAAATTTGATAATAGGAATTGTTGTTGTTCAGGAGCTAAGTCATGTCCAATACTTTGCAACCCATGGACTGAAGCACACTAGGCTTCCCTGTCCTTCACCATCTCCTAGAAATTGCTAAAACTCATTTCTGTTGATTCGGTGATGCCATCCAGCCATCTCATCCTCTTTGTCCCCTTCTCCTGCCTTCAATCTTTCACAGCATCAGAGTCTTTTCCAGTGAGTTGGCTCTTTGCATCAGATGGCCAAAGTATTGGAGCTTCAACTTCAGCATCAGTCCTTCCAGTGAATATTCAGAGTTGATTTCCTTTAGGATTGACTTGATCTCCTTGCTGTCCAAAGAACTTTTCAGAGTCGTCTTCAACACCACAGTTCAAAAGCATCAATTCTTCAACACTCAGCCTTCTTTGTGGTCCAACTGTCACATCTGTACATGACTACTGGAAAAACCATAGCTTTGACTATATGGACCATGTTGGGAAAGTGATGTCTCTGCTTTTTAAGACTTTATCTAGATTTGTCACAGCTTTTCTTCCAAGAAGCAAGTGTCTTTTAATTTCATGGTTGCAGTCACCCTCTGCAATGAAGAAAATAAAATCTGTCACTGCTTCCCTATTTTTCCCTGTCTTTGCTGTGAAGTGCTGGGACTGAATGCCATGATCTTAGTTTTTTGAATGTTGAGTTTCAAACCAGATTTTTCGTTCTCTTCTTTCACCTTCATCAAGAGGCTCTTTAGTTCCTCCTTGCTTTCTGCCATTAGGGTGGTGTCATCTGCATATCTGAGATTGTTGATTGTCCTCCTGGCAATCTTGATTGCAGCTTGTGACTCATCTAGCCTGGAATTTTGCATGTTGTAATCCACATACAAGTTAAATAAGCAGGGTGACAAAAAACAGCCTTGACGTACTCCTTTCCCAAATTTGAGCCAGTCCGTTGTTCTGTGTCCAGTTCTGTTGCTTCTTGACCTGCATACGTTTCTCAGGTAAGGTGGTGTGGTATTTATTCCCATCTCTTTGAGAATTTTCCACAGTTTATTGTGATTCACACAGTTAAAGGCTTTAGTGTAGTCAGTGAAGCAGAAGTAGAGTTTTCTGGATAATAGGACTACAGATAAAATTATATATAATAATTCAGAGGAAGAAGACATTACTTACAAGGAATAGAACTGACATTTTAATGAGTACTAGACATTGTGAAAGTGAAAGTCGCTCAGTTGTGTCTGACTCTGCGACCCCATAGAGTATACAGTCCATGGAATTCTCCAGGCCAGAATATTGGAGTGGGTAGAGTTTACCTTCTCCTGGGGATCTTCCCAACCTAGGGATTGAACCCAGGTCTCCCACCTTGCAGGCAGATTATCTAGCAGCTGAGCCACCAGGGAAGCCCAAGAATCCTGGAGTGGGTAGCCTATCTCTTCTCCAGGGGATCTTCCCGACCCAGCAATCGAACCAGGGTCTCCTACATTGCAGGGGGATTCTTTACCAACTGAGCTATGTACTTATGCTTTATTTATTTATTTATTTATTTATTTATTTATTTATTTTTATGGTTAAAGCACTTGACATTTTGCCTGGGATAAAGTATGTGGCTTCTTATTACTAGAGCTTCGACTTGTGGTTAATAGCATGTGCTAGGATTTGAATCCTACTTCCTCTTTACTATCTGGACAAATTACTACTTTAAGTTTTTCATTTTTTTTAATCTGAGGAAGTAGTAGTCATAGCTACCTAACTGAATTGTTATGAGGATTTAGTGAGTTAACCCATGTTGATCTTAAACAGAATCTGATATTTACTGCCAATATATGTTAATTTTTATATTTAATCTTATTAATAATGAGCTTTAAAATCTGGAAATGTCAGCATTATCCTTACTTTCAAGATAATGTATCTGTTAGGGAACACCTTTGGCTACTCACAACAGAGACATCATTATGGGGGCTTAATAAAAGAGTTTGGTTTTATTTTTCCTATGAAACCAAGTCCAAAGACGGTCTAACCAGACTGACCAGGGGTGGTTGCTCTGCCTCCAGCAATGATCAGCATTAGGATAGGAAGAACTGTCTTAGGACCTGATGTGAAGGGAAAGAGCCTGGAGAAGACCCATTGAAAAGACCCTGATGCTGGGAAAGATTGAAGGCAGGAGAAGAAGGGTCCCGACAGAGGATGAAATGATTGGATGGCATCACTGACTCGATGTACATGAGTTGAGCAAGCTTCAGGAGTTGATGATGAACAGGAAAGCCTGATGTGCTGCAGTCCATGGGTTCACAAAGAGTCGGACATAACTGAGTGACTGGACTGAACTAAAGACAGGAAGACTGGAATAGGAAACGGTCTGAGTGAGTGAGCCAAAGATAATTATCAGAAGGAAAAGCAACTTCCGCTTTCAACTTGTTGGTTAAAACCATTGCATGATTACCCTCGTTACAGAGGATTCTAGAAAATATAGCTCTTTTTAAAGGGCACTTTACCACCCCAAGAAAAATTGTGGTTTTGTAAGAGAAAAAGAATTCATTGAATATCATTTACGCCACTAACAGTGTCTCCCACAAACTGGATAACTGAAATTCAGAATTAAATAATTTGCTTGAGGTTGTTACATAACTGTTAAGTGATAAAGCTCTTTTTGGTACCAAACTCTGACCAATACCATTCCACATTAGTTTTGCTACACAGTCCAGAAAAGCAAGTGATCTTTTCAGGGTAGGATTTTTAGGCTGAATCTTTCATGACAGGCTATGACATGAAATTAAATTGCAGATGTATCGAATTCAAGGAGCAAGTAAAAGGAATTATATAGATCATTTGGGGGGTGGTTGTAGGTTTATTGTGGTGAGAAATTTATTCAGGGAATTTAGGGAATTTAAGAAGCTGGGGAAATAATAGGTTTGAAAGATTATAGACAGGTTAAATAATAGCAAGTCCACAGGGCTAGGCTAAGATTTTACATTTTGCTTAGTGTGTGTTTAGAAGTCTCATTTAAATGATCTATTAAAGTAGTCTGTTGAATCAAAATGCTTTCCTAAAATCTGAGTGAAAAATTAAGCATCACAGATTTTTGAAAATAGATATGGCGATCCAATGGAAGTGATAGGTTTATTTATTGGGTACTGTACTATTAATAAAATGTATATCATTTTTCTGGCCATGACTATTACATTTGTAATTGCTTTTAGAAACTCTTGTGTTTTTTATACTTATGTTCTATAAAAACAGCTAAGATCTTAAAGATGGACATTCATTCATTTAAGAAAACAGCTTGCCTGCCTTTGGGGAGTTTATATTCCAGCAGAGGGTGATACACAATAAATAATAAACAATATATGTCTATTATATATACTTATATATAGTATGTATGTGTATAAAGTACTTCTATATTAGGTTTATAAGTAAGTATGGAATGAAAATGGACCAGAGAAAGGGTTCAGTGTGGAGAGAATTTCAGTTTTAGATAGGGTAAGCAGAGTGGGTTTCATTAAGGAAGATGTAAACAAATTTTTAAAAAGAAATTGTTAGGCAGATAGCAAGAATAATACAGTTAAGAGGGAACTGCAAGATAGAGAAGTACTTGCTCTGCTTGAAGAAGCATGGGTACCTCATATATGGATGGATGGTGACCAGATGGACTACATGGGTAAAGATGCTAGTGGGTGGGTACAAGTGAAAATCTGGAAAATTCTGTTCTTATTACTTCAGTTTTCTCAGTTAAATAAGAAGCAAGACCCTTAGGGGAGCGTGGAGATTGGTGCAGGGGTGAAGGAGGGTTGTGTGTTAGGGAGTTGAGGAGAAAAGCTAATAAAAGAGTAAACTAGGAAAGAATATTAATAATTCTACTTGATAAAGATTCATTTGAGGTCATGTCCATAAATTGGGAATCAGATTAGTCAGCATGTTTGTGTGTTTTTCTCCACTCATGGGCAACAGTGACTTGAGTATTTATTGAGAACCAATGTGTTACCTGCTGACTGTAAGAAAAATGAACTAAATCTAATCCTAATTCTACAGGGATTCAGTATAGTGGCAAGCAAACATTTAATCAACCAGTTGTTAAATTATGTGGTAGAGTTCATTTCAGTTCAGTTGCTCAGTCGTGTCCGATTCTTTGCGATCCCATGAATCGCAGCACACCTGGCCTCCCTGTCCATCACCACTCCCGGAGTTCACTCAGACTCACATCCATTGAGTCAGTGATGCCATCCAGCCATTTCATCCTCTGTCGTCCCCTTCTCCTCCTGCCCCCAGTCCCTCCCAGCATCAGAGTCTTTTCCAATGAGTCAACTCTTTGCGTGAGATGGCCAATGTACTGGAGTTTCAGCTTTAGCATCATTCCTTCCAAAGAAATCCCAGGGCTGATCTTCAGAATGGACTGGTTGATTCTCCTTGCAGTCCATCCAAGGGACTCTCAAGAGTCTTCTCCAACACCACAGTTAAAAACCATCAATTCTTCAGTGCTCAGCTTTCTTCACAGTCCAACTCTCACATCCATACATGACCACAGGAAAAACCATAGCCTTGACTAGACGGACCTTTGTTGGCAAAGTAATGTCTCTGCTTTTCAACATGCTATCTAGGATGGTCATAACTTTTCTTCCAAGGAGTAAGCATCTTTTAATTTCATGGCTGCAGTCACCATCTGCAGTAATTTTGGAGCCGAAAAAAATAAAGTCTGTCACTGTTTCCACTATTTCCCCATCTATTTGCCATGAAGTGATGGGACCAGATGCCATGATCTTCATTTACTGAATGTTGAACTTTAAGCCAACTTTTTCACTCTCCTCTTTCACTTTCATCAAGAGGCTTTTTAGTTCCTCTTCACTTTCTGCCATAAGGGTGGTGTCATCTGCATATTTGAGGTTATTGATATTTTGTGGTAAGTACTATCAATTCTAACAAAGGAAAAACCATTGTAAGTCAAAGAAGTTCCAGACTGTTGAACAATTCAGGTTGTGTAGGGAATAGCAAGTCACCATCTGCAGTAATTTTGGAGCCGAAAAAAATAAAGTCTGTCACTGTTTCCACTATTTCCCCATCTATTTGCCATGAAGTGATGGGACCAGATGCCATGATCTTCATTTACTGAATGTTGAACTTTAAGCCAACTTTTTCACTCTCCTCTTTCACTTTCATCAAGAGGCTTTTTAGTTCCTCTTCACTTTCTGCCATAAGGGTGGTGTCATCTGCATATTTGAGGTTATTGATATTTTGTGGTAAGTACTATCAATTCTAACAAAGGAAAAACCATTGTAAGTCAAAGAAGTTCCAGACTGTTGAACAATTCAGGTTGTGTAGGGAATAGCAGACCATTAGACCAAAAATGCAGAAGATTGTGAAAGACTCACTTCTAAACTCTCACCTCCCTTTGTCCAATCAAAAAATATGTAATAAAAATTTTGCCTATTTCCATTCAGATCCCCTGTTTTGAAACTCATCTTAAACCAGATCCCCAAAGCTCATAAAGATTGTACATCTGACTTCCCTGTGAAGACTGCTAAGACTATCAAAAGAGTTTTCTCCCTTACTGCAGTAAGCAAAAAACTCAGTTTTGCTTTATCAACAGGTAATTTTGGAAGTATCTTAAAGGAGCCAATATTTGACTGTTTTGGAGGTCCCATCAAAATCTGACCAACTTGGAAACAGCGTGTTTTTCTGAGGCCCTTTGAGCCTCCTCCACAGGGTCTTTCATTGACAGTGGTGAGATGATGAGGTAAGTTCATATCGGGTTTGAACTCTGATTTCTTTTTTTTCTTAATCAAACACTACAAATGCAAATGCTAAGTTTTGTTTGTTAAATCTGAGAGTAATATCTAACAGTAAGAAACTCTTTAAAAATCCATTGATTTATCACACTGAAAAACTTACTTCGGGTAGAAATCTGCATTATTACTGACAACACTTCTGTTTGTCCTGTCATTTCTTCATTGTACATCTATAAGGGGATATTCATAAGGATGAAGATGAGGAGAAGTTTTGTATATTCAGAAGGTTTCTCTTCAGACTAGCATCCCTTGGAAAAACTGTCTCAGTTTACTTATGAAAATCTTATCAGAACTTTACTTACTGTTGTTTTATTTTGTGCATTGGAAGTCTAGTTCTTGTTGTAGGGAGGGGCCCTAAGATACAAAGTAAATAAAATTTGACTTACTGTTGCCAGTTTATCTTTGCTATACTTCTGCACTCACTCTCTGCTGAACTCCTGCATCTTACCTGTATTTGTACTAAAATCAAAATGTGTAATCTTAATTTTCTAAATGATAGAAGGATTATTTAGAATTTTAATCGTTACTTTGGGGGAACTTTTGATATGAACAAAATTGTTCCTTTTGGGAGGAACTTTAAAGCAAAAAAGCAGCAACAGCAACATACGAAACATACAGCTATCTACATTTTAAGGCAAGAGGAAACTTCCAGAATATATTCCAGGGATTATGAAATTGCCTCCTTAAAAGATTCCTTGGTAAAGGCAAGGGGAAAATGAAAAAAAAAAGGAAAACCATATTTTTTAGATACTTTCAAATCATAATTTGACTATAATGTCCTTTATTATTATTCTTTCCTTGTCCTGTGTTCCTCCATTTCCCTCTGTTCTGTCTCACCTTTTTTTTCTTCTTCCCTTCAAAACACCTCAGAAGGAGGTCTTATTTATCTAAAAGAGAAAGATTACTTTGTTTAATATGAGGTTCCCTCCCTATCATTACTACACAAGTATTAACAAGTACTGCCTTTTTAATCATGTACATCAAATTGTCAAGGGAGTTGAATTAATGTTTAAACCAATTATAATGATCCTCTCCCTCTGTCTCTCTCTGTCCTTCCTATCCTCCCTCTTCCCCATGCATGTATGTCAAAATAACTTTTGCTGAATCTAAGTTTTCCCATCTCTTTAATTAAGTAAAGATAATTAGTCTTTTAATGTTAATTTTGTATTTGCTAAAGCTCCCTCTCGTTTTTCCATTTTGTTCCTCTTTTCCTTTTCCCTCCCTAGGGAAACATTAAAGATGAATTGGTGACAATGATTCTTCTGTCATCGTGTGCTCAGTCTGGCAATATCTACTGAATTTCTAGAATGGAAAGAAAAATAATGAAACTGTTTTTGTTTCTTTTCTTTAAAATTGCTTTTAAGAGACACTTCTGGTTAAAACTATAAGAGAAAGAAGTCTTGTTTCCAAGATGAAGGGCTCTGAAACAGGATTTAAAGAGTTTTTGTACTTTTATTTATGAATATGAATATTATATAAAAGTGAAAGTGTTAGTCGCTCAATTGTATCTGACTCTTTGTGACCCCATGGACCATAAACCACCAGGGCTATAGCCTTACTCTGACCATGGAATTCTCCAGGCAAGAACACTGGAGTGATTAGCCATTCCCTTCTCTAGCTGATTTTCCCAACTCAGGAATGAACCCCAGTCTCCTCCATTGTAGGTGGATTCTTTACCGTTCAAGCCACCGGGGAAGGCCTGAAATTTATATACTTATATAAAAATTTTTCATACAATATTTCTGATAAATAGATGAATGAATCATTAGATAAATTAGAGTGAATTAATCATACTGGTTTAAAGGACTGAAAAGCAATTATGTTTTCCTGACTTTAATATATGAAATTACTGCGAATACAATATTCTAGATTACACAAGAAGATTGAACATCTCATGATTTAAACTTTCTATATTTTTGCATTGGTTTTATGGGCCAAGTGTGGTAGCATTACAGTTTATATTTCTATGGATTGTTTAACATTACAAAAATTTAGAACCATTATTATTCAGTTCAGTNTATTGCTGAAGTCTGGCTTGGAGAATTTTGAGCATTACTTTACTAGCATGTGAGATGAGTGCAATTGTGCGGTAGTTTGAGCATTCTTTGGCATTGCCTTTCTTTGGAATTGGAATGAAAACTGACCTTTTCCAGTCCTGTGGCCACTGCTGAGTTTTCCAGATTTGCTGGCATATTGAGTGCAGCACTTTCACAGCATCATCTTTCAGGATTTGAAACAGCTCAACTGGAATTCCATCACCTCCACTAGCTTTGTTTGTAGTGATGCTTTCTAAGGGCCACTTGACTTCACATTCCAAGATGTCTGGCTCTAGATCAGTCATCACATCATCATGATTATCTGGGTCGTGAAGATCTTTTTTGTACAGTTCTTCCGTGTATTCTTGCTACCTCTTCTTAATATCTTCTGCTTCTGTTAGGTCCATACCATTTCTGTCCTTTATTGAGCCCATCTTTGCATGAAATGTTTCTTTGGTATCTCTAATTTTCTTGAAGAGATCTCTAGTCTTTGCCATTCTGTTGTTTTCCTCTATTTCTTTGCATTGATCACTGAAGAAGGCTTTCTTATCTCTTCTTGCTGTTCTTTGGAACTCTGCATTCAGATGCTTATATCTTTCCTTTTCTCCTTTGCTTTTTGCCTCTCTTCTTTTCACAGCTATTTGTAAACACTATCTCATAGTTTTGCCTTTTCCAGAATGTTGTAGAGTTGGACTCACGTAGTATGTAGCCTTTTCAGATTGGCTTTTCATTTGGTATTTAATGTTCCTTTTCATAGCTTGGTCGCCCATTTCTTTCTAGTGCTAAATAATACTCCACTGTCTGGGTGGACCTCAGTGTATTTATCCATTCGCCTGCTGAAGGGACATCTTTGCTGCTTCCAGGTGCTGGCAGTTAGGAGTAAAGTTGCTGTAAACGTTCATGTGCAGGGTTTTGTATGGGCATAAATTTTCATTTACTTTTGTAACTACCACGGAGTGCGATTGCTGAGCTGTCTGCTAAGAGTTTGTTTGGGTTTGTACGGAGCCACCAGAATGTCTCTCAAAGTGGCTGCATGAGCTTCATCCCCACCCACAGTGAACCAGAGTTCCCTGCTCCACACCCTCACCTGTGCTCGATAGTGTGCTGGGTTTTGTCCAGAATTCTGCAGCTTTATTTGTTGAAAGAGTCTAAATATGTCAGCTAGGTTGTTATTAAACCTTACTCAAATCTTCCAAACATGCTGATCGTTTTGTCTGCTTGTTTTATAATTTACTGGGAAAAATACATTGTTATTGCTGAATTTAACTGAATTTTTCTCTTTGCTCTATACTGTTGTCCATTTTTATTTTATATATATTTGCGACCATATTATTAGGTGATTCCAATTTAAAATTATGCCTTTCTGATAAATCAATTCTGAAATGACTTTTTAGAAAACCTTCCAGCAATGCTTTTCGCCTTACAGTTCATCACGTCTGATTTTAAGCGGTGCATGACTGCCTTTGCAGGCTAGCATTTGCCTTATATCCCACCATTCTTTACCCACCAGTGCTTCTGTGGCTTTGTATTTTACATGTGTGTTTTAAATCCAGTTTCAGGGTAGCTGTTTCAATTGGAACACATATACCAGAGATATTTAATGTAATCACAGGTAAATTTATGCTTACAGTTACAGTCTTTTTTAAAAGTTAATTAATTTTGTATAAGAATATTGGTTGGTGAGGGCTTTCCTGGTGGCTCAGTGGTAAAGAAGCCACCTGCCAATGAAGGAGACTCGGATTTGATCCCTGAGTCAGGAGGATCCCCTGGAGAAGGAGTGGGAACCCACTCTGGTGTTCTTGCCTGGGAAGTCCCGTGGACAGGGGACCCTGGTGGGCCACAGTCTGTGGGGTTGCAAAGAGTCAGGCGTGGCTGAGCGGCTGAACAGCAGCATGCATTGTTTTGGTAAGGCGTTTTAATATTAGCGTCATGCCCAAAGTTTCACTGTGGTGAGAGACTTTCATAGTGGAGAGAAGCTAACAGAAACTTTTTGTTGAATAATATGAGGACTATTTCTTTTCAGGATGTATTTTAGTGAATTCAGACTCTTTTCGTCACAAATCTGTTTTGCTCTTGTCACCCCTCAGCATTTCGCTGTGGCCTGCAATTTCTAGGCAACATTGCCTCCCGGAATGAAGACTCCCAGTCTGTTGTTTGGATGCATGCATTCCCGGAGCTCTTCTTGTGAGTATATCGATAAGAATTTTTCTGACTTCTGAGAAGGTTGCAGTTACATCACTCCACTTATGTGAAGTTCCAAAACAGGAAGAGCTAACCTTGGTCATGGAACTCAGGGCAGTAGTTACTCTTGGCGGGTGGTGGTGGGTTCGGTAACTGCTGGAGAAGGCATGAAGGCGTCTCCTGGGTTGAATGTTCAGTGTCTTGGTCTGGGTGGTGGTCACATAGGTATAGGCATATCTGGTAATTTATTGGGCTGTACACTGAAGATTTGTGCCCTTCTTTGTATGTCGGTTTTTACTTTATGTGAGTAAAAGTTTTGGTTAAGGAAATCCTGTTAAGGACACTTTTTAATAAGGAAAAAATTTAAACGAACAAATGATAAAGCATTGAAGTGTGAGTGATGACTCAATCACATACGTATTGACTGAGCATTTCTGTGCTCAGCACAGTGCTGTGCGTTTTGGTAGATATGGACAAGTGTCAGATGCTGGAAAATCAGTGTGTTTGTCTCAGTTGGTTATGGTATTGTTTCTGGTGATTTACTGCTTTGCATTGATCAGCTGTGTTAGTGCATAAGAAATGGAGCCTTGAGCTGAAAGGTGGGTGGGTAATGGCTGCGAGAAAGGCCTGTCCAAGAGCAGGATGCCTGCCTCTGGTCCGAGGTCTGCTCCAACCGGGAGGTGTCTTTGGTGGTGGCCGCAGTGTAAGCACCAGAGCAGCTGCTGTTCAGATGCCCTCAGCTGGTGTTTACTGTGTATCCGCATCCTATATAATGTCCCTGTGCTTCCCTGGGCTCAGTGGTAAGGAATCAGCCTGCCATGCTGGAGACATGGATTTGATCCCTGGGTGGGGAAGATCCCCTCGAGAAGGAAATGGCAGAACTCCGCCCATGGCAGCAACCCACTCCAGTATTCTTGCCTGGAGAATCCCATGGACAGGACAAGTGGTACTGTCCCCATTTGGACAGATGGCGGAGCTGATGCTGATCATTGATAAATGGCGCAGCTGCAGCGGGAGCCTCGTGCTGCCCTCGGGATCCAAGCCTACGCTTTTTAAATACCAGCCGCCCAAACTCTGTGCCGTGATTGTGTAGGTTTTATGGGCTCATCTGTACAGAGTTAGGATGAGGTAAATGCTCATGTTATCTCTAGCTCACTGCGCTGGTAACTGGTTCTCAAACTACTGTCGATACTAGAGTTGAAGGCAAAAAATCTTTATGGTTAGTAATAACTGAGCTTAGGCTGGAAGGAGGAGTTGGTGGAATTCAAGCGATAGAAATAAACACCGCTCACTTTTGAGAATTTGTTCCTTTAAAACTGTCTGAGCACCTCATATCTGCCAAGTTCTGAACTAGCTGATGGGAGGAAGGTTAACTTAGGTATATCCACTACTCCCCGAAGCCCATGCTGGAGGCGTGTCATTGTCTAAGAAGGGATGTGACTCAGGGGAGGTCAGGTGTCACAGGAACACAGGAGAGGTCCTGAACAGGGCAGCCGGCGTTTACCTGATGGTTTTACATTCTTTTCAGACCTGGTGCTCACGTAGCCAGGGAGGTCTTATTATCGTGTTCCATTTTTGTGTCAAAAAACACACTGAAAGAAGTTATGTGCCTTCACTCTCTCTGCGTTTGTGAGACAGACACAACCAGGTTTGAGCTCAGCTCTGGCAGGTATTGGCTTTGTGCTCTTGGGCAAGTAAAGTCAACACATTCTTCATCTGTGTGAAAAAGGGTAATACCTCCTCCAGAAAAGTATTATGAGGTTTAAATGAAAAGAAGTCCTGCCGTAGTGCATGACCATAATAGAATTGACAGTTGATAATGTAGTGACCTTTTAAGGTCACACAGCTGATAAATGGAGGAACCAGGAGTTATCCTGAGGCTTTTGACTCCCAGGTTCTCCATATATCATCTTTCCCTGGCACATTCTGTCCCTCAAACTGTTAAAGAAACGCCTATGGTCTGGGAAGTATCTTTTTTTGCCTTTTAATTTTTCTTTCTAATAAGAATGAGCGTTTCAATGCTTTATAAATGTAATCACTTTATTTTTTTTCTTTGAGCAGATGTTATTTGCTTTTTGCTTCTGAGTCAATTGCAGCTTTCATATCGGACACTTTGTTTTGTGACTAATTTTATATTTGCTATTTTTGCCAGAAATAATGTTTCAAAGTTGTGATTCTTTGTTAAATCCTTAGAAATGTCAGTGTATACTGAATTTGTTGGTTGGATTATTGTCATTTATGAGTTGTCATATTTTATCATTGGCCTAACACCCTGATTTCTTTATTTGGAAGATCTTGCCTAAATCATCCAGACAGAAAAATTGTTGCCTACTCGTCAATGATTTTGTTCACATCCCTGAATTCTGAAAGAATGAAAGAGCTGGAAGAAAACCTCAATATTGCGATTGATGTCGTAGAAGCTCACCAGAAGCAGCCTGAGTCGGAATGGCCGTAAGTGTCTTGCTAGACATGTGACTGCTTAAGAGCATGCTGATGTCACTTTCCTGGCAAAGGTTCTGAGTAAAAGCTTGAATTTCAACAATCGAACAATAAGTTAAAGTTTACATATGTTGAAAAAACAAGAAAAGCCTTAGGAATGGATCCCATCTCTAGCCCTTTTTGTTTGTAAAGTAAATTTGTCTTTCTCTGATGCCCTTTCTACTTGGACTTCTGCTTTGGATGGAGTGTATTTTTGATCCTATCCCAAGGTAATTTGTTCTGTTTTTCTATAAAGTTGGAGTATTACTTACAGGCTCTAAAATGTCTTTGTGGCATTTTATGTTTCAGATTAGTGGGACCCCACCTCCCTCATAAAATATTACCACCAAAATTTTGCATTTACAGAAATAGTAATTCTATGAAATAATTTAATCACAAATTTGAATTTTGTCACTTAGAATATGTTAACCACGATTGGAACTTTTCTGGTTATGAAGGTCTTTATCTTTGGTTGTTCCCTGGAGCAGATATTGGGTGAGAAAGTCAGTGCGATGAAATCTGAGTAAAGGTTGAGAATTTACTTGTAACTTTGTGCAGTACCCTAGAACAGAGAGTAATGTTATATTTAGAAAAACAGGCCCAGCAGCTAACATAATAAAAACTTAACAGGTAATTGACAACTGTTTAAATGACCACTTTTGAATTGTAAGGAAAAAACCTCCCTCCCACTGGCATTCCATCTTCATTGCTTTGTGTGTATAATATTATTTGCAGCCAGGATTGTGACATTCAGTGTAAGGTAATGTAGCCAAGAATTCCAGTTGTCTGTATAGATGTCCAGACAGAATATCTTCTTCTGCCTGTATTTGTATTGATAAATTATGAGTGACAGTTGTTATCCTTTAAATAGTACTGCCGTGAAAATGGGGCTTCCCTGATGGCTCAGTGGTAAAAGAATCTGCCTGTGATTCAGGAGACTTGGGTTTGATGCCTGGGTTGGAAAGATTCCCTGGAGGAGGAAATGGCGACTCACTCCAGTGTTGTTGCCTGGAGAATTCCATGGACAGAGGAGCCTGGTGGCTGCAGCTCGTGGGGTCACAGAGTCGGATACGGCTTAGTGACTGGACAACAGCAAGACCACACTGCTTTCTTTCCTCTATGTTGCCTTTTCACGTCCTTTTTGTCACCTCTAATTTAAATGCTTTACCTTCCCTCTTCCACTAGGGAGTCACCGACTCTTGGTTTCCCTGCCCCATCCATCACCTCTCTCCGCACCCCAGCCTTCTTGTTAGATAAACTCTGCTGTTTCTGTAATCCATGATGTGTATCTGTATGTTACACCGAAGACATTTTTCTCTGGTTACCTATCTGTGCACGTGTCTTTCTTCACTGTTAGAGCTTGGAACTGGGACTGGGACCTAGCCCCTTACACACAGTATTTGGAATATTGCATTTTTGAATGAAAGTTCTTGAGGGAAGATGTTTTGAGCTCCAAGTAGGTGGTTTATGAATGAAGTTCAGGATCACAACTTTGTATACCTGGCTTGATAGGCTGAACTTCTATTGTCGCACTTAGATGACCTACCTAAGTTGATGTGAAAATTGAGAATCTTGAATATTATTCATTATTGTTAGAAATATTTTACATCAGTGTCGTTCAGTTGTTTGAAAGGTTAAGGGAGAAATAGAATATGTGTTTCGGTTTTGTTTTTATATGAAGTGACGCTATGTTATGGTAGTTAATATGTTTCATTTGACTATCATACTTAAAAGGTACACTTTTATTATGTTGTTTACTAAGAAGTGATTAAACTGTGTTTGTCAATATAATTAATGCTTTACTGTCATGCTTACTACTAACCTTGGTTATGAACAGTATATTCCTTAGTTCTTAAGTCTTCAGATACCCTCTGGTAAATACGATTCAGAGTTAATTAATAGTACTACTCAATCTTTTTAGTTGTCACAGTAGTACTTTGAAGAAGTATGCTTATAATCTTTGCCTTAGGGCTTCCCCAGGTTGTTCTCTGAGTTTCGGTGAGTGCGTGGCTGACAGTGAGGATGTTTCCGTGGTAACTTGAGAGTGCTTCGGGAGTAGACAGCCAAGCCAGTATTCATGGCTGTTGGCGGCATGTGTTTCAGTAAAAAGGAGGACGTGTCTGTTTCCCGGTTAATCCTAGCACTACACTTTTGACTAAAACAATTTAATGTGTTTTGTTATACCCGAGCTTGTAGCTAAATTTCATTTTATCATTTAAACTATAGTGAACTTTTTCCTTTCGTAACTTAGATATTAGTAAAAAGTATGGTAGGCCCTTTCCTTAAATTGAATTAATTTTTGAATCACTGTGATAAATTTTGTAGAAGTAAAATTGGAGAAAAATATTTTGAGGGTTTTTATTTTCTTTTCACTGCTAACGGAAAAATAGTATGTGACTCTCTTAAAACATTTGAAGATTAATTGAAGCTAATCAAAAATTCAACAGGAGTACCTTATGTACAAACAGATAAGGTCTTGTCTATTTTACTATGTTTCTAGTAACCAAACCCTTTCCTCCTTTTCTCTTAGGTTCTTGATTATTACAGACCATTTTTTGAAGAGCCCGGAATTGGTTAAAGCCATGTATGCCAAAATGAGCAATCAAGAAAGGTAACCCCAAAAACCAGTGTGGTTTTGAGAATTTAGCGTTCCATATGGAGTATCCTGTACACATGACTGAAAAACTGTGTGGTTTCTTAGTTGGCACAAAATCTCTAAATACATGTTTCTGTGTCGGTAATGGTTTTAAATTGGTTGGTTAACATTACAGCTCAGCCACAACAGCAGCGATTTACCGAGCGTTGCAGAATTCAGGTTGGCGCCATTATTCAGTAAAGCCATATCGAAAAACGTTGAGAACAAAATGTTAGACTTGTCCTTTGCGTTTATAAAAGTAATTCCTGCATCTGTGTATTAGAGCTCTATAGATGGAATGTGCTCATTTGTTCACATCCCTGTTGTTAGGATTCGGAATCCACTCTGTAGATGTGCAGTTTTCCAGTGTGTGCTTTAGAATGAAAGAAAATCAATACGTGTCTTTGGCCTTCGCTGCCGTGTAGTGGGAGGGGCTGTGCCCGCGGAGCCTAGAGACCGTGACACCTCGGCCCTGCGCCCTGTTTGGGTGCCCTCGGCCAGGTCTTTCACCTGGCTTCAGTTTCCTAGCCTGTAAAATCAGAGGAGCGAGTAAAATGATCTAGGACTCTGTCCATCCCCAAAGTGCATGTTTTTCCAAACCTGATTGGAAATGTTGCCTTAGGAGAATAAAACTTATTCAGAAATCACAGATCTAATGATGAAAAACCTTAAAAAATGTTAATCTTTTGATTATAGTCACAATTTTTATAATTGCAGTGGTTCTGAACTTCTTTCAGTGTGTTTGGGTTCCAACAGTTAATCTTTATGCCCTTCTTTGTAGTCTTGTTAAGTAGTGTTTTTTTTTTCCTTAACATCTTTAACAAAAAGGGAAAGTTCGTGCTTTTAAAGTTCATTTAAATGCCATATTTATAAATCCAGTGCCCCCCTCCCACCACATATGCATAATTTTCCTGCAGAAAAATAATTAAAATAAGTATGTGAAGAACAGGGCTATGAATTAGTACATTGCTCTGCAGAGAGGAACATCAGAAAACAAGAACCACAGTTTTATTGTATTTCAGTGTCAAAGCTTGTTTTTCACATGCTCCTATCAAATAATCTTTTGTTAACTGATCCATTTCCTAACCCAATGAAGATGATGGACAAACGTTTCCCATTTTTATTACAGAAACTCTAGCCACTGCTTTGCAGTGTCATACAGATTTCTTGCTCAGGCGTCACCTCCCCTGCCCCGTTAATTTTCTTGCACAGGAGAAGTGCCTCTATTCCTCACACACTTGCTGGCTAGTGTGGCAGCAGTGGATTGCCAGTGTGAGGCCAGGATGGGGGCTTTTTTATCCTGTGCTGTCCGTGTTTCCTAACCAGTGCTTGGCACATGATAGGTGCGAAACAAGATTTGAATGAAAGCTTGTGTGACTGAGTGGGTTTTCTCACTGGTGTATTTGTTACTGTAATATCACTCGCTGGGTGGGAAACCTCAGTGCCCTCCCCCCGCCGCCGCCTCCACTCCTGGCCCTTGGTCAGTAAGCCTTACCACCTAGACCATTTCAGTATGTAGCGAATTCACTCCTGTCACACTCTGGTTTACATACCACCTTTGACTAGACGTGGGCTTTAGTGTATTTAAAAACTGTGATAAAATACACTTAATACAGAAGTTACCATTGTAACCTTTTAAAAATGTGCGGTCAGTAGTTTAAGTATAGTCACATTGCTGTGCAGCCAGTCTCCACAACTGTTTGCTCTTGTACCATTGAAACTGTACCCATTGGGAACTTCCTTGGGGGCCTGGCGTTCAAGAATCTGCCTTGCAATGCTGGGGACTCAGGTTCCATCCCTGGTTGGGGAACTAAGATCTCTTGTGCCACAGGGCAACCTGAGAGCCTACACACCGCAAGGAAGAACCCGGAGAACACAGCTAAGACCTGATGCAGCCAAAAATTTAAAAAAGAAAAGTCTACCCCCCCTAGCCCCTGGAAAACACCGTGCTGCTTTCTGTTGCTGTGATTTGACTCCTCTAAGTACTGTTGACGCTTAACAACTCGAGGGTTTAGCGGTGCCGACCAGCAGAGCAGTGGGAAACCCGAGTTTAACTTACAGCCAGCCTCTGCATCCAAGGGTCCTCCGCATCCTCAGATTCAGCCGCCTGCAGATGGGGTCATGCGGTGGTGCCTGTTTACTGAAAAATTCCGTGTCCACGTGGGCCTTTGCAGATACTGCCTGTGTTCCCTTGGCTCTCCTGAGTTGCCCAGGCAAAGTTATTTGCATCCTCACCTACGCATCTGTCATGATTATTTGCTTTTCTTCTGGAATATGTATTCTTCAAGGACAAACCTAGATAGCATATTCAAAAGCAGAGACATTACTTTGCCGACTAAGGTCCGTCTAGTCAAGGCTATGGTTTTTCCAGTGGTCATGTATGGATGTGAGAGTTGGACTGTGAAGAAGGCTGAGTGCCAAAGAATTGATGCTTTTGAACTGTGGTGTTAGAGAAGACTCTTGAGAGTCCCTTGGACTACAAGGAGATCCAACCAGTCCATTCTGAAGGAGATCAGCCCTGGGATTTCTTTGGAAGGAATGATGCTAAAACTGAAGCTCCGTACTTTGGCCACCTCATGCGAAGAGTTGACTCACTGGAAAAGACTCTGATGCTGGGAGGGATTGGGGGCAGGAGGAGAAGGGGACGACCGAGGATGAGATGGCTGGATGGCATCACGGACTCGATGGACGTGAGTCTGAGTGAACTCTGGGAGTTGGTGATGGACAGGGAGGGCTGGCGTGCTGCGATTCATGGGGTCGCAAAGAGTTGGACATGACTGAGCAACCGAACTGAACTAAAGGACAAAGATTGGAACTTGACACCTATTCTTAATACCTGCCAGAATCAGTACTGGAACATTACTGGAAAGGGAAACTCTACTGATACCAAATACTTACTGAAGCATCTCTTCAGGATGCCAACTCTGTCGATACTGTGGACTGCAGATGACCCCATCTGCCGGGAGGATGTGTTTTGCTGCCAGGCGCCTGGCGTGGCTCGGCCGGTTTGGGTGAAGCTTGCTGCGGGAACTGCTGGGCCTGGCAGCTTGTCTTTGCTCAGTGGCAGGAGGAGGGTATGGGGGCTTTGCAAGAGTGCTCAGAGGTCTGTGGAGAAATGGAGGCTGCTGGGTTCCCTGGTGACTCATTTTGGGCAACGATGGATGATTCTTCAGAGTGCCATGCTGATAGACCAACAGAGCTGAAAAGACGTGGCCTTCTCAGCAGGGGTGTTTGATGAAATGAACTTTGCCTTTGCTTCTGGAGTGCTCCATGCCGCCCTGTGAGAACTGAGAAGACAGGACATGTTCCTGAGAACTAAGAAGATAGGACACGTTCCGTGTCCTGGGGTTCAGATGAGGGACTGCACTGGAGATTTCTGGGGCACTTGTGGTGTCTCAGTTGGGGACACACAGCAGGGTCTACTGAGCAGTGCCAGGCTGTGGCTCCAAGCTGCTGAGCTAGAGAATCCAGTCGGGTTGGGGGCTGTTAGATTAAAAATCTCTGGGGGCTCAGTCCATAAAACAGGCACGGTGTTCATTAAGCCCCTGCTCATGGTCCCTAGGGCCTAAGGGTGAACGGTGCCCCTCCCTGCCCCGCCGTGGGTGTGTAAGTGGGGAGGCGAAGCTTTCTTGTGCTCGTTCTACTGGTTGTCATGGTGAGTTGACTCCTTCACCCTGGTCCTGGTAGTTTGTTTGGGCTGATTACTGGATGAAGATATTTTGGATACAGAGTTAAATCAACTCGCATAGTGTGATTATGCAGAAACGAGTGCCTGTGTTTATACGACTTTCTAGTCCCTGTTCCCGGTGAATTGGAGTGACAGTTAAACTAGCTGCTCCTAGAAACCAGCTTGTGGAGTTACCAGTTTTATAATCTGTGTTGTGTTGTTTTTCAGTTACCTAGTTGTGCCTGACTCTTTGTGACCCCTTGGAGTACAGCACGCCAGACTTCCCTGTCCTTCACCATCTCCCAGAGTTTGCTGAAACTCATGTCCATCAAATCAATGATTCTATCGAACCGTCTCATTCTCTGCCACCCCCTTCTCCTTTTGCCTTCAGTTTTCCCAGCATCAGGGTCTTTTCCAGTGAGTTAGCTCTTCGCATCATGTGACCAAAGTACTGGAGCTTCAGCAAAGCTGTCTGCAAGGTTATCATCCGTGTGGCACAGGGTAGAAGAGCGGAGGCTAGTTGCGCTAGTTATGCCACTCTCTGCTTTGGATAAGGCACCTCTTGGAACCCTGTTTCATCTGTGAAATGAGGATAGTGGCGGTAGGCACCTCATGAAATCGTTGTGGTTACCAACTGACCTCTGTATGAAGCTCTTAGTGCTGGCGTGTAATTATCGCTCGGTGAAAGTGAGTTGGTGTTTCTGCGTGCATATTTCTATTACTACTACTCCTCTAGTGAGCTTGACTTTTTCCTCCAGGTAGCATCACTGTTATGTATGGAAGCAGCATACAACCATTATCCTTTAATCCTCAGAGACCTTCTGAAATAGTTTTATTCTTGCCATTTTTTCACATCAGGATCTGAGACTTTTAAGCTTAAGGTGTTTGCCCTGGGTTACAAAAGTAGCTGAGGTGGTATTTGAACTCAGTATGTCTGTGCCAGAGTCATTGATCGTTTTCCCTGTAATGCACTAGCTTCTCATATATGTAATTTTTGACAGGATTAATGAGATTAATCCAGCAACAGCCTATATCTTGGTTAGCCTGTTGTCCAGGTTAATGAAAGTTTGGGCCTTTGTGGCATGCCATTCAACAAATCATTCAGGTGGAATAGTTCAAATATAAATTGAGAATTTGTTGGAGATGTCAGCCTTTGAATTACAGATGTTTTATTTCCAGAATTGTAAGCTGTTGTTTCCTACCCTAGAATGCTCGTATACTCCCTCTCTCGTTTTTCCCCTCATCTTCTGCCCCATCACCCCAGTCCTCTCATGACCTACCTGTTTTAGGGCAGTGCAAGCACGGGCTCCTGAGATTGCAGACTGCATCAATTGAGGCATAACTTTAAAGTAGGAACCTTGCTGTAGTTTTTTCCATAAAATCGTTCCTGTGTACATTGCTTTCAGTTTTTTTATGAAACACGACTCCTCATTTTGAGGACAGAGTATGTAACTATCAGAAGTGAATTAGAAGTAGACGGCTCATGATAGCCGGCGATAAAGGGATGAGTTGAGGGGTGTGTTGGGGGCCCGGAGGCAGCTCCTGTGCTGGTCTCCGGGTTACAGGAAGTGAGACTGAGGTGTTGTGATGGCTCTGGGCAGTGGGTCTCCGGCCTCTGGCTGGCTCTTTCTGGCTCTGCAGCCTCCGCTCCTGGGGGAGGGGGCCTCTTAGGCCACTCGCGCGCCACCATGTTTTCAAGGGAGTGTTCAGTGTGGTTCCCCTGCAACTGCAAGAAGCAAGACATTCCCCATTCTGTCCCATTTCCCCTGACTCTGCAGTACTTTTTCAACACATGCGCGTTTTTTGGCATAGAGCTGGGGCTGGCAAATGCAGTGCACAATCAAAGTAAATGCCTCTGAAAAACAATTTCCTACTCAAGTTCTGTATCCTGTGTGTAATTCCTTTATTTTATGAGAAAGATGGGATTTTTTTTTTTTTTTTTTGGTTTTTTGTTTGTCTTTTGTTTTCTGTTTTTCTTGGCTGCACCGCGTGGCTTGTGGGATCTTAGTTCCCCATCAGGGTTTGTACTCAGGCTCTTGGCAGTGAAAGCGGGGAGTCCTAACCACTGGACCGCCAGAAAATCCCTGAGAAGGATGATTTGGATGGTGGCTAGAAGCAGAGGGAGTTACAGAGTTCGGTGAGAACTCTGGGTGGGAGGACCCTATCTTCCAGACTAAAGTTTTTAGACCCACTCCCCGACAGTGGGGGCCCTTAAAAGTTTTTATTGCTAGATGACTTAATATAAGGAGGATCATTTAATGAAGTATAATTTATTGCCAGGTACTTTTCAAGCTTGGTGTGTATCTTTATATTTTAAAGATTCATCCCTGATTTTTTTTGTTCACACTCATTCCCTTCCTGTCTCTTAGCTCTCCATCGCCTAATAGAGCGGAGTGGTGCCTCTCCTGAGCAGGGGAGGCGCCCGGGAGTACCGCTGCCTCGGCCTGCTGTGTGAGGCGGCCTGTGGGTCTGTGCTGCCTGCCTCCTCGGGCAGACCCCTCAGCGGGGCCCCTGGGGCGCCAGGGCCTTCCCGCGGCACGCGGTCGCCTCGACTAATACCACCCTGTGGCCTGCCGCTGTCCTGACCCCTCCCAGCTCTTCAGGACCTGCTTCTCCCTCCTTCAGCATCTGCGTGGCATTGGTTCTTGCCCCCACTTGGGACCTGTCTGTTTGTTCCTCATTCTTCTTCACCCTGTTCTGGGTGATCGTCCCCTGGATGCTCAGTTCCCTAAAGCTAGGGATCATGCCTTCTTAGACCCGGTAATACCTGCCATGTTATCCCAGGTTACAGGGAATATCTTTAGGGCAGACCTTCAGGTTCCTCTTGAATCACACCGTGTGTGGCCTATGTGGTCTCTTCCCTGGCCTCTCGGAGGTCGTCCTACTCAGGGAAGGTGGGAGACCTGGCTTTGTGGCCGGAGCACTCTGTTGTCTTCAGTATTGTATGTGAATTAGAGAAAACAGATGTATCTGAATGCATATGAACTATTCGTTGTTCTTCTGTGCTCAGTTGGGATTATTTGTTTTATTTTGGATTAATAACTGCTGTAAGAAATGTGAAGTTTTTTGAAAATCGCTAAGCTCTGTGGGTGATTTTCACAGAGTAACGATCTTTCTGAAGAGGCCTTACAAATACCTGTGAAAAGAAGAGAAGCAAAAAGCAAAAGAGAACAGGAAAGATATACCCATTTGAATGCAGAGTTCCAGAGAATGGCAAGGAGAGATATGAAAGCCTTCCTCAGCGATCAATGCAAAAAAATAGAGGAAAACAGTAGAATGGGAAAGACTAGAGATCTCTTCAAGAAAATTAGAGATACCAAGAGAACATTTCATGCAAAGATGGGCTCGATAAAGGACAGAAATGGTCTGGACCTAACAGAAGCAGAAGATATTAAGAAGAGGTGGCAAGAATACACAGAAGAACTATACAAAAAGATCTTCATGACCCAGATAATCATGATGGTGTGATCACTCACCTAGAGCCAGACATCCTAGAATGTGAAGTCAAGTGGGCCTTAGGAAGCATCACTATGAACAAAAGCTAGTGGGGGTGATGGAATTCCAGTTGAGCTGTTTCAAATCCTGAAAGATGATGCTGTGAAAGTGCTGCACTCAGTATGCCAGCAAATTTGGAAAACTCAGCAGTGGCCACAGGACTGGAAAAGGTCAGTTTTCATTCCAATCCCAAGGAAAGGCAATGCCAAAGGATGTTCAAACTACCACACAATTGCACTCATCTCACATGCTAGTAAAGTAATGCTCAACATTCTCCAAGCCAGGCTTCAGCAATACATGAACCGTGAACTCCCTGATGTTCAAGCTGGATTTAGGAAAGGCAGAGGAACCAGAGATCAAATTGCCAACATCTGCTGGATCATGGAAAAAGCAAGAGAGTTCCAGAAAAGCATCTGTTTCTCCTTTTATTGACTATGCCGAAGCCTTTGACTGTGTGGATCACAATAAACTGTGGAAAATTCTGAAAGAGATGGGAATACCAGACCACCTGACCTGCCTGTTGAGAAACCTATCTGCAGGTCAGGAAGCAACAGTTAGAACTGGACATGGAACAACAGACTAGTTCCAAATGGAGAAAGGAGTATGTCAAGGCTGTATATTGTCACCCTGCTTATTTAACTTCTGTGCAGAGTACATCATGAGAAATGCTGGGCTGGAAGGAGCACAAGCTGGAATCAGGATTGCTGGGAGAAATATCAGTAACCTCAGATATGCAGATGACACCACCCTTATGGCAGAAAGTGAAGAAGAAACAAAGAGCCTCTTGTTGAAAGTGAAAGAGGAGAGTGAAAAAGCTGGCTTAAAACATTCAAAAAACGAAGATCATGGCATCCGGTCCCATCACTTGATGGCAAATAGATGGGGAAACAGTGGAAACAGTGTCAGACTTTATCTTTTTGGGCTCTAAAATCACTGCAGATGGTGATCACAGCCATGAAATTAAAAGACACTGACTCCTTGGAAGGAAAGTTATGACCAGCCTACATAGCATATTCAAAAGCAGAGACATTACATTGCCGGCTCAGGTCCATCTAGTCAAGGCTGTGGTTTTTCCAGTGGTCATGCATGGATGTGAGAATTGGACTGTGAAGAAAGCTGAGCACCGAAGAATTGATGCTTTTGAACTCTGTTGTTGGAGAAGACTCTTGAGAGTCCCTTGGAGTACAAGGAGATCCAACCAGTCCATCCTATAGGAGATCAGTCCTGGGTGTTCATTGGTAGGACTGATGTTGAAGCTGAAACTCCAATACTTTGGCCACCTCATGGGAAGAGTTGACTCATTGGAAAAGACCCTGATGCTGGGAGGGATTAGGGGCAGGAGAAGAAGGCGACGACAGAGGATGAGATGGCAGGTGGCATCACCGACTTGATGGACAAGAGTTTGGGTAAACTCTGGGAGTTGGTGATGGACAGGGAGGCCTGTTGTGCTGCGATTCATGGGGTCACAAAGAGTTGGACATGACTGAGTGACTGGACTGAACTGAACTGAACTGAAAGTAGTGAATAAAAGTTAGCCCACTTAACTTTGCTGCTATTACAGTAGATGATGTATTGTATAACTTCCCTTGACAGCGTTATTGAAATGTGGAATTTTATTTCACGGCTCAAAGTAATGGATATAACAAGATGCTTATTTCTGTAGCTTTAGTTACTGCAAAGAAATCAAGATTTTGAAAAATAAGTTATTGATGAATTGTATTCACAAAAAGTATGTTTTCCCTAAGTAGACATTATAAATAAGTTAGGAATTTAAAAATAAAAGTACTCTCCTAAAATGGTCTCTCTAAATGTTTTTAGTATCTACAATTTCAGTATTACATATTCATGTAAAAATCTTCTCTGTTGTACAGGGTTACATTGTTAGACCTTATGATCGCAAAAATAGTGGGTGACGAGCCACTGACCAAGGATGACGCGCCTGTGTTTCTGAGCCATGCTGAGTTGGTCGCGAGCACTTTTGTGGATCAGTGCAAGACTGTGCTGAAGCTGACCTCTGAGCAGCATGCCGATGATGAGGTGAGTGAGCAGAAGCTTTTCTAACTCAGCCAGGTCCTTGGTGACAAAAACTCTAGGTATTACTTAAGTAACATACCTGCTGGGGGCTGAGTGTTTGTGGCTGGACCTCCTCTGAAGTTCCCGTTCACAACCTGGTGCCCAGGGTGATGGTGACAGGAGTAGGGCCTTTGGAGACAGTTGGGTCATGAGGGCCTCACGGATGAGGTTGTAGAAGATACCCCAGAAAGTGTCCATGCCCCTTCCACTACATGAGGCCACAGCAAGAAGTCGGCCCTCTGCAGCCCTGAAGGGGGCCCTCCCCAGAACCCAGCTGGGCTGACACCATGATCTTGAACTTGCAGCTTCCGGAACTAAGAGAAATAAATGTTGTTTATGAGCTACCCTGTCTGGTATTTTGTTACAGCTGCCCAAGCTAAGACAGTATTCTTATTTTAGAACAGTTAAGAAAATACAGATTAGTGAAAGTAGTGCCCTTATTCTTACCATCCTGAGTTTATGACTTAAGAAACCGTAATTAATATATCTTGTAGGCAGTCAGCACCAAATCAGGCTTTCATAGAGAAATCATTTTATGCTGCTTGTTTGTAAGTTCCTGTTTTTCCTTCTGCTGAGTGTGAAAAAGCTGCATGAGGGCAGAGGTTTGGACGGCAGTGTTCCTAGAACCATGCGCAGAGGAGGCACTTGACGCCTGCCTGCTGAATGCATACGTAAAGCATGTACAGTGAACGCCGTGAAATGCTGCTGCGGCGTTCTGTGTATCACCTTTGCCGTACCTGCCCTCAGTCCTGCTCGTTACATTCAGTGCTGTCATCCGTCCACAGTCTCTGGGTGGGCACGTGTGCCCCAACACACAGCGTCGCCTTGAGAACTGCGTGTGGGCGTGTGCACCTGTTCACTCCCACAGTGATTGTGCCCCTTCTGCCGTGCAAGTGCATTTCCTTCTTTGTGAAAATACCTTTTTCACAGTTGCTTTGCTATGGACTTGCTGTGGGTCCCACACAGGCCATGTTGGGTCTCGCTGATAACGTCAACTTCTACTCTTAGTCTGTGATACTTCGAAGAGAGGAAAATCATCCTTCTCTTGGGCTGCTTTCCTTTCTGGAGAAAGATTTGCCCGTTTCCAGCAGGAGGAGCAGTGAGCTTTGCTTCAAGAACTTTTAAAAAAATGAATTTTCCAAGAGACAGAAAATGAAGTAAAACTTAGTACTTGTTACATCACAGCTTTGAACTTTTTCAGGACATGAACATTTATAGTATAGATGATATCAATATTGTAATAAGACATTACCTGATGTAACTTTTTATGTTTAGGAAAAGCTGTAACTTTCACACTTTTTTCTTTAACAGTGGGAGGAATTATTACATATTAATAGCTAGAAAATTGTAGTTTTTTGGAGAAAGTCCAAATAGTCCACCTTTTGAAAATCCATCGATCTATACACTCAAATTGCCAACATCTGTTGGATCATAGAAAAAGCAAGAGAATTCCAGAAAAACATCTACTTCTGCTTTATTGACTACACTAAAGCCTTCGATTGTGAGATCAAAAGAAACTCTGGAAAATTCTTCAAAAGATGGGAATACCAGACCACCTTGTCTGACTGCTGAGAAATCTGTATGCAGGTCAAGAAGCAACAGTTAGAACCAGACACGGAATAATGAACTAGTTCCAAATTGGGAAAGGAGTACATCAAGGCTGTGTATTGTCATCCTGCTTATTTAACTTATACGTAGAGTACATCATGCGAAATGCTGGGCTGGATGAAGCACAAGCTGGAATCAAGATTGCCAGGAGAAATAGCAATAACCCAGATATGCAGATGACACCACCCTTATGGCAGAAAGCAAAGAAGAACTAAAGAGCCTCTTGTGAAAGAGGAGAATGAAAAAGCTGGCCTAAAATTCAACATTCAAAAAACGAAGATTATGGCATCTGGTCCCATCACTTCATGGCAAATAGATGGGGAAACAGTGAGAGACTTTGTTTTCTTGGACTCCAGAATCACTGCAGATGGTGACTGCAGCCATGAAATTAAAAGACGCTTGCTCCTTGGAAGAAAGCTATCACCAACCTAGACAGCATATTAAAAAGCAGAGACGTTACTTTGCCAGCAAAGGTCTGTCTAGTCAAGGCTATGGTTTTTCCAGTAGTCATGTATGGATTTGAGAATTGGACTATAAAGGAAGCTGAGCAGTGAAGAATTGATGCTTTTGAACTGTGGTATTGGAGAAGACTCTGGAGAGTCCCTTAGACTGCAAGGAGATCCAACCAGTCCATTGTAAAGGAAATCAGTCCTGAATATTCATTGGAAGGACTGATGTTGAAACTGAAGCTCCAGTACTTTGGCCAGCTGATGGAAAGAACTGATGGTGGAAAAGATTGAGGGCAGGAGGAGAAGGGGACGACAGAGGATGAGATGGTTGGATGGCATCATTGACTCGATACATGAAGAGATTGAGCAAGCTCTGGGAGTTGGTGATGGACAGGGAAACCTGGCTTGCTGCAGTCCATGGGGTTGCAAAGAGTTGGACATGATTGAGCAAGTGAACTGAACTGATGTGCTCGTGACTTGTGCATGTTGATATATATGTTATCCTTTAAGTTAGAGGTTTTTAAAAAAAGCATTAGTAGTTTTTAAGGAGACCCGTACCTCAGTATTTAATATATCATAAACCTCATGGTGTACTGGAGCTGGCCTGTACCAACTTCTGAGAGTCGGTTATTATTAAATCTTCAGTAATTTGTGAGCTGGTTGTTAAACTCTTGATCAGCCATGGTGGAAGTATTTATACAAAGTACTTACACCTTGGAAAGCGAGGCATGTTTACCAGTCAACTTTGCACTGTCAGTTTGCCAGCACACCACTGCATTTACCCACCTGTGATGTTTTGGGGACAAGATGTCCAATAAAGTTCTCATGATGCTATGACTTAAAAATCAGAATGAAAATAGATGTTTTTATAGCATCTAGGCTTCCCTGGTGGCTCAGAAAGAATGTGCCTGCAGTGAGGGAAACCTGGGTTCGATCCCTGGGTTGGGAAGATCCTCGAGAAGAGGGCATGGCAGCCCACTCCAGTATCTTGCCTGGAGAGTCCCTATGGACGAAGGAGCCTGCAGCCCTACAGGCCATGAGGCCACAAAGAGTCAGACACGGCCGAGCGAACTAAGCACCCAGCACACGTTTTTTAATTTACATAATTACGTGGCTTTAAAATTCTGAGGTTTTATTCATACATTCTTTTATACAAATAATCCTCGGTTCTCATGCTAACGTGCAAGTCTCTGTCCTTTGGTGTATTTTGGTGTACTACTTGTTTCCAGTATGTTGTGTATTTTTGTCAGTTCTGGTATGCTTATTTTTTTAAGATTTGCTTTATCTTAAGTTTCAGTCTCATCACTTGTTGTAGTGAAACTTGCCTTTCTTACAACATAATATTTCCTTTGTTGTAAGAAAAAGTAATTCAAACCAAAGGCAGTGAAGCAAAATTAAGGACTCCTCTTTTTCACCCAGGCCCCGTCTATTTTCTATAAACTTATCAGCATATACTTTTTTCCTTCCAAAGGTTTTATTGTGTGTATACACATGGCAACCCACTCCAGTGTTCTTGCCTGGAGAATCCCGGGGACAGGGGAGCCTCGGGGGCTGCCGTCTGTGGGGTCGCACAGAGTTGGACACGACTGAAGTGACTTAGCAGTAGCACACACCTATGTATTTTTGTTATTTTCTAAAACACAGTACTATATATTGTGTTCTGTAACTTTCTTTTTTCACTTACTCTGATATATCTTACCCTTGGACACATGTATTTATCGCATTCTTTTTAATAATTGAATAGTATTACACTATATAGAGTCATCAGAATTTTTTTTATTTGTTCCCATAGATGTACGTATGAGTTGCTTCCACATTTTATCCTTTTAAACCTTTACAAATATTACAACAGTGAAAAATCCTTATAAAAATACCTTTGCAGTTTTGGGCAAGTCGATCTGGGATTATAAGTTCCTGGTAATTGAATTGCTGAGTCACAGATAATGTGTTTATTTAAAATTTGTAAGAGTCGTTTCTAAAAAGCACACCTAAGTGCACACGAGTATATGGTCTGCACCCTTTCACTAGTCTAATTATCATTTCTCTCTTTCTTTTCAGTGACCTATATGTTAAGTTTTTTTTTCACATCAGGTTACCTTTTAAGATACTTTTTTTAATGAGCATTTTCAGAAAGTTAAATGTTTTGTCACAAATAAAAGAAACTTTTTTTGCCTATAGTTAATTTTTTGTTTGAATTTGTTTATGGTAGTCTTAGCCTTTTGGGAGTTTGTTTTAATTCAGTTAGGTTTATCAGTTTTATCCTTATAACTTCTGAATTTCTTTACAGATTTAGTAAAATCACCTTCGCTTAGATTGTGGAAATGCTGCTGCTAAGTCGCTTCAGTCGTGTCTGACTCTGTGCGACCCCATAGACGGCAGCCTACCAGGCTCCCCCGTCCCTGGGGTTCTCCAGGCAAG
Organism: Aepyceros melampus; assembly: GCA_006408695.1. Lineage (NCBI taxonomy): Eukaryota > Metazoa > Chordata > Mammalia > Artiodactyla > Bovidae > Aepyceros > Aepyceros melampus. The sequence continues at coordinate 193,777 of SJXQ01001722.1, forward strand.
AACATTGGAGTGGGTTGCCATTTCCTTCTCCAATGCATGAAAGTGAAAAGTAAAAGTGAAGTCGCTCAGTCGTGTCCGACTTTTCGTGACCCCATGGACTGCAGCCCACCAGGCTCCTCGGTCCATGGGGTTTTCCAGGCAAGAGTATTGGAGTGGGGTGCCATCGCCTTCTCCGAGATTGTGGAAATAGACACCTGTATATTCTAGTTCTTTCGGTACATTGTTCACATATTTAGTTAACCTAAGATTTATTTTTGTGTAAGAAAGTGTAGCATAGATTCAAATGAATTGCTAGTGTCTTTTAACTCTCCAAGATTATATAATCTTTGGTAGAAGACAGCTGGGTTTGAACCTGTATTTCTTCTATTTCTGGTGTGTGATCTTGGAAGTTACCTACCCTCTCTGTGCCCCAGTTTCTTTATGTGTAAAATGAGTTGTATTTTAATATAAGCACTTAGTATACTGATTGGTACCTCCTAATATTCCCTAAATGTTATCTGTTAATTATAGTATCAGTACCATTTTTTGAATAATCTGATCCTTTCTACTAATTTTAATGCCACCCAAATCATATGTTAAATTTTTAATACGATTTTGCATCCTTTTCTGTATTCTGACCTTTTATAGTGGAAACCGATAAGATACTAACCACTGTTAAAGAATTCAAAGAGCCACGTGTTTATGTGTGATAAAGGAATGCTGAAATGAACTTACAAAGAGATTCAGAACCTGGTCAATGAACAAGGAAGTGATTAATTGCATTCCAGCCAGACAGAAGTAATCTGCATTTCTGTAGACAAGAATACTTTGCATTATTATCAGTTTTCTGCAACTGATAGTATTGTAAAATAGCTTAGAGACGCTCTATGGTAAAGTGAACCCAAACAGATGATCTAGAAAAAAAAAATCTGTTTTTCTCTTTTACTCATTTCAAAATTGTATTCCTTTGCTTTGCCTACATCTTTTTTTCCCCTACTAGTGCCTGACTTAATATACATAGTTTTACAGTATTTATAAATACTGGAATGGCATCTCACTTATTTCTCTTGTTTTTTAAAGAGAATTTTTTTTCCTGGCTGTTATTTCATTGCTGCTGCGGCTGCTGCTAAGTCGCTTCAGTCGTGTCCGACTCTGTGTGACCCCATAAGACGGCAGCTCATCAGGCTCACCCATCCCTGGGATTCTCCAGGCAAGAACACTGGAGTGGATTGCCATTTCCTTCTCCAATGCATGAAAGTAAAAAGTGAAAGGGAAGTCGCTCAGTTGTGTCCGACTCTTCGAGACCCCATTGACTGCAGCCCACCAGGCTCCTTGTTCATGGGATTTTCCGGGCAAGAGTACTGGAGTGGGGTGCCATTGCCTTCTCCGATTATTTCATTATTAGTTTCCAAATACTCATTAGAAGCGTTTCATTAATGAAAGCATTCTGATGATTAAAATTGGAAATTTGTTAGGTGAGGATAGATTAATTTTCTTTTGGGTTTATTTCATATAATAATATAGAAATGAGGAGTTGAAAGGAAACTTTCAGATCATCTCTTCACACCCCCTAATTTTGTATCTTTTTATCATGAAAAATTTCAAACATAGACTAAGAGAAAAAGTGTCATTAAACCCCATCACCCAGCTCCAGACTTACCAGCTCCTCATGGTTCTTGTTTCATCCACAGTCCCACCCACTCTTAGGCTGGATGCCCCAGATTCACATAGGGGCCCACATAGTTCATCAGCTAACATTTTATACGTGTGTCTGAAAGATAAGGAGACTTTATATTAATACATGAGTGAAATACAGGTAACACATCCGAAACTTAACAAAAGGTAAATATCAGATGAATAGTATTCAACTGTTCCCCATTGTCTAATATTTTTTTCAAGTTTATTTCTTTGAATCAGGATATAAGTAAGAGCTGTACATTACAATTTGTTGCTGTGTCTTAAATCTCCTTTAAATAGCCTTCTAGACCTGGTTTTGTGAATTTGTACGAAGATGGTGAGTTGTTTGGTTTTGCTTTTCATCATTTTGAAGTCATGGCTTACAAACCATTGGATTTGTTTTCAGTTTTAGCAGTGATTCTTCCTGATGGTCTCCTGTGCTAACCAGGGGAGCCTCTCCAGGTGCTTCTGATCTCTTCCAGCATGACCGAGGAGTTTCTTGATAGCTGCCTTGCTCTCTGTATGCCAGGGTGTCCAGGGCAGCTTCCTGTGTGCTCTGTCCTGACCTGCAGGCCAGCAGCCATTTCTTCAAGAAGTGGCGTCTAAAGATGCCAGTCTCGGCAACTTCTCATTTAGTAAAAGAGGATGCCAGTGCCGTGCTAATAAGTTGATAGCTTTGCTCAAGTCTTTTAAACAGACTTAGCATCTGGATATTTTCTCCTAACTTTTAAATTAGCACATGAAAGCCGTTAAAGATACCAAAACTGTGTGTTTATTGCTATATCAGATTTCAGAATGCTATATTAAAATATAGTCTACTAATTGGAGAATAATAAATATACATTTAGAAGTTTTAAGAGGAGGTAACTTGTTTTTCTTTTGAAGAATATTATCTGAGATAATAAAATTGCATTTGAAAATTAGACTGCCTAATGTCGTGCAGTTGGTAGTTTCTTGATCATGTAGTTTCTTTGATATAAATTATTAATAGTTATGTGAAATTTTCAAATAATATTATCTTTTCCAACTATTAAGATAGCATATAGGTTTGTATTTACCCAGAAATAATCCAAGTTATTGCAGTCATAGTTCTTTCAACCACAGCATTTTACAGGATTCCTGTGGACAAGAAATTAATGTATTTCATGGGTTACTTAGTAGAACTTGCTTGCTGGGAATTCTTTAAAAAGAAAGTACTTGCATAAATGTTATGTACATAGCTAGTCATTTTGAACATTTATTCCACTGTTGGAAGGTATTTTTGCTTGAATAAGAACTTTTCTGATTCTTTGCTCTAAGAAGCCGCATAATCTTGCATTCTTGATGGCAGATCTGTTGTTAGTGAAAATGATTATTCCTGTATGTATTTAATACTTCTGTTTTGTTCTTGATTGTTCTGGTTGTCTCTTTAGATGTGTTAGAAGCATTGTCTCTTGGCTGTTCTTTGTAACATTTTCTTCTCCTATGGTTATTTGTGACAATCACATCATTTAGCTTGTCTTGAAAGTCATGTTTTCTTTTCTTTTTAGGAGGCACTGGCTACAATTAGACTTCTTGATGTCCTTTGCGAAATGACCGCTAATACTGACCTGCTTGGCTATCTGCAGGTTTTTCCTGGCTTGTTGGAAAGAGTGATTGGTGAGTAAAATATCACACATAGTGTTGTTTTTAATCAAAAAATCTTTGACTTGTCATGCTGCTGTTAAGTCGCTTTAGTCATGTCCAACTCTGTGCGACCCCAGAGATGGCAGCCTACCAAGCTCTTCTGTCCCTGGGATTTTCCAGGCAAGAACACTGGAGTGGGTTGCCATTTCCTTCTCCAGTGGGGTGCCATTGCCTTCTGCGATGTACATGTATAAAATATGGTTGTAAAGGAGCAGGTATTTTGCAAGTAAAGCATATTATACATGAAATATAAATAACTTCCCTTTTAAAAGTTACTGAGAATAAAGAATACAGAATATGGTTATAGGCACTTAAGTTGCTATCATACTGTAGTGTAAAGTTTAAACACAGATCCTTATGCTCAGTGTATTGGTCTTCTCTTAAGATTTTGGAAATATTTCTTCTTGAAAGGACTCGTCGTGCTGTGGCAGCAGCTCTGGCTTTGGCCCCTTACCGCTGTTTATCGCCTGCTCAGTGGGTGGGGACCCCCGTCCTTTCATGCAGGGCGCCCTGAGTGCTGTCCTGTCAGCAGTGCGTGTGGCGATGGTGGCGGGGCAGGGGTGGGTATGAGAAGATGGGGGGTTTCAGGGATGGTGATTTCTGTGCTACTGCCGTTTTACCAGTCTTGTTAGTAAATTTTTCCCAGCTTCACTTAGGGAACTTGAAAGATATTGCCTTAGAAAAGTGAAAGAAAGAAAGAAAGTGAAGTCGCTCAGTCATGTCCGACTCTTGGCGACCCCTTGGGCTGTAGCCGACCAGGTTCCTCTGTCCATGGAATGTTCCAGGCAATAATCCTGGAGTGGACTGCCATTTCCTTCTCTAGGGGATCTTCCCAACCCAGGGATCAAACCCAGGTCTCCCAAATTGTAGACAGACGCTTTACCGTTTGAGCCACCAGGGAAGTCCTAATATTGCCTTACCCATAGTAATTACATATTCCATTCTTATAAGGAAATTGTTTTAAATGGGAAGCTATTGTTTGAAATATTATCATCTTTGCTAAAAAGCTGTTTACAAAATAAATTCACTTATTTTGTAAGTAATAAGTTCACTTACCACCTGTTGCTTGTGGTTAGCCATGCTTGTGGTTGCTGTTCACTGTTGGCTTTTGTTTCCCTTTATTAAGACAGTACACTTACTCTGGAGACCCATCTTCCAGGAAAGATGAATTGGCGTCTAGATGGGTACAGAAGTTAGCAGTGAACTTTAGAAGATACTTAGAATTCCATATCAGTGCTTTATTTCGAATGCAGTGCTTTCAGTGGTAGTTAAAATAAGACATCAGAAAACCAAGAAACTGAATTATTGCAGGAAAAGCACGCATGTGAAGCCTGAGCAAATGCGGGTGGTCAGCCCAACTGCCGGGTCACAAGGTTCTCGAACCTGGTTTCTTCGTTTTCAGGTCAGGAAAGTGGCCTGCCTTTCCTGACTTTGTTGAGAGCGGTGCCTGAGATAATGTGGAAACAGTTTGTAAGGCCTCAGGAAGACTGTCTGCTTTCACAGGCTGCCTATAGGCGCTTCATAGAGTATAATAGTATTAAGGGATTTCTTCTGAGTGTACCCAAAATAGATTAGTAGAGAGCTTGTGCTGCCTTCTGATTATCTGAACGATTGAAAAAGGTAGTATCCGCATGCTTCTTCATTTCTGTCATATGGCTCGTTGCAGATAGCTACGGAAGCTTAGGGGCATCCATGGTGGCTTAAATGGTAAAGAGTCTGCCTGCAATGCAGCAGACGCAGGTTCAGTCCCTGGGTCGGGAAGATTCCCCTGGAGGGAGAAATGGCAACCCACCCCAGTATTCTTGCCTGGGAAATCCAATGGACAGAGGAGCCTGGCAGGCTACAGTCCATGGGGTGGCTGAGTTGGACACAACTGAAGTGACTTAGCATGCACTGCAGTTTGCACTTAACTGACTGTAGTTATCACATGAGCGCCTTCATAAAGAAGTTGGATTTGGAAACCTTGTACTAGGAAAGATGGAAGAAAAGTTGTAGCTGACTTTTCTATGTGGATAAATAGAAAGTCCAGGTTGGGGTAATCATTTTGGCTTATCACCCCTCAAGTCAACGTTACGGTAATTTCTAAGGCAAACGCTGAAGAGCCTTCTAACCGTCACTTGGATGAAAGCTTTCAGTATTCTGTGTGTGTGTGTGTGTGTGCGCGCGCGCGCACGTACGCGCGCGCACGCGCACTAATTCCCTTCAGTCTTGTCTGACTCTTTGCAACCCCATGGACTATAGCCTGCCAGGATCCTTTGTCCATGGGATTCTCCAGGGAAGAATACTATACCTGTATTTTATTTTAATCTGTTAAAATAAATTACATTTATTTATAAGAATCTAGTACAAAACAGTCCCTTGGACTGCAAGGAGTTCCAGCTAGTCAATCCTAATGGAAATAGTCCTGAATATTCTTTGGAAGCACTGATGCTGAAGCTAAAACTCCAATAATACTTTGACTACCTGATGTGAAGCACTGACTCATTGGAAAAGACCCTGGTGCTGGGAAACATTGAAGGTGGGAGGAGAAGGGGACGACAGAGGAGGAGATGGTTGGATGGCATCACCGACTCAATGGACATGAGTTTGAGTAAGCTTCAGGTGTTAGTGATCGACAGGGAAGCCTGGCGTGCCGCAGTCCATGGGGTCACAAAAGAGTCAGACACGACTGAGCAACTGAACTGAACTGAGTACAAAACAAAAATTTTCCTGTGGAAAACAGTTTATCCTTTCTGTTGTAGATCTTCTACGCCTGATTCACGTGGCCGGCAATGACTCCACAAACATCTTCAGTGCCTGTGCCTCCATTAAACCAGAAAGTGATGTCTCCAACGTGGCTGAGGGCTTCAAGTCTCACCTCATTCGCCTGATTGGGAATCTGTGCTACAAGAATAAAGATAACCAAGACAAGGTAAGGTTCTTAGTATGCTTTATACATATACCACTTTGTTTAGAATATAGTATTTAGGATTTAGAATGCATTCTCTTTCTGGAAATGAAGCTGTGAAGTGCTTAGAGAGCAGCTTGAGGTGTATGTGTGCATGTGTATTTCCACGGCTTGACATAATGTGTCATGTTTGTTTGTATTAGGGTTTCTGTTTTTTGTAATTTTTGCATTATATTTGCTCTTTGTGTGTTTGAACCAGTCTCCTTTGTAAATAGTCAGTGCGTGTCCTAAGCCTGTGTGTTTGAATATACTACTTATTATATGGAGCACGTGAGTGAAAAATAGAACCTAGAAATTTTCAAGCACATAGTAGACATTTGATAAACAGAATTTCTTTTGGACCATTATCTTAAGAAACAAACAAATCTTAACTAACGTCTGTGCCCTGCATTTATGCATCATAAGCATTTCTTCCAGATACTCTGACGTGGACATAATGTTTAAGTGTAAATCTCTGAAAACTCAACAGACTGCCGTGGAGACCTGAGGGGTAATTGTATCACTAATACAAGAGGGTGATAAAAAGAGAGAGCAGGAGGGCTGGACCGCATGCTTCCCTTTGAATAGCCTGCCTGTGTCTTTCCAGAGTCTTGCTTTTGTTTAGTGGCATTTGTTTTGCTTTGTCAGATACTGAACATATGTGGGGCAGATTATATTTTTCCAAGATGGCTGCAAAAATATCTATCACTCTGTATGTATTCCTGCAATGTGACTTTGCCACTTCCCCGTCAGAGGTTAGATTTATTTCTCCATCCTCTTGAATCTCAATGACTAAGGCCTGTGACTGCTTTGAGTTATAAAATATGGTGGGAGGGATCCGGTACCGCTTCTGGTCTAGCCCTTGACTGGTTGTGTAGATTCCATATCTGGCCTCTTAGAGGCCAGTCATCATGTAAGAAGTGCAGATTCCCTGAGATGACCACGTCCACATGGAGAAGCCCACAGGGAGGAGCATGAGATGCAGTGAGGAGAGAGAAAGGGGCTGGTGAGCAAGCCCCAGGAGAGCAGGCACAGACACGAGAGGCTGTCTTCCAACGTTTTAGGTCATTGCCCAGTTTCTTTGTTCCAAGCGCAGTTCCTCAGTTGCCCAGCTGATGCATGAATCAGGGACAGCCTGCCTGGCAAAGCCCTTTCTGAATTTGTGACCTACAGCATTGTGAGTAAAAGTAAAAGTTTTGGGGAAAAAATAAGTTGTGTAGGTTCTGCTTCTGTTAATGGCCCTGTAAGCTACTATTGGACTGATCCTCCTGCAAGTAGTAAACTGTGGACAAAAGACAGCAATATGAAGACATTCCAATTTGATGTAGTTAGATTTTGGAGTTGAGATGACACTTGGATGAAGGGCACAACAGAGTGTGCCATGTGGGGCAGTTAAAACTCTGATAGAAAATCTATAGTTCTTTTAGCTTAAAGAGTCAAAGGACAGTTGGGAGCAGCCACAGCTTTTGGAAAGTGAAAGTGGAAATCCTAGAAAGAAGAAAGTAAGCCCTACATACTAGTACCAACTGGCTGAATCTCTGCTGGTGCCTGAATCCAAGACACAGCGTCAGGCTCCAAGCAGCTAAGCTAGGGATAAGATAATGACACTGAGATTTGAGCCGCCAACTTAAGAGTCTCGGTTTAAGTCCAACCAAGATAATTACCTGCTGAAACAAACAAGATACCAATATTCTGTAGAGGAATATAATAGAACCTAGAGTTTTCCATATCACAGCATTCATAATGTCCAAGATAACTTACAACCCAAAGTTACATGAAACACAGGAAGACATAACCCATTATCAAGACAAAAAAGATAGTGGAGATGGACTGTGTGATGACACAGATGTGGGTTTTAAAGCAGTTGTAAACTCTGCACAAGGATCCAAAGGAAAACATGCTTTGAGTGAGTGAGAAGATCGCTTTTCTCAGCAGCGAAATAGAAACTACATATAAGAACCAAACAGAAATCTTAGAACTGAAAAATACAGTATCCAAATAAAATATAAAAATGTTACCGAATGAAGTTAACAGGTCAGTAGAGAGGACAGAGAAAGCAGTCGGTGAACTTGGAGACAGAGCAGTAGGAGTCATCCAGTCCAAAGAGCAAGGGAGAGAAAAGACTGGAAATGGAGTGGCCACTCTTAGACGCTAAAGCCTGAGGTAGGGTGATAACTGGAATCGTTCCTACAAGACGTGGCATAGACATGCTAGACAGTTTGCCCTTCTGTGAACAGGCATGAGTGGAAGACTACTAATCCACCCTTGGAAAATTACTGGACTGATTTTTATAAGAGAAAATTGATAGAGAATAAAACACTTTACCTTTTTAATGACCAAGACTGCCTTTCTTCAGGAGCACAAAAGAGGTGGTTTTCTTGTGTTTAACTATTCTTTTGTTGCTAATTTGGATTGCATTCTTAAAGGAACAAAATGTAGTAACCCTTAAAAGGCTTCTGAAATAACTCACTGAGGTCAGATCAGATTGCTGCATAAGTAAATGCGGAGTGTGCCCCCGGGCTGCTCTGGAGAGGCCGCGGGTCACAGGAAGTCAGTGGTGCAGTTGCTTCCTGTGTGCAGTTGCTGATGGCTCTGCTGACTTCTGAGCAAACACTCTCGAAGGTGTGAAGGCGTTCGTTCTTTGAGCGTAAGAATGCCTCTGTTTCTCCTACATTTTTTACCTACACCAACAAAAAGCGTAGCCTGAAAGCATTGCCTGTGGGATTTTGTTCTTCCAAAGAAGCTATCACAGCGTCACAGCCGTGACTCACTGGGTGTTAGCCTTGCTCTCTGATGCTGCGGAGGGTGGGGTTCATTTTGGAGAAACAGATGGCTCTAGAGCACATCCTCATCACCATGCTGTTGATTTTCATTATAGCACCTGGATTGTCTCACTTCTCTGCAGCTCGCGGCCTAGAAGGACGTTTGGCTCTTCCTCCATGACTAAAGATACGTGTTAGGGGGATTTTATATCATCAAGCTTAATGAAGTTAATCCTTCACCCAGAGGGGAAACGGGGCTGATGGTTGTTGAGTATCTGCTTTGTCCAGCCTTGTGCTTATGGACATGTGTTATCCTGTTTCATCTTTGCATCAGTTCTGGAGTCAGGTTCTGCCAGCCACACTGCAGGGAGAGGCCACCCGTTAGTGATCTGCAGAGTCCAGAGCAGAGTTTAAGTTTGTCTGCGAGCCTGGGCCTGTGCTCTCTCCCCTCTACCACGGGGCTTCTCATCTGGAAGCTTTCCAGGGCTTTGGGGAAGATGTCTTAAATAGACTTCCTGAGTGACCTGAGATGCTGGAGGCCAACCAGGCTCCTTGGTCCACTCTTGGTTCAAGTCGGCCACCTTTTTGCAGCTCACATCTCTGTCTCTGAGTCATCCATTCATCAACTGTGGGTGGCCCTAGCCTTGGGGACCCTTAGATGGATAAGGCAGGCTGGAGTCTCCTCCTGTGCGTCTTCCCCTCTTGGAGCACGGAGGGACCGTCCTTCCTTGTTGAACCAGAATCCCAGAGTTATTGACACATATTTCCTGCAATCTTCGTGCACTGCTGATTGTTCTGAGGTTGGTCAGAAGTCATTTAAGGCCAGCTAGGTCTCTGCTTATCTGTGTAACTTCATTCATTGCATTGAGTGTGGTGCCCACCTGTGGATGGCTCCCCCTGTGATTAGTTATGTGACCCTTTCTCTGTTACAAAGGTCACTTCCTCTGCATTAGTTCTTTGGAACGTTTTGGCACCTCTCTGGCAAGGCTGGAAAGGTAGTGTCACCATTTTCTGAATGAAGAAACTGAGACTCAGAGGGGCTGGGTGTGGTTTCGTTCAACTGGCGTGTGTGGAATGGACCCTGCCGTGTGCCGCGCGCTCCCCTTAGTAGGGAGGCATGCAGGGGTGCCCGCAGCTCCAGCCAGAGCCCCTGATTTGAGGGGGAGGGGCAGCCCTCTGTAAACTCAGGTGGGAGCTGGCCTGCACCATAGTGCCAGGAAGGGAGATCATCTTTCCATGGGCAGTTTTCAGGAGGGTCAGGCTGCCTGGTCTGCGATTGAAAGGTGCTCAGAGATTTGTCTGCCCCGGTTCTCCGTGCGTCCCAGCTCTGCGCTTGGTGGAGTGTGTTTCCTGAGCTCTGAAGGAATTTCTCGCGCTCCCTTTCCCGGGTCGCCGTAGGGGCTGCTCTCCAGCGCAGCGCCTGTGCCTGCTGTCCTCACCTGTGGCTGCACTCAGCTCGCGTGGTGTGTTCCACCGCCTCAGGTGCTGGCTCACTGCTTGTGGACCTTGGTGGGCCTGACATGGAGGTTGTGTTTTGGTTTCTGTCGTGAGAAGCACATGGGTATTAATGCTGCAAACATGACGAAAGCACTCTCCCGCTTCTCCTTTGTTAGAATAAGGAATGTTCAGTTCACTTTGTCGCTCCCTCATTCTTCTTCTCTTCGCTATTGTCATGAGCTCTTTAAGTGGATGCTTGTTATTGAATAGAAAAAAGACCGAACACGGTGTTTGTCTTTTCATAAAGCTGAGTGCGTTCTTCGAGATGGATGAACAGGCGATCCAGTCTCTCTACCCGCTCCTCGACACCGCCCCCGCCCCACCAAAACTCATAGTGACTGAGGTGGGCCACCCACTGTTGTGGCTGTGTTCATTCTGCTGAAGCTTTTGTGGAAATGCTGTTCAGTGTCTTCTCTTCCCCCTTCTGCTCCTAATTGAAAGATTGCTAGCTTTCACACATATGTTTGATCCCATGTGTTCAAACATATGCACCCATAAAGCTTTCATTACAGGCATGACTTCATTTTAAAAATAAGTCCATTCTTTATGGAAAAGTTCACCATGTAAAGACAGTGAGCTGTTCGGCCACTTGTCTATTGTGAAGGCAGCTTTCGTTTCTATATCTTTGTGATGCATTTTCCAGTAAATGTTTTACCCACTGAGTGACCCCCGCATCTAAATTGCACCTGCCATATGTAAGCATTCAGTAAATGTTTCTTGAATGAAAATTCATTTTAAAACATCTGTCAAGTGTCCACTACATACTGAGCACACTTGTTGATGCTGAAGATACAAAGCGAGTAAGACACACTCTTCCTCTTCAAGGAACCTACATTTTACTATAAAATTTCCTGACCATGCTTGCAAACAAAGACAATTAAAATAACTTTTTCAAACAAAAATGAATGTTCCGCTAAATGCTGGCTTTTGTAATTATTTGTAGTTTGCCTTATTTTTATTTGATTTATCCATAGCCACATTTTAGACTGTAAGGACATGTGTTAATATATAGCATAAAGTATTTGCCAGTTATTAAAAATTTTAATTCAAAGTTTAAGCTTTGTAGCTCTGATTGCACTTTTTTCATTAAAGTTTTAGAGTAAATAATGATTGTTAAACGTTCATAAGAGGATTATTTTTACATCCCTTTTGTGAGGGGGAGGGGTGCCTTTCACATCCATATGGGAGGAACCACAAATAGGCAAACCATTATATCCTTTTTCAGAATGATTTCTTTCTATTTGAAATGTTCTTAAACAGCATATTTGCCTGTTAAATCATGAAACTTAAAAATCTGTTGCTCTTTCCTAATTATTTTCTTTAGGTCGTTGCTCTTAGTGGGAATCAGCCTTGTTTTGTACAGCATTACTGGCCGACTTACTAGTCACCTAGACAGTTGACCGAGTCATTTATTTATTACAGTTGCAGAGAAAACACCACTGACAAGCGTGTGCTAGTGTTTTCCTTTGTGCTCCTCTCAGTGGGTTTGGGGATTCCCAGGTGGTTCAGGGGTAGAGAATCTATTCTGCCTGCCACTGCAGGAGACATGGGTTCGATCCCTGGGTTGGGAAGGTCCTCTGAAGGAGGAAATGGCAGCCCACGCCAGTATTCTTGCCTGGAGAATCCTGTGGACAGAGGAGCCCAGTGGGCAGCTGTCCATGGGGTCACAGAGTTGGACACGACTGAGCGTGCCCGCGTGCAGGTCAGGTGGGTTTGGGTGGCAGCGCCCTTGATGCTCAGTCCTTACGCAGGCAGGCATCTGCCTTCTTGGCCTGTGCTCGCCCTGTGGATGTCCCAGCCTGCACTCATCACACTGACCTGAATTTAGCCCTCAGAGCTGAGGGTCACAGGATGCTTTCGCTGCAGAACCATCTGAGGTCAGTGCAGGGAAGCTTTCTGCTCTGTGCTCCCCTGTCTACCTTGTCTGTTTGTTCCTTGTCACTGTTGTTCCGTCACTCAGTCATGTCTGGTTCTTTGTGACCCCATGGACTGCAGCACAGCAGGCTTCCCTGTCCTTCACCATCTCCCAGAGCTTGCTCAAATTTATGTCCATTGAGTCGGTGATGCCATCCAATCATCTCATCCTCTGTTGTCCCCTTCTCCTCCTGCCTTCATCTTTCCCAGCAGTGAAACCTCTGGCTTTTCAATACGCTGTCTAGGTTTGTCATAGCTTTTCTTCCCAAGGAGCAAGCGTCTTTTAATGTCATGGCTGCAGTCACTGTCCACAGTGATGTGGGAGCCCAAGAAAAGAAAATCTGTCACTGTTTCCACTTTTCCCCCATCTGTTTGCCATGTAGTGATGGGACTATGATCTTAGTTTTTGAATGTTGAGTTTTAAGGCAGCTCTTTCACTCTCCTCTTTCACTCCCACAAGAGGCTGTTTAGCTCCTGTTCATTTTCTGCTATTAGAGTGGTGTCATCTGCATATCTGAGGTTGTTATGTCTCCTGGCAGTCTTTATTCCAGCTTGTGCTTCATCCAACCCAGCATTTCTCATGATGTACTCTGCATATGCATTAAATAAGCAAGATGACAGTATACAGCCTTGGCATACTGCTTTCACAACTTGGAACCAGTCCGTTGTTCCATGTCTGGTTCTAACTGTTGCTTCTTGACTTGCATACAGGTTTCTCAGGAGGCAGGTAAGATGGTCTGGTATTCCCAACTCTTGAAGAGTTTTCCACAGTTTGTTGTGATCCACACAGTCAAAGGGTTTAGCATAGTCAGTGAAGCAGAAGTAGATGTTTTTCTGGAATTCTCTTGCTTTTTCTGTGATCCAGCGGATCTTGGCAGTTTGATCTCTGGTTGCTCTGGTTTTTCTAAATGCAGCTTGTACCTCTGGAAGTTCTCGGTTCATGTACTGCTAAAGCCTAGCTTGAAGGAATTTGAGCATAACCCTGCTAGCACATGAAGTGAGCGCAATTGTGCAGTAGTTTGAACATTCTTAAGCATTGCCCAACTGCCCTGCTTTCTACGCCATGCCCGATGCCCCCGGTTTTTGTACATGAATATAGTATCAATTTTTGTAGTAAATATAGTATCAGTTTTTGTTTCTAGTTCATAGTGCAGCACTCGTGTGTTGCTTCTGCGTAAGACTTCAGTGTGATGCACACAAACTGGCCGCTGGCAGAGCCGTGACACAGAATTTGATCTGAGCATCACTCAAGTTTCACTGTAGCAAGTAAAAGTGATTTCTTCCTCATCACCCACAGCCATCACCACCTTTCTTCGCTTCTCCCTTTAGGACTACTCCCTCATGAAACCTTTGCCCTAGATCTTCCTGGATGATAGTGGTTAATCCGCCCTCTTTCCCAGGCACATATTTTTCCACTTTTACAGGAAGCTTTAATACCGTAACTCTACGCCTGACTAACTGGGGAATTCCAGGTAGGCATTGAAAGTGTCCTGGCATTGAGTCCTCCTGGCACTGGCTCTTCTCTCTTCCCTTGGCTTGTAACATTTGGCTCCATAAATACGAGTGATGTATGCAGGGAAACCTTACAACAGACAGCTTGGGATAGTGCGGAGAATCCAGACAAGGCTTGGAGAAGCCCACGTTGCCTCTAATTTCACCACGGTTTAGCTGTATAGTATGAATTTGGACAAGTGACTTAACCTCTCTGAATCTCAGCTTCTTCACATGTAACATGGAAACTGTTACACCTGCCTTAACGGGGTTGGAAGGATTAAATGTGATCACTTACAGGTAAGGCATTTGACAGTGTGTCTGGTGTCACTTACCACCTCCTCCTTCCCCCACACCCCGCCACCTCCAGCCCCACTGTGAGCGAGTAGCTGTAGTTCATGTCGGCGTCTCCCTACTGTGGGTACTGAGATAGACATTTGTGCACAGCATCTCACAGTATTTGAAGACAGTTCCATACTCTGTGCTTTGTTGTTGCTGTTTAGTTGCTAAGTCGTGTCCAACTCTTTGCGACCCCTTGGGCTGTAGCCTGCCCGGCTCTTCTATCCATGGCATTTCTCAGGGAAGGATACTGGAGTGGGTTGCCGTTTCCTTCTCCAGGAGATCTTCCCAACCCAGGGATCAAGCTCACATCTCCTGCCTTGGCGGGCGGATTCTTTACCACTGAGCCACCAGGCAAGTCCCACTCTGTGTTTATCGCTTTCCTAGTAAATGGGACTTTGGGGAGGAAGCAGAGTGAAAGCAAAGCATGCGAATCTTTTTTTTTTTTCCCTTCTTTAGTTTGACTACCAACACTTTCTCAGTTGAATTTCCCTTTTGTTATTGTCGACTAGAGAGCTGAAGGGTTTTCTGTGTGGATTCCAGAATTGGTTCTCGCTCAGTCTTGAGAGTGTTTTAAGGGACTTCTGAATTACAGGTTTACGGCCCATCTCAGTTAGACTGTGTGTTTTCCTCTGTCGGAAACTAGTTGCACAGAATCCCAGCTTATTGATTGAAGATTGAATGTATAGACAAGAGCTGGCTTGCTTAGAATTCCACATCTTTGTAATGTAATCCGAGTTCAAGAAATATGTCAAAATTCATAAATCAAACCGTCACCATTAGTTTCCTGAACTTATAGTTCCTGCTGCAGTAAATGAAATTAAAATTCCTAGCTAGAGGACACATACCATGACTGAGTGTGTTGCAGCTGTCTGTATCTTGTAGAGTGATGAGCTCTTCTGCAGAAAAGGTTTAACATTATTTCAAAGGAAGAGTCATGCTAAATACAGAAACACCATGCAACTCACTGTTGTCTGTTCCATACTAACCAGGCTCCCACCCATGCCAGGCTCTTCCATGCTGCGCTTTCTCCTGTGGCTCCCACCGTTGTCTTCCTCAGAGACTAAGCTCCTTTGCAGGCAGGACACACCCGGTCTGGTTTAACACCTGCCATACCACCAAACTGCAGTGTGAGGAGCAGTGAGCAGAGGGTGAGAGCCCTGTTTCACTGGTTAGTCAGACCTTGGGTAGTTGAGTTATTTGGAGCAGTAGTAACAGGCTGACCTCTGACCTCCAGACCCAGACTCTGCTGTGCTCCACTGTGCCCACATTTGCTGGAGAAGGAGACATCTGGAATCTGGGACCCACATGTGGGAGTTCTGAAGGAGGACCATCTTGTGTAAAGCAGTGCACGCGGGACTTACTTTCTCTTGGCAGTGATTGTATTTCTTAATTCCTGTTGAACTGTTTTCAGTAGTCTGTAACTTCTTCAGATGAGTGTAGAAAACAGCATTTCAGGGACATGCATGTTTCTCAGAAGCATCATTTACATGTTTCTTACACACCAAAAGAAAGAGTGTGAAAGTCATTTGCCTGGGTGACTCAGCAGTTTAGTGAAAAATTCAGTTTTCTTTGCTAGGCCAAGTGGTCAGTTTGTAAACAATAAGGGTTTTAAATGGATTTGTGTTCAATAGTAAAAACCATTATTTTGCAGTATCCGAAATAAGAGGTATCTGAGACTTAGGTGAGGGGAAAGCAGCTGCGTTCCTAGATAAAAATATAGAATATTGTAAAGATACTTGTTTTTAGACTCATTGTTAACTGTTCAGCCAATTATAATCCCCTGAGAGGGGAACTCAGAATTTTGAGAAAACATGAAAATAATGGAGGAATTAACAATATTAAAATACACTTTAAAGTTAAAATAACAGTATACAGAAATGTATTGTTTAGTGGAAGCGAGCATAGAAGCAGACACCTGAGAAGTTATAAGAAGTGAGCGTGTGACAAGGAAAGCCCAGAAACCCAGAGAGAAAAGAGAAGTTTAGTGTGAATGTGAACCAGAGATGATTGATTAGCTAGTTGGAAAAAAATCCAGCTTTACCCATAACAAACACCAGAATAAATCTGAAATTGATTAAAGTATTAAAGATAGAACTGTAGACATATAGATAGTATTTAGTTGATTTTTTAGATTAAGCAAGGACATTTTATGGATTAGAAACAGTGAAGATTATTCTAGATTTCACTATAAGTAAATGAGACACTCTGGCTCAAACCAGCCTTAGTTCAGTTCAGTCACTCAGTCGTGTCTGACTCTTTGTGACCCTATGAATCGCAGCACGCCAGGCCTCCCTGTCCATCACCAACTCCCGGAGTTCACTCAGACTCAACGTCCATCGAGTCCGTGATGCCATCCAGCCATCTCATCCTCGGTCGTCCCCTTCTCCTCCTGCTCCCAACCTCTCCCAGCATCAGAGTCTTTTCCAGTGAGTCAACTCTTTGCATCAGGTGGCCAAAGTACTAGAGCTTCAGCTTTAGCATCATTCCTTCCAAAGAAATCCCAGGGCTGATCTCCTTCAGAATGGACTGGTTGGATCTCCTTGCAGTCCAAGGACTCTCAAGAGTCTTCTCCAACACCACAGTTGAAAAGCATCAATTCTTCGGCGCTCAGCCTTCTTCACAGTCCAACTCTCACATCCATACATGACCACAGGAAAAACCATAGCCTTGACTAGACGGACCTTAGACCAGCCTAAATAGATTTAAACCTGTGCTACTGCTGTTAAACCTGGGTTCTGCTAAATCATAGCTGGGTGACCCTGAGCAGAGTATTCAACCCCTTTGCAACTCTGTGCTCACCTTATGGCAGAGCAGCTGTACGGGGTAGGTTAGCTCGCCCGTGTAAAACATCGGGTAAGCGCTGCATCACGGTCAGCTGTGTTTATGCGTGTGCCAACTGCAGTATTGTAGATAATCAGAGAAACAGTCTACTTTTCCATCCACTGGGGCTGTTTTGCTCAGTTATGGTAATATGACATACAGCTCATACAATCATGCTCTCAAGAAGCAGGCACCATGTTGGTTTAGTGCCCGTGATATCCTGGTCAGTGGGAGTTCGAAGTAGGACACAACATTGTACCTCAAGCTGCTGCTGCTGCTGCGTCGCCTCGGTCGTGTCCGACTCTGTGCGGCCCCAGAGACGGCAGCCCACCAGGCTCCCCCGTCCCGGGGATTCTCCAGGCAAGAACACTGGAGTGGGTTGCCATTTCCTTTTCCAATGCATGAAAGTGAAAAGTGAAAGGGAAATCACTCAGTCATGTCCGCGACCCCATGGACCGCAGCCCACCAGGCTCCTCTGTCCATGGGATTTTCCAGGCAAGAGTACTGGAGTGGGGTGCCATCGCCTTCTCTGTTACATCTCATGAGCACCTACTTTTTATGTTTCTGTGTCTGTTATATGTATATTTATGCAAACACATATATGCATGGCCAAATGACCCCAAAGAAATACTACAACATTAATAGCAGTTATTTCTGGCTGGTAAAATTAAGGATTGGTTTCTTTTTCCCGTATACTTTTCACAGTCATCTCTCAAGAGCACTTGGCATTCATGCATGCTAAGTTGCTCAGTTGTGTCCGACTCTTTCTGATTCTATGAACTGTAGCCCACCAGGTTTGTCTGTCTGTGGGATTCTCCAGGCAAGCATACTAGAGTGGGTTGCCCTTTGCTCCTCCAGGGGATCTTCCCAACCCAGGGATCGAACCCACCTCTCCTGTCTCCTGTATTGGCAGTGGGTTCTTTACCTCTAGTGCCACCTGGGAAGCCCATAGTCATATACAGTATACATGAGTCATTTTAATAATAAGAAGAAAATACTATTAAGGGAAATAGGCCTCAATATAGACTTTTGGTTTTCCTCTGTGACAAGAGTGTGTACTGAGTTCATTAACAACCAAGGTTAGTTTTTTCTTTGTTGTACTTCAGAGTAGGGCACCATCCTGACCCCTCCAGCCAAGGTCTGGAGGCTTTAATAATTGCAGTTTAAATTTATTTTTAGTGGAAGGATTTGAAAAAATGAAACATGAGCCGAGGATGTGGATGATTTTG
This sequence comes from Aepyceros melampus, assembly GCA_006408695.1. Classification (NCBI taxonomy): domain Eukaryota; kingdom Metazoa; phylum Chordata; class Mammalia; order Artiodactyla; family Bovidae; genus Aepyceros; species Aepyceros melampus. The sequence goes on from SJXQ01001722.1 coordinate 212,079, forward strand.
CCAAACAATAATAGCTGGGCTGAGGGTGGTGCATGGGGCATGTATAGGAAAAAGAGAGAGGAAAGAAAATAAACTGTGTTCTTCCAAGGTGTGGAATGCTAAGAGGAATAGGAATTCAGATTCAGCCGTTATTGTCAGGACCTCTGATTTGGCACATTAGCTTTGGCTGAGTGCAGCAGTTCCTAAGATTTCTGCCACATATCTCCACTTAATAAAATCGGAGTGCTTGTGATACTGTGAAATTTCTTTGTATCTCCCCAGGCTTCATTTCTTTGGCTAAATGAGAAAAGTGCTCTTATTGCAAATGTTAGAGAGTTCTCTCCTTTTCTAAAAAAAAAATATAATGGAGCTGTCTGTCACACATCTAAAACAGTTTTGATCTTTAGCATATTTCATGGTTTTTTTTTCTCTCCTCCTGGCTGCAGCTGAAAATTAAGAGGATCAAAGTCACGTTCATATAAAAAGCCTTTAAAAACAATACTTGAAGTCCCTATTGGACTGCTCGCCTCTCCTGCTTTTAAAAGCCTACTGCTTATCTTGTCCTGATAGAATTTAATTTCAGACCTATCACACTCTAGTGGACTGAGAATGATATTTAGTCTCAAACTGTGGAATTTAGTTGAATTTGAATCTGTTTCTGTGTTGCCGTTAAGAGTAAAATCAGGAATAATTTTGACTCCAAATATGAACGAATGTGCTATTTGGCTTGCGAGAGCTTTTAGTTCAGTTCAACAAATCTGTGTCTGCCTTCTGCTGTGTGGCAGCGAGGACTGCAGGCGCTGGGGCTGCAGAGATGAATTTGGCCTGGTGCTTACTCTGAGGGAGTTCACACTCGAAGGGGGAGACAGGTGTGAACATAGGGTAGTAAGTGGTGTGTGCAGAGTCCTCAGGATGAATAGTAGAAACTTCCTAAGTGCTTCATACGAAGGGTTCACCTCGGAGCCTCAGCAGGAGCTCTGGGATCTAGGCCTTTGGGGATGAACTGAGCAAGAGGCTGGCAGACCAGAGGGTTGGCCTGGCAGGCACAATGGCTCCTGTGAGCATGTGTGTGAGGCCACGTGCTGTGTGCTGGACTTCCTTGGGACCCAGGGGTGGGAGGTCGGATGGTGTGGTGGCAAGGGACGAGGGAGGGGGCTGGAGTGGAGGGCTGGCCAGCTTGGCTGAGCAGGCCTTTATTTGCCATGCTGACGGACTCTGAACTCCACTGGAGACAGTCTCTGTCTTGATAGAATCATTAAAATATCTTTTGTTTCTGAAAACGATCTATTCTTTTTTCAGATTCTTTTATCCCCTCATCATGTGCCCCAGCCTCCAGGAACTTAGTTCTGGTTGGATCCCAGATCCCTTCACTCTCCTTTTCTGCTGTGGCTTTTCATTCTTGGCACCACGGGTGGTACAGAGTCTGCCCAGTGGCAGGATGTGCCCCAGGCCCCCAGGGCCTTCCCGGGACTACTCCGCCTAGCAGCCAAGCTGGCAGGGAGCCCAGGTGGATGTTCGCTGCGTGAGCCTCCCCCGGACTCCCTGCTTCTGGCATTCTCACAGTTACCTTCAGTACAGTGTACGGGGATTTTTTGATTTGGGGAAAAAGTTTAAATTCCATTTTTGTTTACTTACTAAGAAGGCAAGCTCGGTACACTTTACTTCTCAGAATCTCAGCTTCTTGATCTGTAAAATGAGATACCATTACTGACTTCATACATTTGTTCTGAGATTAAATTATTTTTCGTGTGAGAACTACTCTTTATGCGTGTTCCTCAGTGGGCTGTCTGGAGGGGAGTTCTGTCTGTCCCATTTGTGCCGAGGCCCGTGCTCCACCACATCGCCCGCCTCTCTGAACAGAGTGTCGGAGGGGCCTGGCTCCCGGGGCGGCCGCCGTCCCCAGCGGTGGCAGTGTCCTCCTTGTGGCTCTCGGCGCGGGCTTCTGGGGGGTGGCACCACGAGCAGGTGCTGAAGAGGGAGAAGGCTGAGCCCTGCCGGTTCCTCCTCTGCCTGGGGGCTGCCAGATGGTCGCCGCCGTCCCTTGGCACGAGGCCTGCCTGGCTTTCTCTCGGAGGCAGCATCCTGGAGCCGGGCCGGGGCACGAGAGCCGCAGCAGCCCTCCCGGGGAGGCACGCGCTGCGCGGTGCCTGGGCCTCTGTGGGGGCCCGGCCTGAGTGGGCGGGGAGCCCCAGCTCTCCCGACCTTCGACCTTCGGTCTTCCCCGTGGTTGGAGTCATGCTGTCAGTCCCATCGCCACCTGTGTTTCCTTCAGCTCAGGTTTGTGTACGAGGCACACACACCTTGGAGAGGAAACTCTTCAAGCCCTCGTCAGGTTTTCACATATTTCTGATGTGTTTCCGTCTGGTCCCAAGAGCAAACTTGGTGATGTGGTTGGGAGCAGCCAGGACTCTCCTCCTAACAGCCTGGAGCCTGAGGCCTGAGGCCTGTCACTGCAGTCTCTTCCTGTGGTGTTGTCTGTCGCTGAAACGTGTCCTACTCCTTGCAGCCCCATTCGGGCACCACAGCCCGCCAGCCTCCTCATCCATGGGACTTCCCAGGCAAGAATAATGGAGGGGGTTGCCATTTCCCCCTCCAGGGGATCTTCCCGACCCAGGGATTGAACCTGTGGCTCTTGCATTGGCAGGCGGATTACAACGAATGCGTAACAACAAAGGAATCACAATAACAGAAGCAAGTGTTGCGTGGCGCTGACTGACAGACATCTTCCAGTCTGTTTACGCATGCCAATGCGTTCGCCCTCGAGTGTTTCCGGCAGGCTGCAGTCCATGGAGTCAAAAAGAATCTGACACAACTGAGCGACTGAACAGCAGCAGGTTCCTAGAGTGGGTGATTATCCTCATCGTACAGACCTGCAAACTTAGGCCCGTCAGGGTCGAGCAGCTTGCCGAAGGTCACACACACAGTCCATAGTGGAGGCACGTGAGAACCCAGGCGGCCCGGCCCCACAGCCTCCCAGCGGCTCGCTGCTTGGCACTGCACTGGCCCAGAGGCACTGCTGGCCCAGCCTCTGTGGTGGTCATCTGTTGAGGACGCCTTTAGCCACAGACATGGTGCTTCCTGTGTTCTGCTTATGATCACAGATCCTATTTCTGGTTGTAAAGGAATGCATGCAGGATCTCCACTATCAGTCTTACAGGTGTAAGAGTAAAAATGATTCTGCTTATCCAGACTATTTTTAAGTAGTTAGTATTCTGAGTACAGTCTCAGAAAACTGACATTTTCAAAAAGATACTTTTATTAAAGAAAATTTTATCTGCTAATATATACTGTACACACACACACACACACACACACACACATTTCCTGGAAAATTCCATGGACAGAGGAGCCTGGTGGGCTATAGTCCATGGGGTCATAAAGACTCAGACACAGCTGAGCACACACGTCTCTCATCATACATACCTAAGCAGAAAGGATATGTGTTCTGTAAGCATTTAGAGACACTGAACTGTTGGCATTAAAAGAAAACAGCTCGGTCGCTGTGATGAACTTCTTAAAGGATATTTCTAGTCTGTGTTTGACTGAAATTTCCTGCAAAGGCTGTTTGGCATCATTTCAGCCCTTCTGCTGAGAGCTGCAGGAAGCCTTGCTCCCCCACGTGAGCTTGCTTGTTGGGTGGGTGGCTGGGGTGTGATTGTCCTTTTCGGGTTGGGCTGTTTGTATTATTGTACATCTTATGTTACAAATCCTTCCCCAAGCGACAGTTAGCTCATGTTACTCTCAGACATTTGAATAATTGGTTTAACGTGAGACTAATTTCTGGGAATGACTCTCACTATTTACGTGGTATGAGTTAGTTCAATGTTGAATTTACCCACTGGAAAACTCCAACAGGAAAACTTAAAAATAAGTCCCTTCCACGCGGCGTTGGGACAGGAGCGGCCCAACTGGAGTTGAAATTTCATCTTTTGAGGCCCACGCAGGCAGTGCCTAAAGATGGAAGAAGAGACGACTTGAGGATCATAGGCGAGATGAGGAGAGAATACAGTTTCAAATGTTTTCTGAAACAGATCACACACTGCCCCTTTCTGTGGCAAGGAGTGACTTGGGTCCGCACCTGCAGCTCTGGAAGGACAGCCTAGGGCCTGGGGGTGTGGAGGAGGCCGGGCTGGGAAGTCTGAGCTGGGAGGCTCGGGGTGGGGGCGTTGACAGAAAAATCCGACTGGGAGCAGGGAGGGGGAAGGCGTGTCCCTGGCCTGCTGGAATTTCAGCCCTGGCAGCTCTCAGCTAAATCCTCCTCTCTCCCCCAGCCCAACCCAAACCAAACAAAAATGTCTCAGAGCTTCAGTGCAGAGAGGGGCAGTACCAGCTGATGGGCAGCCCTCCACCACCACCCCACCCCAGGCCCCAGTGGAGGAGCGGCCTCTGTTTCCCGAAGCAGCAAGGCCAGTCAGGGGAGGCCCAGGACAGGGGCCCGCACCCTTATCTTAGTCAGATTTAGAATTCTGCTGTTTCCCCTCCAGGGCTCCTGGAGAACGTGTTTCAGAAGGAGGGGGGATGTTTCATTGAGCATTTTGAAGAAAGAAAGAAATCAGTCCTTTCTGTAATGCCTTTAAGATGGACTTGTTTTTAATCTTGGAAAATCATTTCTAGCAGCTTTAGAAGAAGAAGATTTTTATAGCATTGGTAAATTTGGATAGGATTTTTAAAAACCCTTTCCACAGGCACATAGGATTCAAGGAATTTTTAGTATACTGAGTTTATGTCAGATTGTTTTGAAATTTTAGTTAATGTCAGAATTGTGACTAGAATTCCCATGCAAATTAATGGACATTCTCTTTTCTTTTAAGTATTTTCTCTTGTATAGTTTTTATTAACAGTTGAGCTTACCCTTATTAGAAAATTAAGCCTGATACCAATCCATTGGACTCATTCAGGGTACATTTATTAAATTGGTGTTATTAGACTTCTGTGTACACTGTTTATTATTTTTAATTATGTTTCTAAAGGGGAAGAAAACACAAGCTCAGCTTCTGGGCTAAGATGCAAAAAATTCAAACTATAGTTGATACTTCAAAATTTGAACTGCAAAGAGGGACTTAAATATCTGTCACTAGAACACTGCTATCAGAAAGGTCCCCCACAGGGTTAAGGGATCCCAGCCCAAGTCAGCCCCTCACCCCCCACCCTACCCGTGTCATCTGGAGCTTCGAGCTTCCCGCTTCTTGCTTGACACCTTTGGCTCAGAGTTGTCCAGCCTGCTCCCCTCCGTCGTGTGGGGTCTGCTTAGCAGAGTTGTTGGAGTGTTACCTGAGCCACATGGCAACTTTCTAGCCGTTTCAAATTCACGTAAAAACTCAGAGAAGCCAGTTTTACTTTCATAAAATTGCAACTCGTGGCTGGAGATACTCCCCCTTCGGTGCTGTGTTTTGATCTAGGTTCAAAACATCTGATTCAAAGCTGTTGTTAGTTGCTAAATCGTACACAACTCTTTGTGACCCCAGGGACTGCAACATGCCAAGCTCCTCTGTCCTCCATTGTTCCCCAGAGTTTGCTCAGATCCATGTCCATTGAGTCGGTGATGCTATCTAAGCATCTCATCCTCTGCCGCCCTCTTCTCCTTTTGCCTTTTCAAATTATTTCCAAGTATCGATCTTGAAAAACTGACGTTTCTTATGGAGTATCACACCAGATTTCCAGGTTGCTTTGGATATGTTGCTGTGCCCGTTCACAACCTTAGACGTTCTCGGTTAGTGCAGTGTTCATGCTCTGACAATTATCTCTAAAGTGTTGTCTTTAGGTTGCCAGGTGTTAATTTAAACACACCGCAGCCTGTGTGCTCACGCGTGCACACGTGCCTCCACACTCCCACCGCATGCCAGGAGCTGTGATTTAAAGTGGAATTGATAGAGCAGTGGGTAATGTTTTATATTCAGGGCAAGCTCCTGATGTACAGCTTCGTGTGACATCTCGTTTTTTTAAAAGCCTGAGGCATCAGTAATCTTCACAGCAAGAATGCTCATGCTTTTATGCATTCCAGGCTTACTGTCTGTTCTGCCCAGTAAATATATGGCTTTTATGGACTTATAAATCATGACAGTAGGATTCATACGTATCCAAAAAAGAAGAGATTTAAATCTTTACTGAGTTCTCAAGATTTAATGTAGTTTAGCCATTATTCTTACTTAGAAGTAACCTTCTTATCTAAAGGCAGTATATTTCATATCTTTGAAGGGAACCTTAAAAACATATTGCAGAGAAACAAATATTGATTAAGAGCATCCTGTGTGCCAGCCCTCTACTAAGTGCAGCAGAGAAGGCAGTGGAAGAAGCGGCCCCAGTCCTTAAGTAACTCAGAGCCCAGAGGAAGATGCTGAAAGGTGAAAGATGATGGCATCTGGGAGGTCCTCTTTGGGATGGAGGAGAGAAGTCAGTGCCTTGTGGCAGGGCAGAGGAGGGCAGAGTGTCCCCCTCTGCATGGGGCTCTGAGCAGGCGGAGGGGCCTAGTCTTTCAGGATAATAGTATTTAATGATGTCCTCAGCAGAGGGCAGGTTCACCTGCATGATGGACAGTTTCCCTCCCTGCTCAGCTCTAGCTGGGGAGGGGGTCGGAGCTGAGGAACCACCAGTTGGTGGTGTCCAGAGCCAGCTTCTCTCTGTCATTCTGGTTGGTTGGTCTTGTTCAGTTGCTGAACCATGTCCGATTCTTTGCGACCCCATGGACTGCAGCATGCCAGGCTCCCCTGTTCTCCACTGTCTCACGGAGTTTGCTCAGACTCTGTCCGTCGAGTCAGTGATGCTGTTTGGCCATCTTGTGCCCTGCCACCCCCTTCTCCTTTTGCCCTCCATCTTTCCCAGCATCAGGGATGAGTTGGCTCTTCGCATCAGGTGACCAAAGATTGGAGCTTCAACATCAGTCCTTCCAATGAATGCTCAAGGTTAATTTCCTTTAATACTAACTAGTTTGATCTCCTTGCAGTTCAAGGGACCATCAAGAGCTCCAGCACCACAATTCAGAAGCATCAATTCTTCGGCACTCAACCTTTGTTGTAGTCCAACCTCTCAAACATCCATACATGCATACTGGAAAAACCATAGCTTTGATGATATGGACCTTTGTTGACAAGATGTCTCTGCTTTTTAATGCACTGTCTGGATTTGTTTATCTAGGTGTATATATTTATGTATCTATCTAGGTGTGTATGTCTAATTTACACACAGACAAAATGCACAGGTTTTTAAACTTTTTTAAAATCAGTTTCATTGTGCTGGGTCTTCACTGCTGCGCTCGGGCTTTCTCTGCTGTGGCAATCAGGAGCTGTTCTCCTGTTGTGACTCACGGTCCTCTCTCTCTGCGGTGGCTTCTCTTGTTGGGGAGCCTGGGTTCTAAGTGTACCGACTTCAGTAGTTGTGGTACATGGGCCTAGCGGCCCCGAGTCAGGTGGAGTCCTCCCGGACCAGGGACCAAACCCAAGTCCTCCGCACTGGCAGGCAGATTCCTAACCACTGGATCCCAGGGAAGTCCATATGCACAGATTCTGAATGAATGATTCGGTGAGTTTGGGCAAGCCCATATATCTGTGCCGCTGTCACCCCAGCCAGCATACACTTGACACTCTCGTTAGCTGAGCACTCTCCACCGTGTCGGGGCTGGCTTTTGTGTGCAGCTTCAGCCTCGTGCAGGCAAGTCACGGCCCGAGTCAGGCCTGAGGCCCTAGGTGCCCGTTCCCTGTGGGCCTGTGTCCCTGTATCCCCCGGCCTCGGCTTAGACTCCCTGGGAGCAGCCAGCAGCCTGCGTCCTGGAGGTCCCAGCTAGGCTGTGGCCTGACAGTGCTCAGTCTTTCCATCTTCAGACGAGCTTCCTGACCCTCCTCACGTACCCTTAGTCAGACGTCACGAGGGCTGTTACCTCTGTGAGCGGTCTCCGTTACCATAGTCCTCTGCGTGTACGCACAGCACTTGGGGGTTGAGTCGCGCACAGGGGTGATTGGTCCACATTACCCCCTTCAGCTCCGCGGGCATTTACTGAGGGCCTCCCATGTGCCAGACTCTTAAGCTTTCAGGTTCAAACTGATTCAGATGCAGACCTTACTCTAGGTAGATTCTGAGGTAGTGTGGGCCCCAGATGAGGAGCAGAGCGCCACGACATGGCGTGGTCAGAGCTTGGAAGGAAGGACACGCAGGGCTTCTGATCAGGACGTGAGGTATCAGCAGCAGCCTCCTGGGAGAGCAACGGCAGCATCAAGAGTGATAGTTAGGCTTACTGAGTGCTGGGCCTGCTTCTTCATACTTCACTCTTAACTCATTTAACCCTCTTGAGGTTACTTTCCCCATTTTGCAGATGAGGAAACCAATGGCCAAAGAAGTTATGTGCCCACAACCACACAGCTGTTAAATGACATGAGCAAGAAACAAGCTTTGTCATTTTTAGCCACTCGGATTTGTTCGGGTTTGTTACTGCCGCGTGGAGCATCCATGACTTGCTAGGAGCATCCACGTGGAAGGGCTTGGAGAAGAGCCACTCCTGGGGCGGGACCAGTGGGAAGTTGGCCAGGCGTCTGGAGTGGGAGGACAGGAGGCCTGATGAGGGATGTGATGATAACACTGGGAAGAGGAGGACAGCTGGGAGAGGAAGGAATCTGAGGAAGACAGGAATGCAGGGATGTTTTCCTTTGCTGGGACGAGGGTGTCAGTGCCCCAGTGCTGCTCTGCTCGTGGGAAGGAAGTCAGCTTTTCGCTGCTGCCTTACCCGTTCAGTTCAGGGACTATTTCTGGTATTTATAGTGCTGATTTTCAGCAGAGATTTAAATACTGTCTAAAACCCTAGAAGCCTGTCAACCCCCTGCCGTTCCCCTCACTCTTCTCAGCCACCAGTACCGTGCTTTGCCCAGAGCAAGTGCTCAAAATTTTTAGGGATGAACAGATGAATATTCTTCAATATATTGTTTCTTTACAGTTAGACTTCTCTTTGCTCTTATTTAATGTCACATTTGCTGCTTTCTCATCTTCCTCCTACCTTTCTGGGAGATGAGGTTCAATAATGACAATTGATAGAACTGTAATAAAATTGCATGTTGGTGTCGATCAGTCGCTAAGTTGTGTCCGACTCTTTGCGACCCCGTGGATGGCAGCAGGTCAGGCTTCTCTGTCCTTCACTATCTCCCGGAGTTTGCTCAGATTCATGTCCATTGAGTCAGTGATGCTATCATACCATCTCATTCTCTGCCGCCCCCTTCTCCTCCTGCCCTCAATCTTTCCTATCATCAGGGGCTTTTCCAGTGTCTCAGCTGTTGGCATCAGGTGTCCAAAGTATTGGAGCTTCAGCTTCAGTCCTTCCAGTGAATTTTCAGGGTTGATTTCCTTTAGGATTGACTGGTTTGATCTCCTTGCTGTCCACGAGACTCTCAAGAGTCTTCTCCAGCACCACAGTTCGAAAGCGTCAGTTCCTCAGTGCTAAGCCATTTCTATGGTCCAACTCTCACATCCGTACTTGAGTACTGGAAAAGCCATAGCTTTGACTAGGCAGACCTTTGTCGGCCAAGTAATGTCTCTGCTAAACTCCTTTAACGAGGTGAAGGTAAGGGTAATGTCACAGTAAAATGCAGTTTCTGCTAGACAATACCTGTTTTCCTGTTTTGAAACTTCTGAATCCAGTGACTAGCACATTTTATACAAATCTTCGCTCTTTACTTTTTTATCATACACCTCTTCCCTGCTTTTGCCTAGTCATTATTAGTAATTATATAAAAATCTGTTTTAAGCTACACCCCAGGGAATAACAAAAGCTGGTTGCTTGTCTAAGTGGTCTTTAATTAAAGCTGAAAAAAATTAGGTGGTTGTGATGCTGATATTTTTAAAATACTGCCTAAAACAGAAGAGGCTGATCTAAGTGCTATCAGGTTGAAACTGTTTGTACTTAAATGGATTAAAATATACTCTGGCTTTTTTTTTTTTTTTTAAAAGAAAACCACATCTGTCTGGGATGTGGTAGGTGTGGTCCTAATTTTAAGCAGGTGAATGGACCACATAAGCCTCTAAGAGTCTTCTGACTCCCAGGTTTTTCTGATTTTTAAAAAAATTCCTATTTAAACATATGTTTAACATTTCATTTTATGGCTTAAAGTGAGCTGAACAACAAAAGTTAATCATAAAAGAAAATGTTATGCTCATAACAATTACTGAGAAAGTGAAATGCTCAAAGTTACGGGTAAAAAGGTAAATTAATTTTCTCTGTGCTAGCTTTTGCCTTGGCGTTTCTGAGACTGTGTTTGTTTTTTATTTTGTGTGTCTCCCTTCTCTGGTCTGTATTTCTATCTGTAGAGCCAGGTACTAGGCTTCCTGTTCTCTTTGTATGCATTACTGACCAGGGACCTGGCCCCAGGAGATGCTCAGGTATTCAGGGGCATGTCTGCTTTCTAGACAGGACGAATGACTGTTTCTTTCTTATCTTTGAGTTATGACTGATATGAGGTAAAATCAGTTATTTCAGCCAGGAGTAAATGCAGTAGAATTCTTTTGACTGTTGTATTTTCTTTGTTTGATATTGTTAATCGCACGTGAGTGCACACACACACTTTGGATATAGCATCTTTGCTTTGAATGTGTCTCTGCACTAAACTTGCCCTTTAAATGAAACAGTGCTCTCATCCTGGTTGGCTCAGGTGCAAGGCGGTGTTGGACTTGCTAGGCCCTCCTCCTTAACCCATCGACTGGGTCTGTGCAAGGCTCTTCCTTCCGGTCTCTCTCAAGCTGGTTCATGGAGAGCTGGGCCAGGGCGTGTGGCTTCAAGATCCACTGAGTGCCTGGACTCCTAGAGCAGGAACTGGAGGCGCTGAAGACCCTCAGAGACCTCACACCCAGCCTCAAACTCTGCCCTCAGCCTGTGCGTCTGGCCCAGCTTCCTCGCTCTGCAGACTGCCATCTCTTTCTCTTGTGGCACCGAGTGGCACCATCCTGACCCTTGGTGCTTCCTTACCTCACTGCTCAAACCTGCCTTTGGCAGCTGTTGTCTCTGTATATCTTGGTTCCAAGTCTTAAGGAGAATTGTGTGGCTTCTGGATCAATTTCCATCCTTGTTGGAAGTCCCTCACAACTCAGTGTGGACCCTGGACCAAGCACAGAGGCCACCCTAGGGCCTTGAGCTGCAGAATCTCAGGCTCTGCCTCACACCTACTGAATCGGAACCTGCATGTTAGCAAGATGCACAGCTGGTTTGAATATACAGTCAAGTTTAAGATGCACTCGTGGCTCAGTGGTAAAGACTCCACCTGCCAGTGCAGGAGACATAGGAGACGTGGGGTCCATCCCTGCGTCAGGAAGATCCCCTGGAGGAGGAAACAGAAGCCCACTCCAGTATTCTTGCCTGGGAAATCCCATGGACAGAGGAGGCTGGTGTCACAAAGGTCCATGGGGTCGCACAGAGTCGGAAGCGACTGAGGACACACAGGCACACATGCACGCAGGCCCCGGCCACTCCGGCACAGAGAGCGGCGTGGCTCTGCCTCCTGGAGGAAGAGGCCCCGGCCACTCCGGCACAGAGAGCGGCGTGGCTCTGCCTCCTGGAGGAAGAGGTCGTGAAACATAGCATTCAGCTTGGAAACCGCCAGCCCGTGGCCACCTCTCCCTCTCTTTCCCACCCTGGTGACTATCTCATGTGGCAGAGTGTCCTGGGGGTGAGCTAACAGGAGACGCTCGTGCTCAGGTGTTCGGAGAAGAGCAAGGAGTAACTGGCTGGAAAAAGAGATTCTGTTCAGAGGCTCCTAAGAGACAGGCCTGTGAGGAAAGGTTTGGTCAGGGTTGTGGAAGGCCTTCGAGTATCAGGTGGCCTCCCCCTTCTCGCCACTCTGACACCCGGGCGGGCCTGCTGCCCTTCACATTCTCGGCTTCTGCCTTTACTCCTCTCTGTTCCCAGAGCTGCATGGCCCTATCCGTCACTTGCGGGAAGGTTTTGTTCCTCTCATTAGCGGCCTTTCCTCCCTCTCCTCCCTTTAAAGTTGTGCCCCTGCCCCACTAAGTCTGAACACTCTGCCTTGAGTTGTCTTCGCCGTCCCCGCAATGGGAGAGCTCCTTCTTTGCACGGCCAGGCCCACCACCGCCCCCTCGCCCCAGCCTGCCTGCCCCTTCCTCTCATGTGGGTTCTCCCCGCCAGCCCGTCCTCACAGGACAGGGCGTTGTTAGTTTTGGGGGGAGGGTTTCTGCTGGCAAGACTTCTTTCATACGAAATGTGTACAGCTCCTCCTCCCCCTCATGTGTCCTCAGATTTCGCGTCTGAGCTCAGGAACGTCGGACTCACCGGTGTTGGTTTGGCCTTGTCTGCAGGCTGCACAGTCCGGCTGCATTTATTGTCCTTTGTTTCTGGCACTTCTGTTGATGTCCGCCCCCCCCCCCATCCTTTGTGGGCAGATTTAAGTGAAGATAGGGTCTTTTTTTTCAGCATCAAAACCTTGCATGCTTTGCTGAAGAGGAACCAAACAAGCTTTTAAGCAACCAAGGAATTTATTCAAAACTGTGTTAAAATGAGACTCTCTGGGTGGAACAAATAACACAGTTTCGAAACCGCACGTATATTTAGTAAGCTGTGTACTTATTGAAATTCACAGACGCTGCAGCTCCTCACACATGCTGCTGAGTTCTCTGCGTCAAACAACGAGAATGTCAACCCCATATGCTAGCACGCCAGCGACCATGGAAACTCATGTCCGTTTTCACCTTCGCTGGATTTTGATTGTCAACAGCCTCCCATCCTTAGTATATGCTGTTCATTTATCAAACAGTCATTCCCAACAACCATTGTGTCCAGTAATCCTGTTCTTTACAACACAAATGAATTTAACAGTCATTTTTCTATTTTGTAAATGATGAAATTCCCTTTCAGGGGTTTTCAAGAGCTGTGCTCATAGGAAAGCAACATGAGGGCAAGTATGCCTGCCTGTAGAAATGTTCTGGGTATCAGAGGAGATTTCTGGGTTGGTCCTGAGGCACGCCCCTTCCCGAAGTGGTGGCAGAGGAAGTAATTGGGCTTAGTGCAGTGGTGGTAAAAAGCAGGAGGTTGCAGCTGGCCGTTAGGAGTCGTAGATGGGGATGCAGAGAGCAGTGAGGAAGGTCTGAGAGCCCACGGGAGGGGGACTGAGAGCTGGGGAAGCCTGGCAGGCTTTTCAGTAAAGCCAGCCTCGGTCAGTGGCTAGGAGAGAAGATAATTCACCATGCACAAATTTGTCTTTGAGGATTTGGGGAGCATTTAACTCCTCTCACCCCAGTTTCACAGCAGGAAGCTGCTCTAGAGGCTGCACTGGGATGGATGGCTTGAATGCTGCTGGTTTTAACCCCGTTTCCACTTGCACCTTGGCATTGCCCGAGTTCTCCCCTCTTGGTTACTTAAATCTTTTGTGCAAATGTTTCAGAAGCCCCTTATGTTACCAGTCACTCCTGGACATAAATTATTTCCTAGCAGATTGTAAATCTGGGTCTTGCTGTTCAGAAATACTGGTTGTTCTCATAAAGGCACTGCTGAAAGGGAAGCATTCTATTTGAAAGTGGTCTCTGTGTGTATGATGTGCTGGGGCAGGAAGACTTGGTTTCACACAGGTGATATTTCCCCTGCCGTTGATTTATCGATTTAATATGATCTCAACAGTGTTCTCAGGTTTGTTTCTGGAGCTGGGTTCAATGGCTCAGCGGTAAAGAATCTGCCTGCCACGCAGGAGATGCATATTGGATCCCTGGGTCAGCAACATCCCTGGAGGAAGAAATAGCGACCCACTCCACTGTTCTTGCCTGGAGAATCCGATGGACACAGGAGTCTGGCGGGCTGCAGTCCGTGGAGTCCCAAGAACCAGACACAACCGAGCATGGATGCACCCTTATATAGATGAATAAATGGGCAATAACAGTCCAAATACATAAATGTAAAAACACCCAAAACCTATAAACATTAAGAGCTAACATGAATGAGTTTTTTTACATTATACACTGAAAGTAGAGAAAAACCTTCCTATATACCTCATTGTAACAGCAGTAACAGAAGCTTGATAGATTTAAATATACTTTTTTTAAAAAGCCTTTGCACATCAGGAAACAAATAAGCAAAGTAAAACGATAGATGACAAAGGGAAGAAAATATTTACAACTTAAATCACAGAGAGCTGATAGCCATAATAGTAATTTCTAAAGTTAAGAAAAAGACCTATGACCCTATTTTAAAATTTATGAAAGATGAATAATTTCAGACAGATAAAAAAGAGCCATCAAACTAATGAAACATTGCAGCATTATTTACAACTCCTCAGCGTTAGAGACAGCCAGTGTCCCTCAGTGGGGAGTTGTGGTTCATCCAGGCAGTGACTTAGAGGGAGCGCGGCAGCGTTGGTCCTCCACATAGTCTGAAAACAGCAGCCGCAGAGGACTTTGAATATGCTGTCTTTTGTATAATCTAGGGGCAGAAATATGAATTCCATACATTTTCAAAGAGAACCTGTGGAAGTATAAACTATGAACTAATTACTAAAAATTGGTTACCTGTAAGAGAAGGGGACAGTATGGAATAGATGGTGAGTGGGGCGTGGACTAGAATTCTCTGTGACTCAGTTGCTCAGTAGTGTCTGACTCTTTGCAACCCCAAGGTGTGTAGCTTGCCAGCCTTCTGTGTCCATGGAAATTTCCAGGCTGGAATACCAGAGTGGGTTACCATTTCCTCATCCAAGAATTCTCTAGAGGTACCTGTTTTTAAGTATTATTTTAAATACACTAGAGGTGGAAAGTGTGGAAAGAGGTAGAGAAACAAGGTTGACAACATGGTAACTTGAAGCTGGATATTGAGTATGTGGATATATATTGTACCTCTGTCTCTAGTTTGTGGCATGTTAGGAAAGTTCCACCAAAAGGGTTTTTTTAAAAAAATACCTTTTAATTCCTGTTCTTGACTTTAGATTGAAACCCTTAGTGGACGGGGGGAATCGTGGTGGAATCTGAACAACAGCTTCATCAGTGGAACAATGTCTGTGTCTGTGCTGGGCCACACAAATTTCCACGTTTACACTCTTAACGTTCGTAGGCACGACAGCTGCCACATAATGGGATTGGTGCAGCGTGTGCTGGGTGGATGGGGAGTGAAGGATGAAGTGGTTAGGGTCCTGGCCCGTGAGAAGGACAGACAGCCTGGCCAGCACAGCGGACGCCGCTTGGGAAGGAGGCTCTTGGACCCGGTCCTGCAGGTAACAGTCAGCTGTGTGGCAGTGAAAAGATACTCAAAAGGATGGATTGTCCCAGCACAGGGAGAGAGGAAGGAAAGGAGAGTGAGCTGGGGAGACTCTATAATAGACTCCGTCAGGAGGGGTGGACAGAGGCCAGATTCCTCAGGGCCTGGGAGCCGGCTCAGAGCCGCTCTGGCCCAGAGCCGGGCCGCCTTTGTTCTGTCTCCCTGAGTAGCCTAGTATAGTGCCTGCTCTGCATACAGTGAGGGGAACGGACCTGAATGAAAGCTGGTAAGAGTGTCACGAAGTTGAAAGAGCATGGACGCTTTTTTGAGGGAGCACAAGGTATAAACATGTTGGTTGACTGAAGAGTAAACTTGGCCATAAGTACTTTGCCGCTCTATAAATACTTTTCTAAACGAGGCTGCCCAGATGCAGCTCCACAGCGCAGGCTGTGTCCCAGATGGTGGGGCTCGGAGCCGGCGAAGGGGGCTTTAGGGTTTCTGTTCTGCTAATAATAACGCTGGGGCTTCTTGGGAGCTTACTGTGTCGGGTCTGTGCCTCATGCTGGTCTTGTACCTACAAGAAGTATCCCCCCTGTTTCACAGATGAAGGACCCCAGAGTCATAGAAGTGTTTGCCCAGGCCAGTTAGAGCAAAGTATGATTGAAACCTAGATCTGTTTGAAGTCCATCCTAAGCAGAGCATTTTTAAAACTGTAGATTTCACCCCATTAATGGAATGTGAAATTCGTTTAATTCATCATAGCCAGAATTTTTTTTTTTTTTTAAGGAGCAGGATAAGATGGAATAGAAAATGTTTCATTTATCATCACATATTTAGCAAGAAGTACGCATAGGGTGGTGCCTTGGACGCCTGGTGAGTCCCCACCCCCTCTGGACGCCTGTCAGCGTGTGGCCGCACGCCTACTCGGTTCTCGCGGCCCCTTGTCCCATGGATGGAGAGCAGGTGCGGCACAGTCTGAGAGCTGAGACGGTCTAGGGGCCACTCGTGGGGAGCCTGCTGTGGGGAGCCTGCTGTGGTCCCCCAGTGCTTCCCGGGGAGACCAGAGCTGCCTTGAGGAAAGGAAGGGCACCCGCTTCATGGAGAGAGGCTGGTGCTGTCAGCCGCCGCCGCCACCTCGCCTGCCTCCCCCAGCCCTGACCGGAGTGGACAGCAAAGAGGCCCACCAGCAAGTCTCCAGGTCCCTTTCCTGAAGAGGAAAGAGGAGTTCAAACGCGTTTTAAAAGCCGCACGGGGCTGGGGAGTGGGTGACGTCGCACTGCGGCGTGTTGCCCTCCTGCTTTCCGTCTCTGCTCCCCACTCTGGACGGTTACACTCTTCGGCATCCTGTCGGCAGAAGCCCTCGTTGACCAGCAGCTCTTCAGACTGCCATTTCCAGAGGCTGTAGCTGCAGCCTGGGGCCACCTTTGAGAAACACCGCCCCTTAGTCCTTAGCATCCTCAGAGAAGGAGGGCTGGGGTAAGGGGGGAGGAGAGATCATGAGCACCCCTAGAGTGTTGGGGTCTGATTTCTGACTGACAGCAGAGCCCACAGCCCGCTGGTTCTGAGGTGGGCTCTGTGTCTGGGTCCCGTGCTGGGTCAGGACCTCCGTGTCAGGACTGTGTGCGCCTTCTATAAGTGGCTTCCTCGAGATTTTATAAGAAATTAAGACTAAAGTTCGAAAATAAAAATATTGTGAGGGTTTATAGAAAGGTGTGCACTTGCCAAAAGTTTATACTCAGCTCACATTTTAGCTCTTTTTAATCTGTTCAAACACATACTTATTTGCTTGTTGAATCATTGAGAAATAATTATTCTATATAGTGCTTCCATTTTTTAAAAATACAATCAACACTGGAAAATATGACTAGAATTAGGTGAATGCCTAAGGTGGCTTCGGGCAGTGTTCATCTGTGTAATAGCACCTTTTCTCTTTAGTGTGACTGTTCGTGGTACAGACACAACTTGGAGTATTGTTAATGGACGTTTTGTGGAGCAGCGTCTGAGTAGTTTACATAGAGACTTTGTGCCTTCTGTGGTAAGCGTGGATCTTCAGCTGATTTAGCATAGAGCCACCGGCAGTAAATGCTGTGGTGAGTCACCCAGCCCCTGACAACAGGCCTGTGAGGTGGAGCTTGGAGGCCGTGAGGAGCTACTGTGGGCACTGGGGTTCGTCCCTCTCTAGCCTTCAAGTCACCCATCTGTCTGGGGCTGGCCTGTTGTCACTCTTGAGCAGGTCGGATGCTCTTTCTGAAGTTTAGTTTCCATGTCCTTAAAACCAAGATGGTCATATATTCTGTAACAGAGGGAATATTCTGCAGAGATGAAAAAAAGCACCCGCTGCATAAAGGCTGCAAGTGATTGTTTCCATTTTTTCCATCTAAAACTTAAGAAATGTGGCCCGTGTTTTGCCTGAATCTTAAATATGCTTGTTAATAATAATGAATCTTTATGCAGAGTTTTACAGTTGACAGAACTCCTTTACAGGCACTTCATTGAAGGAGGTTTGCAAAATAGTTGTCTTTGCTCAAAAACACTCTCTTGAGAGTCGCAGTGTGTGTGAGGAGAAGGCAGTGGATGCGGAGAGCCTCTGTGTGCAGGGACGGGGCCTCCATCCGCTCCTGCAGAGAGTTGTAGAATAAGCTTCCTGTTTCGGGGGAAGCAGAAATGGTTTCCAGTTAGTGGAACATTCCACAGTGGTGCTTGTTTTGGGACTGGGAACCCGTGCCTGTGTTTTGTGCGTTTCTCATGAGGAAAGTGACAGTGGACAGTTCCTGCCGTTCTCAAGGTGAAGAGTTAAGAGTCTCCAGGGCTGAGTTGTATCACAGCCCTTCTGTCTCACAGCCAAGCTGGAGAGGACGCGTCACTGTTCTTTTCAGAATTACGAAGGTAGATGGAGCAGTAGCTTTAGGTGGTAGTGGTAAAGAACCCGCCCGCCCATGCAGGAGACACAAGAGATGCAGGTTTCATCCCTGGGTCGGGAAGATACCCTAGGGGAGGAAATGGCACCCCACTCCAATATTCTTGCCTGGAAAATTCCATAGACAGAGGAGCCTGTCGGGCTGCAGTCCCTGGGGTCACAGAGTCAGACTTGACTGAGCACGCAGAACACTGCAGGACGTGGCCATGCTTCGCAGGTGTGACGCCTGACACGCATATTTCGACTGGCCGCCCCTTTCATTTTTCCTCCTGTAAAAGACTCTTCCTTTCAGAAAAGTTCACGTACCACAGCCACGTAGTTTTTCATAGTTTGCAGAGGTCCATGAATTCCCTGGGAACTATTTTTGGACTTCAAAGTCAGAACCCTGCTTTAAAGAAGTTGAACTGATGTGGAAGAAAAAGCCGGACTTGCAGGCTAGGCAGTTGCTTGCTGTTGGCATTTAGTCGCTAAGTCATGTCCAGCTCTTTGCGACCCCCCGTGGACTGTAATCCACCGGGCTCCTCCGTTCATGGCGTTTTCCAGGCAAGAATACTTTAGTGGGCTGCCATTTCCTCCTCCAGGGGGAATCTTCTGATCGAGGAATGGAGCCTGCGTCTCCTGCGTTGGCAGGCGGGTTCTTTACCACTGAGCCACCAAGGAAGCCTTGGCAGACCTGATTTTAAATCATGTAGACGCTTAGGAGCTTGGGGCGGGAATAACTGAGCCCCAGTTTTCTCAGTGGAGAGAAAGGAGAAGAATAACGCATACGTCATGTCTTGCAGGATTGTTTTAAGCATTAGCTATCATATTGACTCAGATGCTAAAGAATCTGCCTGCCAGTACAGGAGACTGGGGTTCAGTCCCTGGGTCGGGTAGATCCCCTGGAGAAGGAAATGGCAACCCACTCCAGTATTCTTGCCTGGAGAATTCCGTGCACAGAGAAGCCTGGTGGGCTGTAGTTCATGGGGCCGCAGAGTCAGACACAGCTGAGTGACTCACACATCATCTCTGTAAGGCTCATCACGAGTGCTTGGTATTTCACGGTCGCCCAGAAATACTACCTGCTGCTGCTACT
This sequence comes from Aepyceros melampus, assembly GCA_006408695.1. Lineage (NCBI taxonomy): Eukaryota > Metazoa > Chordata > Mammalia > Artiodactyla > Bovidae > Aepyceros > Aepyceros melampus. The sequence continues at coordinate 231,204 of SJXQ01001722.1, forward strand.
GTTTGCAAGCACTTACAGTCTAACTAGTTAGTTTTGTACCAGAGAGTCAGACAAATGTGAGGGTGTTTTTTTTTTCCCCCCTTAAGGTTTATTGATAGGAGGGACTATGCCTGTCTTAATTTTTTATTTTCACATATATTTTGTACAAATTTCTTGGTAAATGTATCGAATTGAACTTTTTAAGCCTAGTAGTATTTATGTCAGTTGAGTAGTGAGCAGTTGAACTTAATAGATTTTATATATATTTATTTATCTTAAATGAACCAAAGCACTAGTTTTATATTTTGAAAAAGAATTGATTTGACTATTTCTTTTGAGATTCTGCAGTGTCACTCCTAAGTAGTACCTTACTTAGATCAGCCAAAGGAGGAGTTTGTCAAACTTTGCTACATACTGAGTAGCCTGTAATTACCAAGATTATCCAGTTAGCATAAAGTGCAGTTTAGTTTCTGTTCTGTACTTGTTGCCATAGCTGGAGTCGGGTGGGTGTTTAAACCTTCATGAACTCAAAATTCTTTTATGATGATGGAATATTTCATGTTTTAATACTCTTGATACAGAGTATGTGTTTAAATATTTTACCAGGCGTGTATTTTTTACAGGTTCATATAATATATAAAATGCATTTCTGTTCCAAGAAAAATATAAGTGGTAAACAATTGGGAGAGAGCTTGCATATTTCCCTTTATTATCCTGTCTGATGATTAATGCATTCAGCTATGTTCAGCCTCACGTGTAACCAGGTTAGTGTTTAGTTTGGGTTAGGCTGTTTTCCTTGTGAGAACAGAAATGGCCAATCCCGTGCCCCGCCTGTCTCCCAGATGGAGTCTGCATTGTTTCCACATCACGGTGCTTAACGGAAGGTCAGATTTTCTTGTGAAAACAGATTTTGGATTAACTCTGTCTGTGCACTTGCACACACCCCTCCACACCTGCCCATGCGCTTAAGCTCCAGCAGCCTGCTATGGTTATGGGTTTAGTTTCAAGATGCAAGAGAGTGGATGTTCTGCTTTGTGCCATAAAAGTGCAGGAACAAGTTCGGAGTACACCGTAGATCTGCGTGGAGACCATGAGGTTTCATAGAAAGAGCAGGGGCTTGCAAATTCATGGTGTGACCTTGGACGAAGCCCTCAGTAGCTGAGCCTCTGGTTCTCAATAATCTACCCTGCTGATTATTGTGAGGATCTAATACAAGCCTGGCAGCTACAGCCGGCAGGTCTGTTTTATGTCAGTGACTTTATGGAGACACCGCAGTGTTCCTTCCTTTAGGGTTGTCTCGGCTGCTCACCCTCGACACCCGCACGGTTGGGTAGTTGGGACAGAGAACACTATGTGGCTTGCAGAGCCTCAGCTGTTTATTTTCTCACCCTTTACAGAAAAAGTTTGCTGGCCCCTGATACAGTGCAATCAGAAATCGTGATTTGAGTCTCCGCTGTGCCTCTCAATACCCATGACCATAGTTGATCATCTGTAAACTTAGTACTAAACTTTTTCCTCTATAAATATGATTTGTCCATCCATTCACTGAGTATTGTTTGCTTGCTATGAGTCAAGCATTGTTCTAGGCTCAGGAAGTGCAGTGGTGAGCAGGATAGACCCAGATACCTGCCCTCGTGGAGCTTGCATTCCAGTAACACATACTCAGTGAGGATAATACCACCTCACAGGGAGGATTAGGTGAAGCAATCCTTGTAAAACCACATTGAGAATATTCCTTGTGTGAGGCATCATAAGGAGAATACAAGCTTAGTGGTACTTGATGTTATTGTTATGTCAAGTGTGGGGCTGAAAGTGAACATGTTAGTCACTGTCCAACTCTTTGTGACCCCATGGACTATAGTCCGCCAGGCTCCTCCGTCCATGGGATTCTCCAGGCAAGAATACTAGAGTGGGTAGCTGTACCCTTCTCCAGGGAATTTTCCCAACCCAAGGATAGAACCAGGGTCTTTTGCATTGCAGGCAGATTCTTTACTGTCTGAGGTTGTTAATGTGTAAAACAAAGTAGAACCTCAGCTCGGGGCTGAACCCTTGTAATTAATTCCATGCTCACGGTCCCTAACTAATGGTTTTATTGAAAGAGTGAATAACTTGAAGTAAATAAGGAGGGTACCATTAACCCTATAGAGAGAGAGAATAGCTTGTAATAAACTGAGGTAATCTCCACTAAGTGCATAGGATAGCTCTGTGAGGCCCGGTTGGGAGCTGTGTGCCATCCCTGGGCTGCTCTGGGTGCAGAGGCCTGTCCAGGCGGAGACGGTGGGAGCAGGAGATGCGAGCACCTCACACCTCTGGCCGCTTAGCGTTTATTTTTGGAACTTGGAGTGAAAGCCTGGAACTGTATGCTCATTCCGTATTTCACATTCTCATTGGACATACTGTCCCTTTCTTAAGACCTTTGAATCTCAGAGTAGGGAGAAGAGACACTTACGAATGTCAGAATAAGCTTAGATTAATAATCCCTTCAAGTGTGATTACATTTTAAGACTGAAGATTAGTGTTAAAAACTATGAAATTGATCCTAGTTTCCTTATATACGTAAATTTGATAATCTAATTAAATTGCTGTTGCACACAAGGCTTGGTCCTTAGTGATGAATGGGGTGGGCTAGAGTTTATTGGCGAGTGGACCAAGTACATACTGTCAGAGGACCTGGGGAAAATACCTAGTGTTGTTCCTTTTCCCATTTGTAAAGTAAGGAGATTGGACCAAGTTTTTCCACGTCCTTTTCAGCCCTAATCATGTGATTTTTGAATTTTCTCTTTGACCAGGTTGCCCAAAGTAGGAAGCTTTCTATTGCTTTTCTATCCTGCCAGAAACCGCTCCTTCTCCCTTGGTGTAATGACATGACACCCTTGGTTCTTCGTGTTTCTAAGTACAGAACACGTAATATTAGAGTAGCAGGGCCCTGCCCTTTCGAAGAAGTTGTCAGTTTCTTCATCTTCTTAATCAAGATGGTTTCCTTTTGTAATCCTCATCCGTAAGTGAGGGTATAATGGACCACGTAATGACCAAAGGCGTTGTGCAGTTCTGATATTCTGAGATTCCAGAGTAAGATTCAGAAGACGGGAGGTGGACTAGGAGGAAGAAGGCTCTGTTATTTTGTTTTCTTCTTTTAAGGTAGAGGAAAGGGAAACCTCCAGAGCTGGGAACTTTCCAGGACTAGGGTTGCTGTCGGAGTCGGGGGATGGCTGCGACCCCCAGTAGTGATGCGGGTCTCAGTAGGCACCTCTGTTGTTTTTCTGCGGTATTTATGCAGATCTTCTTTCCTATTAAGCTCTCCATTTCTCACATAACTCTGTAGGAAGTGTGTATGCCTAAAAGTATGTGTGATGGGAAGTGACCAATTCAAGATGGCCTGGTATAATTACAGGTGTACAAACTGAGACTTGAAACCTGTAGTTTGAGGTGTGTGGTCTGGCAGAGATCAAATAAAATTCATACACACTTGAAAATACAAAGGAAAAATCATCTGGACTTTATTTGAAAATATGCCATTTTTCTGGAATTTTCATTTTTAGGGTAATTAGTGATAATGTTTTTGAAAAAAAAAATCACTTGAAGTAGAATGGGAAAGTACATTTCAGCAATTTAACCAATCAGGAATCATTGTCCTTAAAAATGCAAGGTTATAAGGTCAAAAATTTTATATACATATCACACACAACATGTATGCAGCTAATGCTACCTTAATATCTGCAGTATTCCAGATTTATGAAATCCCAGCTGAGAACGCTTACATGGATAAAAGGACATAGTATGGTTTTAAGCTGCTGATCTTTAGTCTGTTTCAGCATCGTATATTTTCGCAGGCAGGGAACAGAGTGAGTGAAGGTCGCCTCCCTGCCCGTTTCAGAGGCTGGCTCGTAGTAAGGAGCGTTAGGTGGGAGTGTGGGGGTGAGGAGCTCTGGTTCTGGATTCAGATGGTCCAGGGCCAAACCCGGGCCATGCTGTGGAGCAGGGAGTGCCCTGCAGGAGCCTGCTCCCGTCAGAAAGGCAGGACAGTGGGAGTTCCTCCCCATGCTTTTGGGAGGACAAGGACAGTTAGGCGTAGTCCATGTGACATGAACAGTGCTGGGCAGAGCCTGAGCGAATACGAACTGCCATTGCCGTTGTTTCCCTGAGAGATCCTGATCTTCTGAAATCCCAATGTGGGTCATCCTCGACTTCCGTCCTTATCTCCTAGTCGGAGGTCCTCTGGCCCCTTCAGAGCGGCGTGTTGGGAACGGGGCTTTTTCGTTGTGGGTCAGGGGTGTGTCGACGCGCTTCTCCAGACTCCTGCTACTACGGAGGCAGAAACCCTGGGCGTCGTGTGCAGAACAGGCACGGGAGACTCTGAAGGTGGAGGAGAGGCCAGCTGCCTAGGGCCTTGGGGCGCTGGGGACGGTCCCTGGTGCGTTCCTCGGCTTTTCTTTTCGCCTCCTATTTCTCAGGCCAGATGTTAGAGAAACTGTCAGTCCAGAAACACTGGGGCAGACCAAAGAGCTCCCAAGAGACGCTTGCTCTTTCTAGCTAAAGGACAGGAAAGGGGCAGTTGAGCGAGACAGGCTTTTAGACAATAACTCCCTACTCTAGACAAGCACCCCAGAAAAACTATAGAGTCCCTCCCCCACCCCCATCAGCAGTGGCCAAGTGGGGAACCTAAACTTAAACCTTCACCTGAGTGTAATGAGATAACCCCCACCCCCGCTCTGGCTGGGGTCAGAGAAGACTGGGTGGGCAGCCAGGACGCTCATCCCTGCTCCTCGTAACAGGCACCCTGCCTTCCCTGCCTGACCCTGCCGTCCATGGAGGGCACATGGGGAACTGGAGCTCACGCTTGTTCCATACCTGTCCCAGAGGTGAAAACTGGCCTCCTTCTTCCCAGCAGGAAGGAGGCCGAGTGAGCCTCCCCCAAACATGGCAGTAGCAGGGTGCTGCTCCCTGCCCCACCGTGGTGTTGGGGAGCCAGCTGAAACGGGAGCCTGCCGTGAGATCCAGTCCCAGCAGCATTCCCTAGTGTTCAGAGTAATTGAAGGTCCTGTGTTACACCGAGAGGCAGGAAAATCTCAACTTGAATGAGAAAGGGCAGTCAGCAGATGCCGGCACCTCGACGACACAGATGCTGGAATATCTGACAGGGATATTCAGGCAGTATTCATGAAGGTGCTTCAACGAGCAGTTGTGAACAATGGGCGCAAATGAAGGAGCAGAAGATCTCACCGTAAGATGCAAAGAAAATCCAAATGGGAATTTGAGGACTGAAAAATATGACAACTCAACTAAAGTGAAAAAGCTCACTGGATTGGTTAGATAGCACAACAGAAAGGACAGATGAAAGCAGCCAGTGAATGCGAGGAGAGAATGTAAAGTGTCCAGTCTGAATGACAAGAATAAAATAGACGGGGGGAAATGGCCAGGGACATGCAGGACTCTAACAGACGCTCTCACATTCTGTCATCAGAGTCCTGGGAGAACGGAAGAAAGAGGGCGGGGCTGAAGAAAACGCTCAAAGAGACCGTTTCCCATATTAGACCAAACAACCCAAACCTGCAGGTTCAGGAGGGTCAAAACCAGGCCACGCGTTCTCAAGTTCAGTTTGCAAACAGTGATTGTCCCAGCTTCTGGAAACGTCTGTGATCCCAGTTACCTACCCGTCCTCCAAAGAAAGGATCTTGCTTTCTGTCTTTTATTCTTAATGACCGAGATCCTCTTGCCTTATCTTCGTCGAGGTTACATCAGCCAGCATTTTCAGTAGAAGCGTAACAAGAGAGTCTTCCTGCTGAATTTCTTCTGTTTTCCTTAGCCAGCAATAACCCGGGTAATAAACGCGGTAGGTACAAGTGCTGTGTCCACCAACAGTCTTGCACACGAATGTTCATAGCAGCCTTATTTGTAATAGCCAAAACCTGGAGACAACCCAGATGTCTCTCTAATAGAACAGGTAGTGCCCCATGGCGTGTACACACAGTGGAACGATACGCAGCAGTGCAGGCTGCGGGCCACTGTGAGGTGCAGAAACAGGTGCAGTAAAGGAAGCCAGAGCAGGAGAAGTGCGTGCCATAGGGCTCCTCACCCCAGTGAGGCTCTGAAAGTGCTGCACTCAGTATGTCAGCAAATTCAGAAAACTCAGCAGTGGCCAGAGGACTGGAAAAGGTCAGTATTCATTCCAGTTTCAAAGAAGGGCAATGCCAGAGAATGTTCAAACTACCATACAGTTGTGTTCATTTCACATGCTAGCAAGATAATGCTCAAAATCCTTTAAGCGAGGCTTCAGTAGTCTGTGAACCAAGACCTTCCAGAGTACAAGCTGCATTTTAAAAAAGCAGAGGAACCAGAGATCAAATTGCCAACATCTGTTGGATCATAGAAAAAGCAAGAGAATTCCAGAAAAACGTCTACTTCCGCTTCATAGACTATGCAAAAGCCTTTGACTATGTGGATCCCAGAAACCTGTGGAGAATTCTTAGAGATGAGAATACTAGATCATCTTATTACCTGTCTCCTGAGAGACCTGTGTGCAGGTCAGGAAGCAACAGTTAGAACTGGACATGGGGCAACGGACTGGTTCCAAATTGGGAAAGGAGTACGTCAAGGCTGTGTGTTGTCACTTGGCTTATTTAACATCTATGCAGAGTACATCATGTGAAATGCTGGGCTGGATAAAGCACAAGCTGGAATCAAGACTGCAGGGAGAAATGTTAATAACCTCAGATATGCAGATGACACCAACTTTATGTCAGAACGTGAAGAGGAACAAAAGAGCCTCTTGATGAAAGTGAAAGAGGAGAGTGAAAAAGCTAGCTTAAAACTCAACATTCAGGAAACTAGAATCATGGCATCCGGTCCCATCACTTCATGGCAAAGAGATGGGATAAAAGTAGAAACAATGACAGACTATTTTCCCGGGCTCCCAGGAATTACTGAGGATGGTGATTGCAGCCACGAAATGAAAAGACGCTTGCTCCTTGGAAGGAAAGTTATGACAAACCTATACAGCATATGAAAGAGCAGAGACATTACTTTGCCGACAAAGGTCCATCTAGTCAAAGCTGTGGTTTTTCCAGTAGTCATGTATGGATGTGAGAGTTAAGCCATAAAGAAGGCTGAACGCTGAAGAATTAATGCTTTCCAATTGTGTTGGAGAAGACTCTTGAGAGTCCCTTGGACTGCAAGGAGATCAAATCAGTCAACCCTAAAGAAAATCGACCCCAAATATTCATTGGAAGGACTGATGCTGAAGCTGAAGTTCCAGTCCTCTGGCCACCTGATGGAAAGAGCCAACTCATTGGAAAAGACCCTGATGCTGGGAAAGTTAGAGCCCAGAAGAGAAGGGAATGACAGAGGATGAGATGGTTGGTTGGCATCACTGACTCAATGGACCTGAGTTTGAGCAAGCTCTGGGAGATAGTGAAGGACAGGAAAGCCTAGCGTGCTACAGTCTATGAGGTAGCAAAGAGTCAGACGCCACTGAGCAGCTGAACAATACCACCACCCCATATTCCAGAGAAGGCAGAAGTGATCAGAGATGATGGAGGTGAGAGTCCCAGTTCCTGTAAGGACTCGTGCCCTGGTAGGTACTGGAACGTTCTCTGTCTTGACCTTGGGTGGTGGTTGCATGTGTGCACACGTATGTGAAACTTCTCTAAGCTATCATGCGTAAGAATTGTGTGCTTTATTGTAGTAAATTTGGTTTTAAAATGAGTATGTGTTCTGAAGCCTAAATCTCCTTGTAAACTCTTTCTGATGCCTTCAGGCTGAAGCTCACAACTCTGGTTTCTGGGCCTCCCATGCAGGCCCATCTGGAGGGGTTAGGTGTGTCCCCTCTCCTGAACCCCCAGGACACTTTGTGTGTCCTCTAGCTCTGGATATTGGTGGTGGGTTTTGCTTGTCTCTGCGGCCTTTTCTTTCTCCCTTATCCCCACTGCCAGCTTGGGTAAGGCAATAAATGTGTTTCATTCACCCCCTTAGTCCCCAGTACAGGGTCTGTCGTAAGTAGCTAGCTATCTTTTAAATTTTTGTCAAATTAACAAGTAGTCGTAGATGGCGATTCCCTGATAGCTCAATTGGTAGAGAGTCTGCCTATAATTCAGGAGACCCCACTTCGATTCCTGGGTCTGGAAGAGTCCCTGGAGAAGGGATAGGCTGCCCACTCCAGTATTCTTGGGCATCCCTTGTGGCTCAGCTGGTGAAGAATCCACCTACAATGTGGGGGATCTGAGCTTGATCCCTGGGTTGGAAAAATCCTCTGGAGAAGGGAAAGGCTCCCCACTCCAGTATTCTGGCCTGGAGAATCCCATGGGCTGTATAGTCCATGAGTCGTAGAGTCAGACACGACTGAGTGACTTCACACACTTGTAGATGAAAAGATTTTCAAGTGTTTGAGTATTAGCAAACAGGGAAATCAGAAGGGCCCTGAAGATGAAGTGTGACTTTCATGTCAGGCTAATGGTGAGATTCCTAGGGAACTGGAAAATCAGCCAAAGAAATGAGCCACGTGGGGCTGGTTGAGTTTGGCTCCTGGGTCCTCTTCCTGGGTGGTTCCTGACTGCTTCCTGTCAGGGCCTGCCCACGGCGTCCCTGTTCTGCCTTACTGGCCCCTTCCTCTTCCTGTCTCAGTCCTAAGCACTGTCAACTGTATACTTTGAGATTTTTCAGCATATTTAATATTATTTCAATCATTATCTCTTTTCTGAAGACCTGAAATACATCTTCCTGCAGTTTGTATGGTGCAGTTGCAAAAAAGCATGAACAAACCTGGGTTTTGCCACTCACTCAACTCTAGGACTGCAAACACAGTCATTAACCCTCACAAATTGCAGTTCTTTTTTCTGATTCCTACCTTGCAAAACTCCTACGAGCACCCCATTTTTGCCTGTAAAAATCTTGGTGAATAAGGAAATAATTGGTGTAGGTTTCCTTCCTCTTTTCCATTCCTGTTCTCTGGCAGAGCGAGTGACGTTTCTCACCGTAGGTATGTTTCTGAAATGTGACATCTTTGTTCACAGACGCATCCCCTCACGATGGTCTCCTCCTGGAGGGTGAGAGTGGGCCTCCACGTGACGCCTTCGGGGGCTGTGGTGGTGTCCGCCAGTCAGGCAGCAGGGAGAAGGGCAGGGTGTCGGTCCCCTGCAGATGCACCTGTTGGCTCCCTCCTGCCTGTGCCCACGAGGTGGGCAGCTCAGAGCAGGGCCCCCTGGAGGCCTGGTGCTCCTGCGTTCTCACCGCCGTCTCCCTTGTTCACAATCCTCCTTCCACAGCCCGTGTGCTGCCCTTCCCAGCACCGGCTGGATGCTCATCGTGGAAAGTCTTTTTTTTTTTTTAAACACCGTGGGCCAGTTGATAAACAGTTTCTGAGACACTATTTATAGTGGCAAGTAGCAGCAGCAGCTCATCAGAATACAGCATGCTGTTGAGAGTCTGTTGGTGGGTTAAAAATTAAAGACCGAATGAAAACAGGACAGAATTCTGTTTGTTCAGCCACTGAAGTGTGACCTTGTAGACCGTGCGTTTTGGGTGGGAATTATACCCCAAGTACCAAAGGTGGAATGCATATTTAAAAAAAACACTTGCTCTGCGGGTTATTTTTGTTCTGAGCGTAGCTGTGCGTGTTAGCGCAGCGTGCTTCTGCTTTCTCCGCCGCTGACACGGCGTCCCGACCCTTCTCTAGTGTGTCTGATTTCTCCTGTCATGTCCTGAGTTCCGTGCAGAGGCTCCTCAGTGGAACTTTCAGTCTTGTGCGCTCAAGCATGTTGGGGACAAGTTTGCTTCTAGATTCGTATATTCCCCTGCTTCTGCTTAAAACCAGAGGTCTTTGATCTAGCTCTTCACATATTTTGCTGGTCAGCTTCTGGCGTTTTGCCTAATGAAACTCTTAAAATGGCAGTAATGGCACAAGAACGCCATGCTTCTAGTCTCTCCCTCACATTTCAGCCGGTCTGAGGTTCTTCACAAAGAATGCAAGAGAAACGCTGGAAGTAGGAGGGTAAGATGATGTTCGTATCGAGCATTTCTCGAGCACTTCCTAGGAGCCAGGTGTTGTGGAAGTCACTCTCTTTTCTCACCACCTGCTTGATGACACCCTCTGCTCTGTGGGGAGCTTTTGGCCCATTTTCCACGTGAGGCCAAGGCAGCTCGTCCAGGCTCACACAGCGGCGCTCAAGTCCTGCTCCCGCTCCCTGCCCTCACGTCACAGGGGCTGGGAGTCAGGGCCACGCCATGCAAGGCTGAGGCTCCGTCCTGTGGGAGGGGTCTGCTTGGCGCCTCTGACCCCCATTCTCCTGGACCAGACACTCGACGATGTGTCCCATTCCAGATCAGCAGAAAATACCTTTCTGACTTCCCACCCTAAAGGTTCTGGTTGCTTTGTAAGTGGTCAGCGTGGAAGCAGAGCTCTCTGTGACAGCGTTCATTCTCTAGGGTTCCTACCAGGTGTGAGGCACTTCCTTCTCACTTAAGGACAGTGACTCTTTTTTCAGTCCTGTTAAGCAGAATATAGTAAGCTTCTTAAAGCCAGCTAATTTCATTCATTATTTAAACAAAGATTTAACTGCTGGGTGGAGAATTCATGAGAAAATCGCACCAAATTCAGATGCAGATGTTTGCCGAAGAAAAGTTAGTTGTTAATCTTCCTCGAATTTTGTGGTTGAGCTTACAAAATATTTGTATTGATCACATTGTTCTTTGTACTTCTGGACATTTTAATAGCCTCAGTATTACTGTTCTTGAAAAGCTTCTTTGTTTTTCCGTAAATGCTTTCAGAGCTCTGCTCTGTACCCCATTGAGCTTCCCTGTGGAACTGCAGTGTCATTTTCTCTCTGAACTCTGTTCTGGTATATATATAATAGCTGTTATACGGCTTACTTTCTCGTGTGCTCTTCTTTTCTAGAGTGTTCTGCCGAGAAGTGTTGGCGGGGCGTGGGGGGAGGGGCGGTTAGCTTGTGGACTGCACCCTCTAAACGTGTCTGGGTGCCTTCCTGGCCTCGCTGCATCTCTGCCGTGGGCCCCCTCAGCCCTCCACTGGTTCTTTCCCTCCCTCCTCCCAGCCCCCACTCCCAGGACTGACAGCTTCTTACCTGGGGCGTTCGACAGACTCTCTTCATGGGAACCTTGTCCATCAGTCTTCTTGAAGTTGAACTTCTCATCAGATTCGTCTTTGCTCTTCTTGTAGCTTAAACTGGGACATAATGAGTAGGTTGGAATGAAAATATTTCCATGAGCTATGTATATATGTATGTATGTGTTATTCCTGTGTAATTTTAACAGAACAAGATCAGAAATTTGCGTATCTTACAGTTCACAGTATAATTTGGTTTGGAAATGAGCTTCTAAAGTTACCCTGAAAAATTACCAGTGGATAAATAATCTGATGTTGATAACTTTAAGTTTTAAGGAAGTCTTACCACTGTGCATTTGAGCTATTGGTTATCTCCTTCCAGGAAAAAAAAAAGGTTCATATTGCCTAAAATAATCCACTGGGAGTGAGTGCTTACGTTGGCTCTTAACTGTCTGCGTCCAGCCCCTCCCCGCGACCGATGACCTCCAGTTCCCAGGCCTCAAAGACCCTCTATGTGCAGATGTCCCCAGAGTACGTCTCAAGCCCAGACCTGCCCCCAGGCTCCACAGAGGGATGCCACGCTCTGTGCCAGCGACCAGGGCACACACGTGTGCACAGGCGCACATGCACAGGAGTAGCACTCAGCCATGCAGAGGAACGGCGTCCTGCCATCATCACAGGTGGACGGACCGACAGGGTGTTCTGCCAAGAGAAACGTCAGAGAAAGGCAAATATGTAGGTTTCACTTAGATGTGGAACATAGAAAACAAAGCAAATGAACAACTATAGACAGAAGCACAGTAGCAAAATCCAGAGGTGGTTGCCAGCAGGGAGGGAGGTAGGGGGTGAATGAAGCAGGTGAGGAGAGGTGGGAGGTACAGACTCGCAGTTTAAAATACATGAGGTGCGGGGACGAAATGCGCAGCGTGGAGAATGCGGCCAGTAATGCTATAACAGCTCTGTAGGGTGGCAGACTTAGTATGGTGGTCATTTTATAATATAGAGTGATACTGTGCAGCAGGAACTGCCACAATCCTATAGATCAGTTGTGAAACAGAAACGCTGTCTGCTGGGCCCGGGACCCCAGACTTCCTGTTCAGCAGGTCTGGGCTGGGGCCCGATGGTTTGGGTTTCTAAAGAGCAGGTGCCCGGGTGATGTTTACACTCCTGCTCCAGGGACCCGTGAGGAGACACCACTCCACAAGCCCCACTCTCCAGCTTCATCTCCTGCCGTTTTTATCGTCTCCCTGCACACAGCCACGCTGACTTCCTTTCCATAAGTCAGTTATGCTCAATTCTTTTCACCTGTGAATCTTTGCGCTTCCAGTTCCTGCCCCATTTTTATAGCACAGGTCCCAGTTCAGATATCATCGTCTTTTGAAAAGTCTTACCTGTCTACCCTTTCTGACGTCCTGCCTCCACTGTCCCTCTCTGGTTGACCATCCTGCTTATTTCCTTATAGGAATTATCATAATCTGTAAATGTGTTTTTCATTTGTTCACTTCTTTCTTGCCCATGCACTCTCTACCTCTCATGCTTGCTCGCTCGCGCTCTCTCTCTCTCTCTCTCTTGCTCTGTCTCTCTGTCTCTAGGCCAAGTGTCATAAGCCCAGGGATCCTGATGACTTGTTACCTACAGATGTGTGATAGGATCAGTCATAAGAGCTGTTTTCCTCCTTCACACACGTGGATTTTTTTCAGCAGATAGCTGTTGATATCGAAAGGCAAAGCAGGGAATGCAAGAACAAACAAAACATGCTTCATTCAATTGTAAACACCAGAGTCTAATGAAAGAATCAGACCATCAAATGAGTAGCTGTATATACCGTGAACTTCATACAGTTAGACTCACTAACCTGATTGTCACAACCCTGGGAAGGAGCCAGTCACAGGCCCAGAGAAGCCAAGGACTGTTCGTGTCCGTTCAGCTCTCCCCACAGAGCCACAGAGAAGGCTCTTGTTTGGTCTCATTGCTCTGCGGGTGTGCTGGGCCAGGGCTGTGTCCTTGACCTGGGGGAACCCTTGGCGACCACCTTTCTAAGGCTGCTCCTGCCTACCCAGCCACACCCCTTCTTTCTCCTGGGCTACTGGTAGGGAGGAGAGATTTTTGCCCCCACCCCCGAAGTTCCTTAAGTGGGGCAGACCAATACATGAATCAAATTAACTCCAAATCACTTTGACCTCAAGGCAGAAAATTCATTTCATATTCAGGTACTCCAGTGTAAGGCCTAAATTCATTGTAATCATAAAATGCCCCCAAGAGATACTCTCTTATTTGAATATTAATTCTATCTCATTATCAAATTCCCAGGGAGATGTTAAAATCCATAGATTACGTTTCATTTTAAATTAAAGTCCAAAATATTAAAGTCAAATTCTCTGCTCATGTGACTTAAAATTCAAGAAATTAAAGTTCAGAATGCACCCTCCCAATTTCTTATCCTTTTTAATCCCAGCTAGCTTGGTAGGCTACACTCCATGGGGTTGAGAAGAGTCAGACACGACTGAGCGACTTCACTTTCACTTTTCATTTTCATGCACTGGAGAAGGATATGGCAGCCCACTCCAGTATTCTTGCCTGGAGAATCCCAGGGACGGAGGAGCCTGGTAGGCTACAATCCATGGAGTCACACAGAGTTGGACACAACTGACACGACTTAGCAACAGCAGCAGAGGCGCTCTTAACACCTGCAGGGGGTCGGGAGTCTTTTAACAACAGTAGCTTGGGTGGGCTTCTTGAGGTTTCATGAACCCCAATAATAAATCTCTGATATGCCTTACTTCGAAAAAAGAGGTGAACAGGACGCAGGCTTATCGTGCACTGGCCCCCGTACACCAGAGTCAGGAGACAAGGGGATTCCCAGTCTCCTAATAGTTCAGTTCAGTTCAGTCGCTCAGTCGTGTCCAACTCTTTGCGACCCCATGAATCGCAGCACGCCAGGCCTCCCTGTCCATCACCAACTCCCCGAGTTCACTCAGACTCACGTCCATCAAGTCCGTGATGCCAGCCAGCCATCTCATCCTCAGTCGTCCCTCCTGCCCCCAGTCCCTCCCAGCATCAGGGTCTTTTCCAGTGAGTCAACTCTTTGCATGATATGGTCAAAGTACTGGAGCTTCAGTTTTAGCATCATTCCTTCCAAAGAAATCCCAGGGCTGATCTCCTTCAGAATGGACTGGTTGGATCTCCTTGCAGTCCAAGGCACTCTCAAGAGTCTTCTCCAACACCACAGTTGAAAAGCATCAATTCTTCGGCTCTCAGCCTTCTTCACAGTCCAATTCTCACATCCATACATGACCACAGGAAAAACCATAGCCTTGACTAGACGGACCTTAGTCGGCAAAGTAATGTCTCTGCTTTTGAATATACTGTCTAGGTTGGTCATAACTTTTCTTCCAAGGAGTAAGGGTCTTTTAATTTCATGGCTGCAGTCACCATCTGCAGTGATTTTGGAGCCCCAAAAAATAAAGTCTTGACACTGTTTCCACTGTTTCCCCATCTATTTCCCATGAAGTGATGGGACCAGATGCCATGATCTTCGTTTTCTGAATGTTGAGCTTTAAGCCAACTTTTTCACTCTCCTCTTTCACTTGCAACAAGAGGCTTTTTAGCTCCTCTTCACTTTCTGCCATAAGGGTGGTATCATCTGCATATCTGAGGTTATTGATATTTCTCCCAGCAATCTTGATTCCAGCTTGTGCTCCTTCCAGTCCAGCGTTTCTCATGATGTACTCTGCATAGAAGTTAAATAAGCAGGGTGACAATATACAGCCTTGATGGACTCCTTTTCCTACTTGGAACCAGTCTGTTGTTCGTTTGAACTGTTGCTTCCTGACCTGCATACAGATTTCACAAGAGGCAGGTCAGGTGGTCTGGTATTCCCATCTCTTTCAGAACTTTCCACAGTTTATTGTGATCCACACAGTCAAAGGCTTTGGCACAGTCAATAAAGCAGAAATAGGATGTCTTTCTGGAACTCTCTTGCTTTTTCCATGATCCAGTGGATGTTGGCAATTTGATCTCTGGTTCCTCTGCCTTTTCTAAAACCAGCTTGAACATCAGGGAGTTCACGGTTCACGTATTGCTGAAGCCTGGCTTGGAGAATTTTAGCATTACTTACTAGCATGTGAAAGTGAAGTCACTCAATCGTGTCCGACTCTTTGTGACCCCATGGACTGTAGCCCACCAGGCTCCTCCGTGCATGGGATTTTCCAGGCAAGAGTACTGGAGTGGATTGCCATTTCCTTCTCCAGGGGATCTTCCCGACCCAGGGATCGAACCCAGATCTCCCGCATTGTAGGCAGACGCTTTTACCGTCTGAGCCACCACTAGCATGTGAGATGAGTGCAATTATGTGGTAGTTTGAGCATTCTTTGGGATTGGAATGAAAACTGACCGGCGGCTGCGACTGGAGCACTAGGCGCAGCCGAGATGAGCTACCCCATGTCCGAGGTCAGGGGCAGAAGCCGGGAGGACCCCATGCCTGAAGGGCGGCGGCCAGGAGGAGTTACCCATGTCAGAGGTCAGGGGCAGCAGCCAAGAATGCAATGGCGCAGGAATGGCCGAGAGGAGCTACCCCACATCCGAGGTTGAGGGGGACAGCCGAGAGGAGCCACCCCGTGTCCAAGGTCAGGGGCAGTGGCCGGGAGGAGCCACCCTGCACCCGAGGCCAGGGGCTGCGGCTGGGAGGAGCAACGCCACGCCTGAGGCCAGGGGTGGTGGCTGGGAGGAGCCACACCACGTCCAAGGAGCTTTGGCTGCGTGGGCGCAGGAGGGCCTAGAGGAGCTATCCCTCGTTGAAGGTCAAAAAGGGCGGTGGTGAGGAGATAACCCTCATCCAAGGTAAGGAGCAGCTGCTGCACTTTGCTGGAGCAGCCGTGAAGAGATACCCCACGCCCAAGGTAAGAGAAACCCAAGTGAGATGATAGGTGTTAAAAGAAGGCATCAGAGGGCAGACACGCTGAAACCATACTCACAGAAAACCAGTCAGTCTAATCACACTAGGACCACACCCTTGTCTAACTCAGTGAAACCAAGCCATGCCCGCGGGATAACCCAAGATGGGAGGGTCATGGTGGAGAGGTCTGACAGAATGTGGTCCACTGAAGAAGGGAATGGCAAGCCACTTCAGTATTCTTGCCTTGAGAACCCCATGAACAGTATGAAAAGGCAAAATGATAGGATACCAAAAGAGAAACTCCCCAGGTCATTAGGTGCTCAAAATGCTACTGGAGATCAATGGAGAAATAACTCCAGACAGAATGAAGGGATAGAGCCAAAGCAAAAACAATATCCAGCTGTGGCTGTGACTGGAGATAGAAGCAAGGTCCGATGCTATAAGAGCAATATTGCATAGGAACCTGGAATGTCAGGTCCATGAATCAAGGCAAATTGGAAGTGGTCAAACA